>CM065684.1:27528781-27567096 GCA_017654935.2 Phymorhynchus buccinoides
TAGCACAATAGAGCTATCAAACCACCCCCTCGAATATGAAACTGTGCGCGAGATTTATCCTTTAAAATCTCATTTAGGGGGTGAGATGACGCATTAAAATGATGAACACAACCGTTACTTATCAGTAGGTTAATGACGTTCTACGTATTTCAATCGTCTGCTAGGCCTTTCTGCCACAAGCTGTCTGGGCTAGATCTAAAATCAGTTCTACTGGATCGCGCAGAAAGTCCAAATCGTCGAAAGCTCATTGCGCATTGGGTGGGGTGGGAGATTTACAGGAGATGGAGCTTATCCCATGTTTTCGCCTTTACCCCTTCAATTTTGCAACTGGGGGTGAAAATACCCCGTTTAAATTCTAAACAGGGGGTTAGTGTACCCCTTAAGGCATTTCCTCTATAAACTAATCAGAAGCCCTGCGACCAGTTGTTGAAAAAACCCAACGGATCGATATTTCAAACAAAATAATAAAGAAGACACACATAAAACAAACAAGAAAAAACCTCAACACAAAACAAAAGCTTTGCAACTTTACAACAACCAAAAATGACAGAAGAGCTACTGAATTCAACCCCAAAATGAGAAGAGATGTGAAAGTGTGTCTGTGGCAGCGCAAAAGGTCACAGCGCGGCATAATGATACAACTGTAACAAATTGCGTGAGGTGCCCGGGGCTCCTCGCGCAAAATGTTACAATTGCAACATTTTCACGCGTTTTAGCATTTTGCACGGAAAGCCTGCGGCAAAATGTTACAATTTTGTTAGAATTCACGATGTAGTGAATGTGTGCAGCAAGGTTGTTGGGATGAGAGAGACTGGAATGCAAGAGTTGTATGAAAGACGCGCAAAGCAAAAGGCCAGGCAGATTGCAATTGATACTTCTCATGTTTTAAACAAACACTATGATCTTTTACCATCAGGACGCCGCTACAGAACTTTTCAACTGAAATCCAGGGCCCAGAAATCTTTTATCCCTTCCTCTATCCATTTCTTAAACCCATCATGAATCTTTCAAAATTGTTGCCTCTTACTGATCGCCAGCATGTGTGTTTAAATAAAGTGTGAGTGTATGGGAGGGGAGAGGGGGGGTGTGTGTGAAATAGAGTGTGTACCCTGAAGGTGTGCAATACGTCTATGACTGTGATTTTGGTCTTTGTTCAATTAGATATCATACATTTCTTTGCATTTTAAATTGTGCTTGTAAATATGATAATGCATGTGTGCTCTATACCTTTAATCTTCTATGCTATATTATAACCGTTCAATGTATTTTATTGCATGTTTAATGTCAATGTCTATGTTATAATCGTGGCACCTGGACGCAATTTCTCTTTTCAGAGATAATAAAGATGTTTTGATTGATTGATTGATTGATTGTAACATTTTGCGCGAGGCGCCCCGGGCAAAATGTTACAACGCGTCAAAATGTTAGAATTGAAAATGTTCAATCAAAATGTTACAATTGTAGCAAAATGTTACAATTGTAGCAAACTGCGCTTGGCGCAAGTGCATCGCCGAGCGGCTGCAAAGTCGTGCGTGTGCGTGCGTGCGTGTATGAGGCTCCACTCTCTTTCTCTCTTCTCTCTCTCTTGCCTTTAGGTCTGTTTCTGCTGTATACCATTTATGTCAAACGTGTGTGCTCGCTTTGTATTGCATTTTTGTTTGAATGCGTTATGAATGCTAACGTGTGTGTGCGCTTTGATTTGATTTATATCAAGATTCAGCGCCGTATAAATACCGTATGTTGTTGTTGTTGTTGTTGTTGTTGTGTGTGTGTGTGTGTGTGTGGGGGGGGGGGGGGGAGAGAGAGAGAGAGAGAGAGAGAGAGAGAGAGAGAGAGAGAGAGAGAGAGAGAGAGAGAGAGAGAGAGAGAGAGAGAGAGAGAGAGAGAGAGAAAAGAGAAACGACGAAACGAAAACGAGAATAAACATTTTATTTAACCAGGGAACATGAGATAAGCAAGTTACATGCTTTTTTACACCCAGCACTGGAGAAAAATAAAGTAAATCAAACAAGAAAGCTAAATAATATATGTACATGCAGAAATGAGAAGAAAAGGGAGGGAGGAGGGGGAGAAAGAGAGAGAGAGAGAGAGAGAGAGAGAGAGAGAGAGAGAGAGAGAGAGAGAGAGAGAGAGAGAGAGAGAGAGAGAGAGAGAGAGCATGCTTGAGTGCGTATGTGTCTGCGTGCATGCATGCATGTGTGCATATGCTAGTGCGTACGTGCGTGCGAGCATGTATGTGAGTGCGTGTGATTGCGAGGCGCGCCGCGTTTGTGCGTGTTTAGGCCTATTTGCGCACTTAATTTGTTAAAACTTTACAATTTTGTATTTGTTGATTTGTAATAGGACCTATTGAAAATGAAGCATTCGCTTTGAAATGCTTCCCGTTTTCCCTTCCTCCCGTACAGCGACCACAGTCACTGCTGGCTATTGTCGTTGTGCTAACGGTGTGCTCCATGTCAGCTCAGCCTAAGCTTCTACAGAACGACGACAGAGTTGAGCACGGGCACACTGTTCCTCTAATACTCATTAAGTGACCCAGCACCACGAAAGGGACATTAAGTTTCGAACTGACCATTCTGAGAAAAATTTACAAATGAAAACGTCAGACAATTCTCTTTCTAATGATACAAGAACCATACTTGTATCTTTTTCTGTTCCAGAGTTATGAGCATTTAAATTTAGTAGGGTGAGCGTCGGCCATTTTGAGAAAACACAGTCTAAAGTCTAGCTTAGCTGTAGCAAATGCATTGACCTACTCATTTTAAAACACTTATAAGGCCATTATTATCCTTTATAAATATGAAAGATAAGATGTTAGATAACCACGAAAATACCCACAACTCAAATTTGATTTTAAAAAAAGAAGAGATTTTTTGCTTTGCAAGCCTTTTGTATGAAACTAGCCCAGCGACTTAATGTCCCTTTCGTGGTGCTAGGTCACCATTTATTATAATGTATTATACTGATAATAATGGTAATAACGGAATTGGTATTGATTGGTTTGAACAAGCTTTCACTAACACATAAAGATTGCATATTTCCCAGCATGTTCTAAAACCAAACACGCTATAAAGCTTGTAGTAAACACCCGGCCCTCGAAATGCATAGGCATACTAATATGCATACAGTTATGTATGAAAGCATCACGGACGAACATGGGGAACAGTCCCAACAATAATAATAATGAAACAGAACAAAAGAGAAGAAAGAAAGCGGGAACTAGCACAACAATATTTGAAAGAAAGATTTAAAAACGAGAAGGAACAATACCATAGAAAAATTTACAGTAGAAACAGATTTGTTTTAGATGATGCTGAATACAAAAATACAACAGTAGAATGAATGTAAACTGCCCAACGAGCTCTTTACCTTTAGCCCGAGGAGCAAGCATCTCGACAGAACACGCGGTGTAACAGTATGTTATTGTATGTGTAGTAGCGTGTGCTGGCTTAGGATTACACCCCCTTCATGCGTGCTAGGAGGAAAACCCCAACACGTTAAACTTCCATCACGAAGCGTCTTGAAGGAGTTGCAAGGCTATCCACTGTTAACATAATTACTTTGTTTTCGTTTCAAGTTTTGTTTCTGCTTCCGGAAAGAAGACTCAAAACATTAGTTCTAACATCTTGTGAACAAACTGAAACAGACTGCAGCGTCACTGACCAAAGTACCACACAGACAAATACACAACAGGTGCAGAGTGACGTTAGTTTATTGACGAGACAAAACAGAACATGTCATATTTCAAGAAAAATGTCTGTCAAACAACATAGAAAACACAACAATACTTCCCCTCTCCACAGCCAAGCAGTCTCCGAATGATCGTTTGAGTTTTGGGCTGAATGGACAAAGGGCATTCTACAAAAAAAGAACTAAGACAGCATTCTTCGACGCAGAGCCACAAGACGGAGGATTATGTAATGAATGTTATTCCAAGCTAGGTTTGCTCAGGATGTAGGTGCTAAGCTAAACGCGGGCGCCAAGACCTTTGTCTTATACATGGTTTTGTTGAAGCTGTCGATGGTCAGCGCCGGTTCGTCTTGGAGGATGCTGAGGCGGTTCCTCAGCGCGATGCTGAACTCATCCTTTACTGTCGGGTCTTCAGCTTGGCCACGTCGAATCTCTGACTCCTGCTGTCCCCAAACCTTGCCTTCCTCAGCTTAACGGTCAGCTTTGCTACTAGTAGGTTGCGGTCACTACCAATCTCGGCCTGTTGCATCTCGCGTACGTCTTGTAGGGAACGCCTCCACTTGCTGTTGATGATGATGATATGGTAGGTCTGGCTTTGTGTTATTCCGTCTGGTGATGTCCAGGTCAGTTTGTGAATGGTCTTGTGTGCGAAGAGTGTGTTGCCCATTACCGGATCATTTTCCTCGCAGAGACTGACCAGTCGCTCCCCACTGTCAGTAATGTCACCTAGACCATGCCGTCCCATGACTCTCTCTGTGTTTCTGTTGTTGCTACCGACTCTTGCGTTGAAATCTCCCATCAGGAGTAGTACATCATGCCTTGGGATGTCCTCTAGTGTCGCCTGAAGTGCGCCGTAGAACTGGTCCTTGTCCTCGTCGTCCGCGTTGTCGATGGGTGTGTAAGTCACAACGATGGATAACTTGGCATACTTGGAATTCAGTCTGACATAAAGCAAGCGTTCGCTGATGGGTTTCCACTGCAGTAAGGTGTTGGTGACAAAGACATGCAGACAGAAAGACCGAGACAGGTGAAGACAGACAGATCGACAGACAGATACTGACCTATTTACAGAGATAGACAGACTGACATGTTTGCAGAGTTTGACAGAGTGACAGATTTACAGAGACTGTCAGAGTGCCAGATGTACAAAGATTGGCAGATTGGCAGAGTGCCAGATGTACAGAGACTGACTGACAGATTTACAGAGAGTGATAGAGTGACAGACCAACAGAGACTGACATACTGATAATTTTACAGATTGACAGTGACTGACGGACTGACAGATTGACAGAGACTGACGTACTGACAGATTGACACACACTGATAGATTGACAGACAGAGACTGGCATACTGACAGACTGACATACAGAGACTGACAGACGGATAAGCTTAGACTGACAGACGGACAGATTGACGGATGAACAGACAGAGATACCTGGCAGACTGACACACGTGGCTACCGACAGACAGACAGACAGACTGACAAGGCAGAAGGTAGACAGCAAATTGATAGGGGAGGGATTGCAAGACCTACTACTGGCTGGTTCTGGCGGGTTCCCCTACTATTCTGGCAGGCAGTACCCCCATGGCATTGGAGCCAACAGTGCCTCCATAGTTACTGTCATCGGCAGAGCAGGGGTGGACACTAAGTACCACCATTGACCGATTCTCTGGCACCAGATTCAGACTTACTGGGTTGTTTTGTCCTACAATGGTTGCAAGGTAGGAAATAGTAAAAAGAAAGAAAGATCTAACGAAGCGAGTGAGTGTCGAATATTTAGATCTTCTTCTTCTTCTTCTTCTTCTTCTTCTTCTTCTTCGATCGCTCAGACAGTTTCCTGTCAACTATGAGCGCAGATGCGTCATGCTGCCGTTATGCGCCTAAGTAAGAAATAGTTAGACCCAGCATGTCCGACTTCGGCTGGAGGAAATCTTTTTGAAAGTGTTTCTTGAAAAAAGGCAGGAGAATGGACCAGAAAGGCAGAAAGATAGTTCACGATAGCAAGCAGAGGGAAAAGGCAGAGTCAAAGAGAGTGACAGATTAGAGGAAGTTTTCAAGCACAGAACTTCCAGAAGGTGGGGGAACTATTTATGCAAAAGACCCCCCAGAATCCCCGCGGGGGGGGGGGGGGGGGGGGGAGGGGGGGAGAAGATTTAGATGAGATGGACAAGCGTGGGGGGAAGTGTAACTGTATTTTCAATTCTGATTATGGGATTATTATTTTTGCTTGTCTGTTTGTGCTTCTGTTTGTTTGTCTGTCTGTTGGACTGCAAACAACTCTACTCGAGGCAACATTATAAACGATTTCCCCCCCCAAAAAAAAAAAATCTTGTGTGAGATTAGAATGTCACTCGAAAGGCCTACATTCTACAACAATGTTAGTGTGCATCTAAATGATTTGATTTTACGTGTGTTATATATTTTTTTCTGCGTAGATTGGTTTCTCTGTTTACCCAATTTAATATCACGTAGGCCTAATCTTTTGTACGTTTTGTTGTTATTGCCAGTAGCAAATTCAAAGGCTGTTGTCTCTTAGCAAATTAAAATGGCTTTAATGCTACTTCGGTTTTATGTAATTCTGAAAATGTGAAAGCAGCAGTGTTTTGGTGTGTGTGCGTGTGCGCGTGTGCGTGTGTGTGTGTGTGTGTTGCGTGTGTGCGTGTGTGCGTGTGTGTGTGTGTGTGTGTGTGTGTGTGTGTGCGTGCGCGCGCGCGCGCGCGTGTGTGTGTGTTGTGTGTGTGTGTGTGTGTGTGTGTGCGTGTGCGCGCGCGTGCGTTTGTGTGTGCGTGCGTGGGCACGTGCGTGCGCGCGCGCGTATGTGTGTGTGTGCGTGTACGTGTGTTTACGTTTATGAGGCTAATTGGCTAACTGTTTAGGTGGAGTTGTCGTCCTTATCCCTTAGCACCAGGCGTCGTTCCACTTACAGGCCGTTTCATAGCAATACGAAACTCGCTCGGTCCTTCTACCTGTCTCATGCTCTCTCGCCAACACGCACCAAAAATAGATGTTGCTTCTTATTTGATGCAGGGAAGTGATATAAGCCGATGGATTGATCTCCTTAGGGCAGACAGAAGCGCTAATTGTTTCAGAAATAAACAGGGACTAGTTCACGGGGGAGAGAGGGAGAGAGAGAGAGAAGTTGATGAGAGAGGAGAGACGGAGGGGGGAGGAGAGAGGAGCGGACGGGTGGAGGGAGAGAGAGAGGAGAGAGAGAGAGAGAGAGAGAAGAGAGAGAGAGAGAGAGAGAGAGAGAGAGAGAGAGAGAGAGAGAGAGAGAGAGAGAGAGAGAGAGACAGACAGACAGACAGACAGACAGACAGACAGGAACAGAGAGTAACAGACAGATACAGGTGTTGATGTACACATTGTTCATAGTGTTAAAAAAACACAACCAGTTCAACAATGTGTTCTTTTATTCCAGAAAACGAGTGGTCCCCCACTAACGATATTATAATGTTTTTCATCAATGATATCGAATTTCGTTCGATGTGGCAACTCCAATTTATATTAGCTAATGGGGAAGTGTGGTATGTTTACCTTTTTGTTATATCTTGATTACAATCCCACATACTAAGGTCAGCGGAGAAACAAGATCCAACAAAGAAAACGGGATGGAGGGAGAGAGAGAGAGAGAGAGAGAGAGAGAAGAGATAGAGCGAGAGAGAGAGAGAGAGAGAGAGAGAGAGAGAGAGAGAGAGAGAGAGAGAGAGAGAGAGAGAGAGAGAGAGAGAGAGAGAGAGAGAGAGAGAGAGAGAGAGAGAGAGAAAGAGAGATGAGCTTACGCACGCACAAATGTTTCACATAACAATTATGCTTAGTCTCTCTCTCTCTCTCTCTCTCTCTCTCTCTCTCTCTCTCTCTCTCTCTCTCTCTCTCTCTCTCTCTCTCTCTCTCTCCTCTCTCTCTCGTCTCTCTCTCGTCTATCTCATGCCTTGCCATGTTTGTGTTCTGTGTTAGTATTTTATGTATCAAGGACAGATTGGAAGATCTATATCCTTGGAAAATAAACTTTAAGTTTTCAAGTTTTCAATCTCTCCTTCTCTCTCTCTCATGCTTTGCCATGTTTGTATTCTATGTTAGTATTTTATGTATCAAGGACAGATTGGAAAATCTATATCCTTGGAAAATCAACTTTGGAAAACCTCTTCCTTCTCTCTCTCTCTCTCTCATCTCTCTCACTTCTCGGAAACTTTAAGTTTTCAAGTTTTCACTCTCTCCTCTCTCTATCTCTCTCTCTCTCTCCTCTCTCTCTCTCTCGTCTCTCTCTCTCTCCACTCTTCTCTCGTCCTCTCCTCTCTCTCTCTCTCTCTCTCTCTGTCTCTCTCTCTCTCTCTCTCTCTCTCTCTCTCTCTCTCTCCTCTCTCATCTGCTCTCTCTCTCCTCTCGCTCTCGTCTCTCTCTCTCTCTCTCATATACAATAGCCCTTTCTTTCGCCTGGCTGCGCATTCGTTTCTCATGAATAATCAATACAAGAAACAAAGAAGGAAACAAAACCATCGAAGTAAAGGCGATGAGAAGGATTCACACTCCCAACAGGCTCTAAATCGCATAGAAAACGAGATTATTCATTTGATTAATTATTTGAGACGGCTAAAACATTCCAAGCAAACAAAAAGCATCGTTTGGACTAAGTTGATGAAATCCTCGCGTTTTGTTCACTAAATTAGTCTTTTTTTCTTCTCAATACACGAATCTGATGAAATATCAAAAACAAAAATACAGATAGTTCATCAAATTCGTATTATGGGGGAGAGGGGTGGGGGGGGGGGTGGGGGTTCTATATTAATATAGTGAACAAAACGAGTAGGGTTTCATCAGATTCATGTAGACCGTAGTATTTCATAAGATGTATGCTTCACATAAAAGTCGTACGATTAAAGTTGAATATGTAGAGCAAGGCCTCATGGGGGCCGCTTCACAAGGGCTAACGTTACATAATGTGAGCGCAAATCGGCAAAAACGGTCTAAGAAACACCCTTCGTTTTTGCCGATAGTTCGCGTGGCGTTTTGCTCTTGCTACACACCGAGCAAGCGGCGAACTATCCGGAACTAGTAGGGGGTGAATACATTTCTTGTTGTTGATTGGTCCATTAAATTTTGGTTAAAATAATATGTTTTTTGGATCAATCAGACAAGAGCTTGTAATATTCTTCCGCAAACGTTTTCTAAAGTTTTTCTTAGGCCCCTTTTGGTGTAAGCGTTATTCGCGCGGCGACCGTTATCTAGAGAAACTAGACCCTGCACAACAACGACCAACAATCACATCAGGCTAACAACTCGAACAGTGCACCGGTAATCTTCCTCGCCAGGTGATCCTGATTGCTATAATTAGTCGTGTCCAGTTAGTGTCCAGTGCAGGGGTTTCCAGAAAATGACCATAGTTAATGTGGTCTTAGTGGAGCAGAGGACTAAACGTCTAATCACGTAAAGGGCAAGGGAACTGAGGGCGTAATGAGCATTCTGTCATGAAGGTCAAGTTGTTTATGTAAGCAGATGGTTATTGAGCAACCGTCAATTTGAGCGAACATACCGAACATACCAAAAGCGCGAATACTTTCTGTATATAAAATGCGCGAATGTCTGATGGTCAAAAAGCGCAAACCCCTTCCGTGAATGTCTGATAGTCAAAACGTTCACAACAATGGTGATATTAGACTTAAAAAAAAACACCCCCAAAACAACCACCAAGTCAATGAAATAAAATGAGGGTGGGCGGTATGTGTGTGTGTGTGTGTGTGTGTGTGTGTGTGTGTGTGTGCGTGCGTGCGTGTGCGTGTTGCGTGCGTGTGTGTGTGTGTGTGCGTGCGTGTGTGCGTGTGTGCGTGCGTGTGTGCGTGCGTGCGTGTGTGCGTGCTGCGTGTGCGTGCGTGCGTGCGTGCGTGCGTGGGTGTGTGTGTGTTGTGTGTGTGTGTGTGTGTGTGTGTGTGTGCGCGTGTGCGCGTGTGCGTGTGTCCGTTTGTTTGTGCGTTCTATCTTTCTCTGTCTCTCTATGTGGGATAGTCGCGCAAATTGTATACTTCATGTTCGCGCAAAATTGCATAGAGGAAAAAGTCGCGCACATCGATCTATTCGCGCTTTTTGATAACTCCCTGTTTTGGGGGGCATGAAATGAAATGTTTTTGTTTTAATACACCATGTCTTATAATTTCTTGTATTTGACCCTGTTCATAAAGAATGTGAAAACAAACTTGTTCACATGTAAACGAACAAAGAAACGAACATAAGTTACTTCCCTATAGCATTAGGCCCATTATGTTCTTGGCAGCTTCTAGAAGAGAACAAAGCGCAACATGGAAAAGAGGTTACAGGAATTTGGAGAATGCTGAAGATAAAGTTTGTTTCAGAGAAGACACATTCTTCAAATCTAATACTTTCCCAACTGCAATGTACATGTATGTAATCAAGAAAGGCAGGGAAAAGTTGCACCTTGCTTGGTTGAATGCAACTGTTTTCGTCTCACAGTTTCTTCATCTGCACTATTTCTTGTCCCTTTTGCCTAACTTTTGCAGGTGGGTGCGATCGAAACCCATCAACATGTCTCGGTACAGTCCCTGTCTTTTCAGTGACAGGAAATCGTTGGTTACAGTTGTGTCCGTTCTGACCTACGATCAACACTGGGCCGCATGTCTGGATCGATTCGGATGGGAGTGAAGGAAGATAGCAGGTTTCAGGGATGTAACCCGTTGGCTTGAACACGGTTCCATTACTTCCTCCCTCTAGGGGCGTGCCTTCTATGTCCGTCTGATTGTCTGCTTCTCTGTTACTTCTCTGTCACAGTCATTCTGTCTGTCTGTCTGTCTGTCTGTCCCTCTGTCTGTATTTGAGGACAGATTGCAAAGAATAGGCCTCGCCTAAAATGTTCGTTCTTGAAAAATAGTTTTTAAGTGTTCAAAGATCCTCTCTCTCTCTCTCTCGCCTCGACCCTCTTCTCCCGGTCATCTCTCTGCCTCCGTCTCCACTCTCTTCCCGGTCTCTCTCTCTCTGTCCTGTCTCCTCTCCTCGTTCTCTCCGTCCCTCCCCTCCATCCATGCAGAAAATCTCATCTCTCTCTTTCTCTCTCCTCTCATCCCGCCTCCTCTCTCACCTCTCTCTCTTTCCTCCTCTCTCTCGGGTCACCCCCCCCGGCCCCTCTCTCTCTCTCTCTCTTCTCTCTCCCTCTCCTCTCTCTCTATCTCTCTCTATCTCAATATCTATATCTCTCTCTCTCTCTCTTCTCTCTCTCACATCTCATCCTTCATCTCTCTCTCCTCTTAGAGGGGGGCTCTCGCCCTCTCGTCATCCTCGTCTCTCCTCTCTCTCTCTCTCTTATAATATTCAAATATTGAATACTAATTCATGCAAACTACTGTTCAATTTCCTATGTTAGCTGCTTGAATCAGTCCTTCACAAATGCACACATCCATATAGAATGTTGCTCGATCTGTCTGCATAACGTTTGAACAAATGTCACCATTACCACCAGTCGAGTATAAAAGGCCTCTTAACTCTTGTGTGGACCAGGTGTTTGTTTTCATGCTGTCATTAAGGTAGTCGAGCTCAGCTACCTCCGGGGATGGAGGTGGGCTGTTGGAGTATAAAAGGTGTCCCATAGCCTATCGGCCGTAGTGGCAGTGAACTGTTAGAGGTTCACCGTGCCAAGGGCACGGCATCATGGAAGGTCCTTTCTTGAACATTTATATTTAAGTGTACAAATCACCGAGCATGCCAGATATCCATTATCTACTGATGTTAATTGCAGTTATGCCCTTGTTTAAATTTGGATGCAGACAATCCATCCCACTATGTGCTATGGTTACCTGTTACATTTGAAAATGCATACAGATGAATTACGATTTAAGAAATGTGACATTGATATTACATTAATTTCAAATACTCCGGTAATGCCTATTGTACCTCAGTGGGAGCATTTTTTCTGCAAAATTTGATACAGATTATACTGCCTTAAAAAAGGATGATAATACCAATCTGATAGCAGTTGAAGCAAAAGAACATCTAGAAAATGTATATCCGTATCATCTTAAAATGTGTACAGATGGTTCAGTTTTGGAATCATACAATGGAGCTGGATTTGTGATCCCCGATTTCAAAATTAAAAAGTCTTTTTGTCTAGGAAAAGGCTTTTCTATATTTACTGCTGAACTTTACGCCATTCTTATGGCCTTATCTTGGATTGATGATACTGATATTCCGATTTATAGTATTTTACTTTGTGTTGACTCAAAATCTGTACTTTATACTTTTACAAAATTGGAATGCGAATGTTATTGTTAGAAGGGATCTAATTTTTGATATAAAATATTTGATACATTATATTATGTTCAAAGGAATTAATATAGAATTTTGCTGGATTGCATCGCATTGTGGTATCCTTGGGAATGAACTAGCTGATAGATTAGCCCAAGAAGGTGCTAGGAGAAAACTTTCGGACACTTTACTAAAACTAAAAAAACATGAAATAATTCAATTTTAGAAAATTGTATGCATAAGGGAGAAACTTCCTTCAAAATCTGAATTATTGTCATGTTCAAGATAGCCTTGTGAGAGTCTAGCCTGATTTACAAATTCGATTAAATTCATGGAAGACCAAAATTTCGTAAAGATGTAGAATGCGCTTGTGGTCCACCCACTATCAGTGTCAACACACTTCTTTTCGAATGTCCATTTTTAACATCGCTAGTACACCGGGTTGTCTGGGCTTCAAGTAGGCAAAAAAATATAGGAACTTGTTTACAAGATGTAGTTTACAGCCATGAAATGATCAAATAGCTTCATGTAGCATATCCAGCTCGAGGAATTGCAAAATTACTAATAATTGATACGTTAGTTAATATTAAATGTTCTTCTTTTCTTTGCCCCCAACTCCCCAATCCTTTCCAAATTTTTTTTTTTTTTCCTTCCCCCATCACGGTACATTCTCTCTCTCTCTCTCCTCTCTCCTCTCTCTCTCTCCCTCGGTCTCTCTCTCTCTCTCTCCATACTCTCGTCTCCTCCTCCTCTCTCTTCTCTCTCTCTCGGTCCTTCTCTCTCTCTCTAGCTCTCTGTCTCTCTCTCTCCTCTCTCTCTCTCTCCATCTCTCGTCTCTCTCTCCCCTGCTCATCTCTCTTCTCGCCTCTCACGCTCTCTCGCTCTCTGTCTCTCTCATATTCCCATGTTATCATATGTTTTTGTTTTGGGGGTTTTTTTGTTTTTTTTCTTTCCTTAAAATCGGGTGTATTCTGAAAACAATTGTCATTGTCTCAACATTGTTTCCCTTCGTTTTCGTACTCACTTTAAACTACCAATTCAATTTCCCCACTGTTAAGTATTATCCATGCTTGCTTTAATTCCCATTTTTGATTTCTTTTTCCAATTATTTCACGTGCCAATTTTTATGTCCCTTTTTCTTTGCTTGATGCATGGTATGAATGTGTAAGTGAGAGAGGGCAAGGTGTAAAGAAGCTAATGTAGCTTATCCTTTTTACCCGTTCAATAAAACATTCGTATTCGTATTCTTTTTCGTATTCTCACATTCTTCTCTCATCCCACCCCCCCTCTCTCTCTCTCTCTTTCCTCGCTATCTCTCTCTTCTCTCCTCTCTCTCTGATCTCTCTCCTCTCGATCTCTTTTTTCCTCTCACACACTCTCTCCCAGCACACATGCAGAACACACACACACACACACGCACACACGCACACACACACATACGCACGCACACACACACACATACACACACTAATACACACACACACATATACAAGACACACACACACTCACACACCACACTCACACGACTCTTTTCACCTCTATTTTAAATTCAATATTTGTTTATGTCTGTTTTGATTTTTTTGATTTAATTATGTATTTAATTAGGATCTAAGATATCACCATTGTTGTGAAGAAATAGGGCGATTTAAGATATAATGCAATTCAAAGCTCAGAAAAATCAAATTTTAACGCTGGTGAGCAGCTAAAATACTGTGTCGTTTATTCCGTGTTTTTTGGAACGCCACGTATCAGCTTTCCCCAGCTTTGATTGGCGCTCTGTTTATTTTTTGTCGATGTTAACTGCGTGTATAATTGTTTGAGATTCAATACATCCTGGATAAACAGGAAACACAGATCAAGTCAAGCAGCATTGTTACATTTCAAGCATAAGCTGGTAGAATGGTCAGCAAGCCACTCTGACTAGTGACCAGTAAACCGTGGCATTGATATTACGAGTTTAGAGAGCTGGTTTTTTGAAGCAGATTCCTGTCGCACACGGCCATCATAAACTGCAAATGTAGATTACCGTGTGCCTAAGTCCATGTAGTGGGACTGCGTTGGATCCTGTGTCCCCCCCCCCCCCCCCTGAATCTCTCACGAAGTCGCTACAATATTTGCATGTGCACAGTGCAATAGCGTGAAATGAGTTTCATCTACGGCCAAGACTGTAGGCATTTGACCGACAACAATTGGATGTGCCGTTCATTTGTAGACACCGCGGATTTAATACAACTACGGGACCCTAAGTGATCATTCTGACACATCTGTTAAGGAGACAACAAAGAGCGAGTAAGATGCTGGCTAGTTCTCGAGGATCCGATGAGGGACAGAATGGGGATGTGAGGAGAAGCCTGGGGGGATGCCCGCTGATGTCTGACGAATCGAATATCCGCCGAGCCTGGCATATTTTGACTGACGATGGTAAGCATGGAAAAACCCTGACGGTTTGGACGGTGGGGAAGGAGGAGGGGTGTGTGGTGTGCGAGGTGGGACGAGATGTGTAGAGTGTGTGTGTGAGTGAGTGTAGGTGGAGAGAGACCCTGTAGGGAAGAGATGAGAAGATGGGGATATTGTGTGAGAGAGAAGGAGGGAGAGGGGGGGAGTGAGTAGAGTGAGGAGTATGGGGTGCGATGGGTAGAGAGAGTGGTGGGATGGGGAGGGTGTGGATAGTGTGTGGGTGTGGATGTGTGTCGAAAGAGTAGACAAGAGAGAGAGAGAGATAGCGGAGAAGCGAAAAGGGAGGGTATAATTCCAGATGGGAACAGTGGATAAGCAAAAACATGCTTGTTTTCAACAAGCCATCCATAAAAAAAAAAATGATGTAAAGAAAAATAAATAAAGAAAAGCTAAACGTTATGAAAAGATGTGTGTGTGTGTGTAGTGTGTGTGTGTGGAGTGTGCTGTGTGTGTGTGGGTGTGGTGTGTGTGTGTGTGTGTGGGTGTGTGTGTGTGTGTGTGTGTGTGTGGTCTGTGCAGTTGAAGCTTTCGTTTTGCTCGGCTTGTCCTCCACAATCATCCTCTCTCCTGGCAGCTTCGAAGGTCTTGGCGCATAGCCTTGTTGATGCTCTCCACTTAAGCCTGTCTTGGGCCTTGTAGATAATCGGGATTCAAAGCATTGAAGCCTCAAGGAAGCTGTAAAGAGACTTTTCAAAAAAACTTTACTTTTTTCATTAGTGGCACGGAGGTAACGCGTTCGCCTCGTATACAGTAAGCCCGAGTTCCGAACCTGGGTACAGGGGATTTTTCATCTCACTCTGCACTAAGCCTTAACTAGTCTGAACGTGGAATCTTTCGCGGGATGAAAACGATAAACCGAGGTCCCATGTGCCACAAGCACTTAGCATACGCTAAACCCAGTGAATACGAAAAAGTTGTCATTTGGTCAAACCAATAACCCCCCCCCCCCCCCCACCCCCCCCCCCGAACCTTTTCTTCTTCATCATTCCGGACAAAACTCGCATGAAACAAAACAATGGGTTGCCAGTCGTTGATTCGTTGATGTGGAAAACACTTGCATATTTCGTCTTTGACTGTGACGTTGCATGTAAGATCCATGCAAAAACATGACAATATCGACACATGCAAAGTTGTGATTCTGAGTAGTTTCTGTGCGCTGTGTCGTAAGTGTTGACGCTCTTTTGAGAGGAGTATTTTTTTCCTCAGCGTTAGGTGCTTGACATTTGTGGCTCAACAAGATCGGTAGCCGAAACCCGTAAATGCCATTTTATTAGACTGGGCATTTTAAAAAGGATTGCAGCACGAATTGCAGGTACGACTCTAGCGTTCTTAAAACCCCCCCAGCATGGATGAAAGATTACTGAGCCTTGACAACAATCGTTCAACGAATATTAAGGTGAAGTGAACCAAGTACAGCAGTGTGTGTGAACCCTTGGTTTAGTTGAATAGACATTATCCTTAATTTGCATGAGGATATTATTATTTATTTTATTCATTTATTTATGTATTTATTTATATATATTATGATTCTAACCCGTTCGAGTAGGAAATGCTATTGCAATTGCATTTGGTAAAGTGTTTTCTTCTGCTTTTTTTCTTCTTTTGCCCTGCCCCTTATTTTTCGTCCTCTTTTGGCTGATATTTTCAGGAAAGGAGTTGTTCTGGCATGTAAGTTGATTGCCAAACTGTTGGCTTAGTAAACGATGTCGCCGATTTTTCGGTAAAATATGTACCGAAAAACGGCCAAAATCCGGCAACAGTGGAAATGCTTGAATATCTCAAAAACGTACTGAAGTGAATTACCTTTATATTTTTCAGTACATTATTAAAAGTAAATTCCCAACACTATAATTGTAAAAGCAAACCGAAAGTACCAACTGGAAGTGCACTTGCAAGGGTCAGGCAGGTTTCCTTTGAGTTCACGGAATAACCAAAACCGGAAATGACAGTCAGCAAAACTAACTTATTGGGATATTGTGGGCCCAGGTGCTGAAAGGAGTTTGGTGATGATGATGTTTAAAATAGTTTGGAAGGATATTCAAATTTATGTAAACCTATGGTCCATTTCACTGATTTCCATTTGTGAAAATGGTTTCTTTTTAACGCCTGATTTTTACAATGAAAGTGTGCAGGAAAGTTTTAAAAAGAATTATTCTTACGTAAAAAATTTGCAATATCAAAATGAATTTGGCCAACGTTTTGTGCCGCAGCTGGCCAACAATGACCAAATTTGGGCCCAAGTTTTAATCCTGAATAACTCATAAAACGCTACAGTGAATGCGGTCAAATATTTTCAGTATTTTATTACAGAGATACGTGCCTATACCGCCGGTAATATATCCAACCGTAAGTACTGAACCGGAAGTGCCGACAGCCAGCGCCAGGGTCAGGCGGCTGCCATTGTGAGTCACGGAATAAGCCAAGACCGGAGGTGACGTCACAAAACTAACATTATGGATTTTGTAGCCCTTACTCTGGCCAAGGTCTTTAAGATGTTTGGTAATGATGTATTGGACAGTTTGGAAGTTATTCAAATTGATGTAAATCTGGTTGCGTTATATTCATAGATTTCAAATTTCTGGATTTCTATTTTAAAAATCCGATTTTGATTAAGATTGATTGATTGGTATAAAAACATTTTCCGTTTCAAAGCGATTAGCTGAATTTTGGCCCGTAACGGGCAAATTGGGCTGCGATTCAATCTTCAACGGCTAGACGTAATACAGTCAGATTTTGACTGATTAATAACAATAGATTAGCAATACTTCCAATATAAATTCGAACCAGGAGTGGGGAGAGAAAAGGTTGGTAAGGGTAGAAACCTTGCATGTTTGCTCTGAAAGGCAAACATAAACCCTCTAGTTTATGTTAGCCTTGCCTTTGTTTTGACTCAATTCCCTTGTATTTATGTTCTCGAATTCTGTTGTTTCACTCAGACTGGTCACAGTTTGGGTTAGTTATCTTTTATCTTAGCGTCCTGCTCTTGTGTTGGTAGGACAGGTGATGCCAGTGCATCTTCTGGGTCCCATCCGCACCTTCGGGTGTTTCTTTTTCATTGGTATGTGAAATCTTGTATTTTGTTTTACTTTAAACGCAATTTTTATTCCACACACACAAAGAAACCCAGACAGAAAGGCCCCACCCCCCCCCCTCAGAGAAAATCCTTTTTCTTAATTTGGTGCATGTTTTACATCATAAAATCAAAATTCAGCAAAGAAGATTGTTAAAACATGGACATATTTACAAGAGTGTAGATTTGCAGTTATCTATTGATAGAAATGGGATCCATGACTAATCCTTTCATTACTATGCTTGCTTCATAAGATGAAGCATTTTTAGCATTTTAATGTTGGACAGCGTTGTTTCCGAAACGAAAATCATTTGTCTTATAGAATAGACGAAACACATCGAGCGCTATCTTTAGAAACTCTGCTCTGAACCTACTACCAGTCAAACAGTACAGGTAAAAATTGATGGCACTGTTTGAATGCGACAGAACATGACTGACTGCAATGAAGACCCAGTAGTGCCCGGTAGTAATAGGGTCAGTCCAGTCAACATGTTCGACTGCCAGGGAATGGTGTAGAGCGTAGCGACTTGTGTGGTCAGTAGGCAGTAAAACAAGCGTCATAGCTGAAACCAAAGTGACGGTCAAGTGAAGACACTTTCTGTTGTCTGGAAACCTGGGCGGCTTGCTGCACAGGAAGACGTCTGCCTGCTTTGCTGGATGCGATTATTGTCCAGAGCAGAATGCCGTTGCTAATGACCAACAGTACGAAAGGTACAAAACAGTACCGTGCTAGACGTATCCAAGTCCAGATGAAATGCAGAATCCACCGGTATACTTCTGGGGCAGTTACCCTGCAAGTGCCGTCGATTATGCCTAGTCCATATAGATAGTGACAATTCATAAGAACGAGGATAAGGATAACTATCCCAGCAGTGGCTCGTGACTTTCCCTTCGTCCACACAACATTGACGCGAAGGGGCCACAATACAAAAGCGGCTCTGAGCATGGTGAGCGACACCAGCAAGCACCAAGAACGATACAGGAGACCGGCTAGGCGAAGTAAACAAGAATATACCTTACACTGCCAAGAGCCTAGATCCCTAAAACTGGGCACACGGAACACCATGTGTAGGAAGCGTTCAAGTGGGCCGAAGAGTACGAACTGGTCAGACACAGCCAGAAGTATAAAGAAGACACTGAATGTGGAACTGGGAAGACGAAACATGATTAATATTATCATACAATTGCCCCACATCCCCAAAATAATCACAGTAGGGTCCCCAATTTTAACGATTAGTCCAGCTGCATCGAAATAAGGTTGGACATAATCTCCCCAAGCTTTCCGTTTGAGAGGGGTTGAGATTTCCGCTGTACTGCTCATTTTTAAATGCGTCTATTGAAAATAACTGGGTTTTGTTCAGTGACGGTTGGGGTTTGATTTATAATCAATGCCGAAGAGTGCCTATATTGCAAATGTTGTAACGGAAGACAGGTGAACCTATGCACTGATTGTGTAATTTGTTTTGATCGGATGCCCTACCATCTGGCACTGGAAAACATATGGGATGGGTGGAAAGCGTTAGATAGTTCTTCAAAACTGTAAGGAATGCTCTTAAGCACCAGGATAAATTCATTACTGGCATCAACATTTGTAAACATTGTACAGGACTTGAGAGGACACTTAGATGTACTCATAAAAGTTGATGTCGCTTTATTCTTTTGTCCACGGACGAGTAGTGCAGGTGGTGGTACGTGTTACTTATGCATGTTTCTGTCTTTTTCTCTAATGTATGTCTTAGTGTGAGTGGCGTGTTGCATGTGCTTTCTTACTTTATGAATATTAAACCGCAGTTCATAACATTTGGCAAATGTGGTTACCTGTTGGCTTGTATTCCTTGTTTCTTTTTACCGTCATCTCTTGCACAAACTCCGTAGTTTCTCTTCTTTACTTGACATACAATTACCATAAGATGGGTTTGCTATTTGTACTTTCTGTGATGTAGCTAGACTCTTGTTAACTCGTAGACGATTTGTACTAACATGCATGTTGGCATCCCATTTAGGACTAACTGCATACATCTTTGCGTTGCCAATAATCCCAAATACCCTTCTTAAACCTCTTTCAGTGCTTTAGGATCATGTATTATACTGCTTTTTATATTTCACTATCTATAATCGTATCTCTGGCTTTGGCTGTCAAGATCATCGGTCACTATTGCCTTCTTTCTTTATTTAGTATAGTTCCTCTCTTGGACATTATTATCTCTACTTATGCCTTACTATAAACTACATATATACCGCTTACTAAAAAGCCTTGCAGTGCAATATGACTAAACTGTCCAATAAAAACCTGTACTTATTTCCTGTCAGTCCTTGTTTGATCTAAGTTATTAGTCTTTTTGTATCCCTAAGCTTGGTCATATATCACGTCAATGGGATCTATCGCTAAAGTTATCCCGTTTTGACTCCAAGCTATCGATATTAAGTCCTGCTAATGCTAACGTTCTTCTTGGCCACATGCTTGAATACAAGTGTTCAATTCTGATGTGTTGCCAAATCACGGGCATCACCTTTTGAGTTTGAATTGTAATTATAGCTGACTGCTGCTGCATTCTTGGGGGGTTTTTGAACTTTGCCGCCTCCCCTCCTCCCTCTCCTCTCTTTTCTGTGTACCTTTCTCATGTCGCTACTTAAACAGTACTTTATAATTGGGTGTCCTCGTCATGGGCTGATATAGAGATACTAAAACGTTTGGTTGTGTATGCCCCAACAAATTGATAGCAGGCATTGTTTTTAGCAGTAAGCAATCGTTTTCATTGAGTAGGCCTATGTGTAACTGGAGAGGGGTTCAGGGAGGCAATAAGGCACTATGGGCGTACTAATCCTTTCGTTATTGCTTTATTGTGAAGACTGACAGTACATTATGGGATATATCAGTCTAAAAAGTCACTTTCAACAGTTTTTAGCTTTTTTTCACTTACCTTAAAAAAAGGTTATGCTTAGTTTATCTCATTGGTCCCTTGCCATAATGTTTGCTTAATTATAACTGTCCGATGATACAAACATGACCTTTGGCACTAGAATGGGTTAAAGGCTGTCTATCTTAGCAAATGTCCTCTAACATCAGGAATGGCGATAAACCCCAACCATATGAAAACCACCAATAGCCAAATAGCTCCAATGCTTGTTACTTAGAAGAGAGAATGCGTTCAAAACTAGACTTATTTATCAAAAATCAATTAACTATATCTACGGACAGAAATTGATAAAACAACAATCCAATGCACAGAATACTATCCATGCCAGAACAGCAAGATGCCGCGAAGAATTGCATGTAGTTGAGGCAATGAAAAATACTGCAAAATATCTGGCGTCAATAGCATCTAGAGTACGAATCTAGACAGTGGAGAGCGCGAACTTGAACAAGCAGTATGAAATGGATATAAAGATGAAAATTCCATGTTAAGAAGAACAGAGTACCGTGAAAATCTAAAGGAAAAAGCGCCAACGGTAGGAGAGTAGTGCAGATGTGTGAGAGGTATGTATGGAGTGAGTGTGAGTGTTGAGTGTTGATAGGGTATTGGATTGAGTAGGGGTAGGTGATAGGTAGGTGGTGAGTGGTGTAGTGATGTATACATGGTAGTGTGATGGTAGGTGTGTGTGTTGTAGTTTGTTTGTAGTGGATGTGGGGTGTGTGGAGTGATGGATGTGTATCTGAGTAGGTGGGGTGTGGTAGGATGGTTAGTGGTGAGGTGGGAGGGTGTTAGTGTGGTGTGTCTCAGGAGTGTACATGGTGTCGTGAAATGGTGTTGAGTGCGTGCTATAGTCGTGAAATGATTGTGTGTGATAGTGTGTGTGGTAACGAAATGTTTGATGTTGTTGTTTGCGTGCTGGTGTGTCGGTGTGTGGGTGTGTAGTGATGTCTGTAGTGTTAGTGTGTGTGGAGGTTAGTGATGGGTGTGGTGTGTAGCCTCAATAGTGTGTGTGTTGTGTTGCGTGCGTGTGTGCGTGCGTAAGTGTGTGTGCGTGTGTGTATGTGTGAGTGAGTGTGTTTGTGTGTGTGTGTGTGGTGTGTTGTGTGGTGTGTGTGTGGTAATGTTTGCGTGCGTATGCATGTGTGTGCGTGTGTTGTGTGTGTGTTTGTTTGTGTGTGTGCTTGTGCGTGTGCGTGCTTGTGCGTAACTGCGTGTGCGTGTGTGTGTGCATGCGTGCGTGCGCGTGTGTGTATTTTGTGTTTGTATGTGGTGTGTGTGCGCGTGTGCGAGTGTGTGTGCGTGTATATATGTGTGGGTATTTGTGTGTGGGTGCGTGCGCACACACACACACGTGCACACACAAAAATACAAACACGCTGTGTGTGCGGGTGTGTGCGTGTGTGTGTGATGGTGTGCGTTACGTGTGGTGAGTCATTGTGTGGTTTGTGAGTGCACAGTGTATGCTTGTGTTGTGTGTGCGATGTGCGTTTGTGTGAGTGTCGTCTGCTGTGTGTGTGTGTGTCTGGTGTGTGTGTGTGTGTGTGTGTGTGTGTGTGAACGTGTAGGTGTGTGGGTGTTGTGTGTGTGAGGTGAGTGTGTAGTGTGTGTGTTGTGTGTGTGTGTGTTCTAAACGTGTGTGTGGACAATCGACACGATGAGTGTGCGTGTGCGTGCTGCCGTGCGTGTGTGTGTGTGTGGTGTGTGTGTGTGTGTGTGTGTGTGGTGTGTGTGTGTGTGTGTGTGTGTGTGTGTGTGTGTTTGTGTGTGTGAACCTGTGGTGTGCGGAAAGTGTGTGGCGTGCGTGTTTGCGGTGTGTGTGTTTGCGTGTGATGGTGCATGGCTGCGTGTGGTGTGCGTGTGTGTGTGCTGAATGTGTTAAAGATGTATGTGTGTGTGTGCGTGCGCGTATAGTATGTATGTGTGTACGTGGCACACACATGTGTACACTCATGTGTGTGTGTGCGTGTGTGTGTGTGCGTGTGCGTATGTGTGCGCGCGTGTGTGCACGTGTATGCGAGTGAGTGTATGTGTGTGTGTTGTGTTGGTGCGTGTGTGTGTGTGTTTGCCAGTGTGTGTGTGGGTGTGTGCGGTTCGTGCGTGCGTGTGCGGGTGTGCGCACCGCATGGCTTGTGTGTTGCGTGGCGTGTGTGTGTGTGTTTGTGTGTGTGTGTGTTAGTGTGTGTGTGTGGGCGGTTTGTGTAGTGGGGGTGTGGGTGTGTGTGTGAGTGTGTGTGTGTGTGTGTGTGTGTGTGTGTGAGTGTGTGTGGGTGTGTGTGCGTATGGTTGTCAGTGTGTGTGTGCGTGCGCGTGTGTGTGTGTGCGAGTGTGCGCGAGCGCGTGTGCGTGCGTGTGAGTGTGGCCGTGTAAGTGCGTGTGTGGTATGTGTGTGTGTGCGTGCGGTATGTGACACGTACACAATGTGCGTTACGCATGTGTGTGTGTGTTCGCGTGTGTGTCTGCGTGTGCGTCGTGTGCGTGCGTGTGTGTTGTTGCGAATGTGTGTGCCTTGTGTGTGTGTGGTTGTGCGTGTGTGTGTGTGTGAGTGTGTCTGTGTTCTGTTTGTGTGTGTGTGTGTGTGTGAGTATGTGTGCGTGTGTGTGTATGCGCGTGCACACACACATACTACTACACACATGTGTGTGTGTGTGTGCGAGTGTGTGTGTTGTGTGTGTGTGTGTGTGTGCGTGCGTGTGTGGGTGTGTGTGATGTGTTGCGCGTGTGTGTTGTGTGTTGGTGTGTGTTTGTGTGTGTGTGTGTGTGTGTGTGACGTGAGGGTGGTGCCTGCGTGTGTGTGTGTGTGTGTTTGTGTGCGTGTGTGTATGAGTGTGTGAATGTGTGTTTGTGTGTGCGTTGCGTGCGCGTGTCGTGTGTATGCGAGTGAGTGCATGTGCTGCGTCTGTGTGGTACGTGTGTTTGTGTGCGTGTTAATGTGTGTGTGTGGGTATGTTTGTGTGTGCGTGCGCACACACACACACGTACAATTACATACAAACACGCATGTGTGTGTGTGTGAGAATGTGTGTATGTGTGTGTTGTTTCAGTGTGTGTGCGTGTGTGTGTGTATGTAGTGAGTGAATGTGTGTGGTGTGTGTGTGTGTGTGTGTGCTGTGTGTGTGTGTGTGTGTGTGTGCGAGTGTGTGTGTGTATGTGTGTTGTGTGTGTGTGCGTGTGTGTGCGTGTGTGTGTATGCGAGTGAGTGTATGTGTGTGTGTGTGTGTGTGTGTGTGTGTGGTGTGTGTGTGTGTGTGTGTGTGTGTGTGTGTGTGTGTGTGGTGTGTGTGTGGTGTGTGTGTGTGTGTCGGTGTGTGTGTGTGTGTTGTGTGTGAGTGTAATGTGTGCGTGTGCGCGCGTGTGCGTGTGCGTGTGTATTGCGCGTGCGTGTGTGCGTGCGATGTGTGTGCGTATATGAATGTGTTTGTGTGTGTGTGCGTTACACACACACACGTACCCACAATACAAACGCATGTGTGTGTGTGTGTGAGTGTGTGTATGCGCGTGGGTGCGTGCGTGCGCGTGTGTGTCGTATGCGAGTGAGTGTATGCCTGCGTGTGTGTGTGTGTGTGTGTGTGTGTGTGCGATATGTGTGTGTGTGTGTGTGTGTCGTGTGCGTGTGTGTATGCGAGTGAGTGATGCATGTGTGGTGTGTGTGTGTGTGTGTGTGTGTTGTGTGTGGGTGTGTGCGCGCACGGTGTGTGTGTGTGTGTGTTAGTGTAGTTTGCGGAATGTGTGTGCGAATGTCATTGTGTGCGAATGTGTGCGTGCGTGCGCGTGTGTGTGTATGCGAGTGAGTGCCTGGGCGTGCGTGTGTGTGCGTGTGAGTGTGCGTGTGTGTAGGTGTGTGTGTGTGTGTATGTGCGTGCGCAACAACACACGTACACACAATACAAACACGACATGTGTGTGTGTGTGCGAGTGTGTGTATGTGTGTGAGTACGTGTGTGTTGCGCGTATGTGTGTGTATGTGAGTGAGTGTATGCCTGCGGTGTGTTTGTGTTTGCGTGCGTGTGTGTGTGTGCGAGTGTGGTGCATGTGGTATGTGTGTGTGTATGTGTGCGTGCGTGTGCGTGTGTGTGTATGCGAGTGAGTGTATGCTGCGTGTGTGGTGTGTGTGTGTGTGTGTGTGTGTGTGTGTGTGTGTGTGTGTGTGGTGTGTGTGTGCGTGTGTGTGTGTGTGTGTGTGTGTGGTGTGTGTGTCGTGTGTGTGTGTGTGGTGTTGTGTGTGGTGTTGGTGTGTGTGTGTGTGTTGTGTGTGTGTGTGTGTGTGTGTGCGAATCTGTGCGTGCGTGCGTGTGTGTGGTGCGTGCGCTGTGAATGTGTGTGCGAGTGATGTGCATGGCTCGCCGTGTGCATGTGCGTGTGAGAGTGTGCGTGTAAGTTATGTGTGGGTATGGTGAGTGTGTGCGTGCGAAAAACACACACACTGTACACACACCAGTACATAAAACACGGCATGTACGTGTGTGCGTGCGAGTGGGTGGTAGCATGTGTGCGTACGTGTGCGTGGCGTGAGTGTGTGTGTATGCGAGTAAGTGATATGCCTGCGTGTGTGTGTATTCATATTTCCCCACGTGACAACGCAGTGTTAGGTTCTGCATAAAGGTCTGTGGTAGCAACTAATACATTATTCAGCAAGACCATTTCTGATTATACCCAATGGCAAACAGTAGCCTGCGTTGAAGTGTGGTCATTTATGTGAGTGCCTTATCGCTGTGTTGCCATGTGTGTGTGTATAAAGATAGGTTTGTGTGCGAATGTAATCGTGTACACAGACCTTACTGTGACTTACAAGATCAGGTGTATTAGTGGCATGGGGAAATAAAATATCCGTGAAAGTAATGTTTGACGTGATACAGTCACCTTAAGCCAAAAACGGGTCAGGATGTGTGTGGGTGAGCGCAATGATTCTTATGTACAATACTACTGTCTAAACACGGATGTCTGATGAAATCCTAGTGTGTGTTTCGTTCACTATATCTTGTAGTTCCCAGTGACGTGTATGCCTGCTGACAAAACCGATGTTTTGATGTGTGTGTGGAGTGAGTGTGTGAGTGTGTGTGAGTGTGTGCCGTGTTGTGAAAACCGTGGTGTGTGTGTGTGTGAAAAACTGAACTGTGTCGGGTGTGTTGTGAAAAAACCGGTATCAGTATGACATGTGTAAAAACGGTATATTTTTATTAAACACATGCAAAAAACTGAAAAAGATAAGATTTATCTCTCACAGAATAACGCATTTTTGGAATGTAGGAAAAACAAAAACTGATTATCTCAGCGCAGATATGGGTATTTGAGTAAACCGAAGGTAAGACTGTTCTACGATTTGTAAGGGTAATGTAAATGGTACATTAACATTGTTTTTGGGGGGGTGAGTTGAGGTGTTTGTAGTGTAGTGTGTGTGCGATGTGTGAGATGATAGTGTGTAGTGATAGTATGTGTAAGTGGATGGTATGTGTACATGTTAATAGTGTATTGATGATGTGATAAGTATGTGTGTGTGAGTGTATTGTGTGTGTGTGTGTGTGTTTTTTTTTGTTTGTTTGTTTGTGTGTGTGTTTGTATGTGTTAGTGTGTGTGTGTTGTGATGGTGTGTGTGTGTGTCATAAGTCGTAAGTTTCTTTATTGTGTGTGTGTGCGTGTGCGCCCGCGCCGGTGCCGTGCGGGCGTGTGTGGTGATATTCTGATGACAATAAATATGTGTTTGCATAGGTGAAACTAGTGATGTAGTACTGGTTAAAAAACACAACGGTTCGATAAACCGTTCGAAGAGAGAAACCGGTTTTAAAAACTAGTTTTTTCACTAAAGTCCCTCTTCCCCACCCTCAAACACTACTCCTAAAAACTCTCCTCCCCGCTCTCCTCTCACGTACTCCGCCTCTCCCGCTTTGTACACTCGCCCCTCTACAGCTACTCCCCCTTTGGGGGTGGACTAAACTCACTCTTCTCACTATACACTAATTACGCCTCCAAAAACAAACAACTTACTCTTCTACTCCACATCTCTCCCCCCACTCCTCATCTCCCCCCCCCCCCCTCCCCCCCCCCCCACCTCTTCACTCTCGCTGCTCCAACTTCTCCCCTCCCCTCTCTCAACGCTTCCCGCTCTCTCTCCTACACCTCGCTCCTCGCTGCTCACTCTCTCCCACACTCTTCCTTCCCCCCCCGACCTCTCCCCTCTCTCACTCCAACTCTCGTCCCTCAAACTCTCACTCCTCACTCTCCCACCCCCCTCTTCTCCGGTCTCCCCCCTCTACGTCACACTCCTTCCTTCCTCTCCTCACTCTCTCTCTCTACTCTCACCCCCACAACTCTTCTCTCTCCCCGACTCACTCTTCCAACTCTCTCTCACAACTCTCCTCCCTTCCCCCCCCCACACTCTCACGAAATCTCTCCCCCCCCCCCATCTCCTCCGCACCCTCCCCCCCCACCCCCCCCTCCACTCTCACTACTCCCCTCTCTTCTTCCCTCACTCTCCCCCCCCCTCCCCCCATACTTCTCCGACTCTCCCTCCCCCCCCCCCCCCCCCCCCCCCCCCCCAAACGCATGCAAATAAGTGGCACTGAACTACTGAACTAAAACTACTGAACAAGAGAAGGTGGCCGAAGAGTGGGTAATGAACGTTCGCTTCGCCTACCTTAGTGGTACCATATTAATGCCGAGTGGCCCGGGTTCGAATCCCGGCCTCGCCCTTTCTTTCCCAGTTGACGGAAGAAATCGAACTGAGGGCGTCCGAGTCCTTCGCAGGTAGTGTCATTGGTAGTGGTAGGTGGTTCCATTTACTTATTCATTATTTATCATAATCTTCATCAATGATCATTGTTGTTGTTTTAGTGATTGTCCCCACGTAACTCTTTTATGCACCCTGCTATCCACCCGCAATCGACACATCACCATATCAATGGGCGCATGCGCACACACGCAATATCTACATGCCCACGCACGCAACGCACAACGCACCACACACACGCACGCACACGCGCGCGCACGCACACGCGCACTACCACACACACGACACACCACACACCACACACACACACTCTACTCTCTCTCTCTTCTCGCTCTCTCCTCTCTCTCTCTCCTCGTCTCTCTCTTCTCTCTCTCTCGCTCTCTCTCCGCACACAAATGGCACAGCTTCACACAGTAAGAATGTGTTCAGTATCACCCAACATTAGGTCACTCCGAACCAGACATTTTTGTAGCCCAATAACACACTTAAGGCTCTAGGAAATTCCTCCCAGTCAGACACCCAGACAATAGGATGAAGAGAGAGGGAAAAAGCCTACCTAAAAATAATTTAAAAAAATAAAGGGGGGGGGGGTAGGAAAAAGGGGAGGGGAGGAGAAAAAAAGAAAAGGACAAGGAAAAGGAGGAAGTAAGGAAAAAAGAAAAGAAAAGGGTTCAAAATGCGGCGGAAGTGGTGGTGGGTTGCATGATGATGAGCAAGCTAGCGGAGAGCGTGATGAATGTTGGGTGTAGTAGAGTTACATATTTGTTACTGTAATTTATGTTTTTCGTACTTTATTTAAATTTATTTTTATTTTACACGTGGAAGATCACTTCCATTTCGTTGCATCAATGCCAATGGCACTACGACTTATGACTTATGACTTTAAGGGGTCCTTTAAAGGCAAGTCTGCCAGTTGCGCCAGCTTTGCTCAAGCGAAAATATACGGCAGCTACAGGTCAATAATAGTCCTTAGCAGGAAGACATCCCCCGCTGCCTGGTATGAACAACCAAATCGAAACTAGTGTTTTCCCCCAGTCCCTCTTTTCTCTTTTCCCTCAACATCAACAAACAACACAAACAGACCCCCCCCACAAAAAAAAAAAAAGAAAAAGGATGGTGCTGTACTGGCGGCTACCACGATGTCCCGGTAGAAACAACCTCGCATTTCACAGACCTATTCGTTGTGACTGGAAAGTAGTACCTACCGAAACATAACTATCTTATGTGAAGTGAAATTTCGTTTAATGGTCCTCGCGGCCTGGACAGCACACCGGGACATTAATCTAATTAAGATAGTGGGAACCAATCCTGTAGGTACTCGCAACACCAGGAGAGTCCAAAGCTTTTTTTCATTCAACAATCAAGGATGTGCCTTGTATGATTGTAAGTTCCCGCTACTCATCTGCTTTTCCGCGTCTCGTTTTTCTTTCTGGTTAGATGGCAAGCGGGCTTTATTACAATTAAAGGGCTCCGTGACGGAATGCAGTTTTTGCAGCAACACATCGAGAATCCCATAACTACAAAAGCAAGCCTTTTTTCAAAGATCGGAACACTTCACTTCTATTTCCGCTCTGGTTTCTAGAGTTAAGCCGTCAAAACGCGATTCTCTTGCGGAGATGCCGGTAGAGAGTAGCCATTTTGGACGGGGGGGTTTTGGGGGGTTGGGTAAGGTCACTCATTGTGGTTTTACGCTTGTCCTTTTTTGTAGTGCAGTAACAACAATTGGAGCGATACTCCTTTTTGTGAGCGACACCTTCCTTTAGGATAACAATATAAAATTTAAAAATAATAACAATTAAAAGGTTCTTCTATTGCGAAAGTCGTGCAAACGAATTTGGGAGCCATTATAAAAGAGACGGACTCTCGTCTTCTCTTTGGGTGAAATAATGTGACTTCCCGCACCTCCGCCAGGATAAATCGTCTGATTGACACGGTTTGGATTTCTAGGAAACCAGAGCAAGTGAGTGTTGCGATCTCTGTAATGGTGTTTTTCATGAGTGATACTCGTTGTTCTTACCAAACACTTATCCGTCAGGGTGCCCCTTTAAGGTTGATGTTTGATGCTGACAGTGGTATCATTAATCATTGTCACCACCGGCCAGATCCCCAAACGACAGGTACGGGATGTAGGTTTCTGACTCTACAGCACGTACAACCCGTTCTAAAACCTTTTGACTGACATTGAGTAGGCCCGTGTCGCCAAGAAATGCTTGAATCTGGGTACTCTCAGCACCGGGTGGCATCAGGCCATGAAATGTCAAACTAAAATGTGGTCTCGGATGTGGACTTGTGCAAACTGCAGATATGGCCCGAAGAGTTATTCTTGTGGGAGAACCTTGGACTTGCTGGTTCAGTTGGCAGGATATATTTTAATTTCTGGTCGTCACATCAACAAGCTCCGTTGATCATCTCTTCGGGGCCCGCTATTGTCAGGCTTCAGAACCGAGCTTGCCGTGGCAAATTGGATACAACTTCGTTGAAACCACAAGGAGGAGGCTTTATGTAGGTGGTCTGAAGTCAAGAGCACCTCAATCTGTACCTTACTTCCCTTGACCCGAAACACAGGGCAGAAGCTAGGACCTGACTTGGCAGCAAGAATGCACATCTGACCATTAATGATTGGACGCCCATCTGCTTCTGGTGTGTCACCTTTTGGCCTAAACTGGGTAGATTGCCGGCACAGGGAGTCTCTCCTGTTTCCGGAATTAGCGGGGGGGATTCTACAAATAGAATAATATGATAAATGGATGATAAGATAAATAATAATTAATATAACTGAATATTTATAGAGCGCGCCCTTCTTATCTTGAGCTCAGGGCGGCATCACAATTACTTAAATAATAAATAGATAGATCATAAATATATAAATGACTAACCAACATATTGCTACCACAAACATGCCACACGTCCCCCCCAAAACAACCCGCCGCCACAAACGCGCATCTGCGCGCACACACCCAACGGACAAACAAAAAAAACGAACAGCTCGCGTTCGCATAACCCTCTCCACACAATGGTTGTTGAATATATTTAAGGCATGAAACAGGACGGGAAGAAATCAGAGGTATTCCTGGAAGAGGTGCGTTTTAAGAGTCTGTTTGAAAGACTGGAAATATTTAGCAGAAACAAGTTCATGAGGGTAGGGAGTTCAGATAGAAGGGGCACTGAAATAAATGAACGTTCACCATATACTTAGTGTTTGTTACGAGGAATAGAAAGGATAAGTTTGTCAGGAATGGAGGAACGAGAGAACCTGGAGGGACAGTCTGAACTGATGAAGGAAAGATATATGGCTACACCAGATATTCCTTTCTCACATTATACTATCGTTTTAAAACAGCATGTACAAACAAGTCATGCTTCACACGTATTTTTCCTTTAGTATTTTACCTCTAGATAAAAATATCTACAGACACAATATTCTTTTGCTGTTTTGTTGGCAGCTAACGAAACTTTTGTTGCATTGCCAGAGCGAAATGCATAAAATACACTTCAATCACTTTTCTGTATTATATATTGTGAATTCACAACACTAAACACATTATTTATCCACTGAGATGGCAGATTTATTCCATAGATACGTAAGATATGAGCTGTTATTCCATTTAGCCGCATGTTGAAAACTGTCATGGCGGCCTATTTTCCGCGAATACAGAAGCAACATCCATGTGGAATGCATTACATGCTACATCCATACATTCTATCCCCAGATGGATGATCCATTCTAATCATCAACATTTAGGTGTTTAACTTTTTTGTAAAAACAGTGTTTAATTAACCTCCTTTGAACAGACGAATGATTCTGTTTTACCTTTAACCTTCTGTATTTCGTCTGTTTTGTTCTAGCATTATCTGTCTACCGGTACACATCTGGATTTTGTCCGATAGTGCTTTTTAACTTGATCGTATGAGAGCCCGTGTGGTCAGCTCGCTCTAAATCAACTGAAACCGAGATGCGCATGTTGTCGATGTTTGCACTGTTCAGTCCTTTTCACTGAAAGAGACTTTCCGCTCTTATTGTTCCAAATTGAACTATGCGTTTGGACTTTGCTGTTATATGTAGATGTGAATCCCATAACATCTGACATTCATAATGCTGTTGTTACATTTTCTTGCTTGCATCAACTTAAGTAATATTTTTTTAACCAAAAAAACCCAGAACACTTAAAAACATGGTGTGAGGCAATACACTTATTGAAGCAATAACTGATGTGCCAACCCGTGTCATATCTCAAGTCATCTTCTATATGAGAATGAGACTAGATCTGCCAAATGAACACAAAGACAGAATCATCTCCCATTGAGTCTTACATGACAACACAGACAAATCAATCCACATTAGCTGACATGAACCCACACGGTCAGACCAGAAATCATTCCACATTGAGCTTGACATGTACACCCAGAGACCTGAATCATCCACATTGTGAGCTGACGGTGAAACACATCGACAGAATCTCCAACATTGAGTCTGACATGAACACACACAGACAGAATCATCCACATTGAGCTGACAATGACAACAACAGGCAACACAGACAGAATCATCCACATTGGAACGGCATGAAACACACAGACATAATTAGTCCGCACTGATTTGACATGGATCAGGCACAGACAGAACAGTCCACATTGAGTTGACATGGATCAGACAGACGAATCATCACACCTTGGAGCTGACATGGATCACACAGACAGAATCGTCCGCCATTGAGCTGACATGGATCAACACAGACAGAAGCATCCACATTCAGTTGACATGGATCACACAGACATAATCTGTCCTACATTGAGCTGACATGAAATACACAGACAGAATCATCACATTGAGTTTGAACTGATCCACAGACAGAATCAGTCCATACCATTGAGCTGACATGGAATCAAACAGACAGAAACAGCCCACATTGAGTCGTACATTAAACACACAGACAGAATCATCACATTGAAGTTGACATGGATCGCACAGACAGAATCAGTCCACATTGAGTTGACATGGAATCACACAGACAGAATCATCCACATTGAGCCTGACATGGATCACACAGACAGAATCTCCACATTGATTCGACATTGGATCACACAGACCAGAATCAGTCCACATTGAGCTGGCATGGATCACACAGACGGAATCAGTCCACATTGAGCTGACATGAAACACACAGACAGAATCATCCACATTGAGTTGGCATGGTCACACCAGAAGAATCAGTCCACACTGAGCGGAACATCGGCCTCAACCAGATAAGTCCACGTGAGATGACAGCAAGCATATAATAAGCGCTGTCGTCCAAACTAAGCTGACATAAGCACAGAGACCGAATCAACTCCACGCTGAGCTGACCATGGACCACACAGGCAGAATCCCTGTTGTCGCCAAGGCACATATTGTTGCCGACGACAAAACGCGACAAATGTGCCGGGCGTTTGCGGCACTCTTGTTGTCGGCGACGAAATGTGTCGGGACTACTACTATGATCATTTTGGGCGACAGAATGTGCCTTGAACGCTCGCACATTTTGTCGTCCACTGTCCATACTATTTCCCATCAGATTTTTCTCTGTCTCTCTTCTCTTGTCTGTCTGTCTTTCTTTTCCTCCCTCTCTGTCTCTGTCTCTCTTCTCTCAATTTTATGTGCGTCCTGTGTGTGTTTGTCTCTGTATTTGGTCTCTCTCAGGCGCGTTTCTTGGCATGGAAATAATGTTTCGCTTATGTGCTAAGTGCACGCAGTTGTCACGTACCATACACCTCTGTTTGTGGAATGCATTGATTTTTACTGCGGCCCTATGTCACTCATATTGTGAATTATTCTCTCTTGTCTGTCTCCTTCCTTCTGTCTTGAAAATCTGCTATTGGTCTGCCACCTGTTAAAGAAACCCTCGCTGGATCATGACAATCTGAAACGCTAATGACCTGTGTCCTAATCTATCCTTTCTTTCAAAAAACTCACAGAAAAGGTTGTTCTTTTGTCAACTACTTGCACACTTGAGAGGCAAAATTTTACCTTCGAACCCCATCAACTCCCGCCCTATAGAAAATGTCACAGTACAGAAACAGCCCTCCTCAAAATTGTAAACGATATCCTTCTAGGTTTTCATGAAAACAAAGTTTCTCTCTTGGCTCTCCTTATTTTTAGTGCCGCTTTCGACACTATTGATAATTATATTCTCCTTCGCCGACTCAAATAGTCTTTTGGTATCCACGACATTGCCCTGGCCTGGTTTGAGAGCTATTTATCCGACCGCACCCAGACTGTCTGTCTGTGTTGGTGGCATGTACTCAGAGCCTTCTGCTCTCAAGCATGGTGTACCACAGGGTTCTGTTATTGAACCTATTCTGTTTGTACTCTATGCTGCTCCTGTGTCCGATGTTGTCAGTGAACATTCCTTGTCACATATACAATGGGAGTTTTGGCATGATGATACAGATTGGTAACTCAGTCGGCCCTCCGTTTTGCTGAGAGTTAGTGGGCTGATATCACGGACACCTGGAGCTGACCTAAAACAATGGATGACCACGGCAACAAACTACTGCTTATATGAGGATCAAACCTGAATGTATGTTAGCATGTCCTAAGATTTGCTTCAATGATTCTTTCCCCTTGACTTCCCTGTTCCTCTCTGTCACAAATCACAATCAACACCACTATCTCCTTTGCCTCTTCTGTGCGCAGTCTTGGTGTCACCTTAGATCAAAGCCTCTCCCTTCAGCAGCATATGTCCACTATCTGCAGATCAGCCTATATTGAGCTTCGTAAAATCAGTTCTGTTCATCACTATCTCTCCACCAGTGCCACCAAAATCTTAGTCTGTGCCTTTGTCCTTTCTAAAATAGATTACTGCAACTCTCTTCGCACTGGCCTTCCCAAGTACTGGCTTAACAGACTTCAGAGAATCCAAAACAATGCTGCACTGGCTGCCGATCTCTGATAGGATTGAGTTCAAGCTTTCCACTCTTAGCTTTTTCTGTCATTTCTGGCTCTGCTCCTACTTACTTGTCTGATCTGCTGCATACTTACACACCCTCTCGTCAGCTCCGTTCTTCCTCTGATTCTTGTCTTCTGCAGCTTCCCTGGTTAAAGCAAAAAATTACGGTGGATCTCCTTTTTTTCACCCCAGCTACTTTGAACAAACTACCACCATCTCTGGACATTCAACTCTCTGGCAGTCTTTAAGGCTAATCTGAAAACGCACTTTCTTCTCTCAACGCTAATGCTTGTGATGGCTCTGCATGAATGAAGTGTGCGCGGATTAGATGAAGGAGGTGAATGGGCATGCAGTAACAGAGGTTTTGTTTGTTTGTGCGTGTGCGCGCGTGCGCGCGCATGTGTGTGTTTATGCCGCGTGCATATGTGTGTGTACGTGTGTTTGTGTGTTTGTGTGTGTTTTTGTGCGTTGAATGTGAGTGTGTTTTTGGTGTGTGGGGAGGGAGGATGCGTGTTTGTGTATACCAAGTGTTTATATATGCGTGTGCATGTTTTTATATCTATTATCATGATTTGCGTGGGGGTGACGTGGGAATGCGAGCGCGTCCTAGTATGTTTTGCTATGTATGATGTAATCTTGTATTGGATGAAGTTTTAGTTTTGCTAGCGCCATGAGTAGTTCGTCTAGCATGTGCTCTCTATAAATGTCTTTATTATGATTTGTATGTGGAGTGAAGCTTAGTTTTTGTTAATCGCCTGAGTAGTTCGTCTACTGTGCGCTCTATGATGTCCCTTTATTAGATTATGATTTATGATTAGATGATGATGAATGAGATGATGATGATGATTATTAGTAATGATTATTATTACGCACACACATACACATGCGCACGAACAAAGATGGAAAACAAACACGTATAAAGCATGAAAACTATTATCTCACAAAATGATTTTCAACGGGTAATCCCCGTCGTCTTATCATCATCAATCGCACCTGTCCATCAGTCTTTCATCAACGACCTCCCTTTTCATCAATCAACAATCCTCCGCCAATCATCACTCATACACAATCAACAGTACTGATCAACGAATTTTAAAACAGTTGTTTACTCAGCTAAGGTATAGTGCCTCACTCGGAGCTTTCGGGGTGGGGGGGGGTGGGTGTGGTGGGGGGGTGGGATCCGCGTTTCCTTCGTCAGTGGTCGTCTGCTGAGAGGGCACTGGCGGTTCAGTGCGCGACGACGTGAGTACAGCTCAAGGCTGCACCCACGGCGCATGTCTGAACCAGGGTAGAATAAGACGCGGGCAGTGTGTGTCTCCCACGCTTCTCCGGTTCAGTGTGGCCTTGCTCGGCTGCGATGTAGATGGTCTCCTTCACCCCTCCTCTGGAACCTCTGCTGTCTCGGTCACAGCACAGAGATGTTGTCAGGTGAAAACTGGTGGTCGTAGGGGAAGACGGGGTAAAAGCGCATGGGCGGGTAAGAAAGCCCACCCCAATTTATCTTCATGAAATGAAGCAAAATTTCGTCTCATTTTGCCCATGAGACGAGCGTTTTATGTCTACGTTCTCTCATGGCAAATTTGACTGAACTTTTTCTTTATTTCATGAGATATTGGGGTGGGCTTTTACCCGCACCATGCGCTTTTTACCCCGTCTTTCCCCTAGTTGGCCATTAATCACATTAATCCTCGTCATCCTTATCATCATCATCATCAATTATCAATAGGCATGGGCCTCGATCAATATGCCTGAAGTGTGTGTTGTGGTGTGTGTGGCTGATGCGGCCATATCACGCACCGATCAATATGCCTGGAGTGTGTTTGTGTGTGGCGCCATATCACGCACCGATCAATATGGCATGAGTGTGTGTGTGTGGTGGTGCGGCCATATCACGGCACCGATCAATATGCCTGAGTTGTGTGTGTTGTGTTGCTGGCATATACGGCACCACCATCTTTGACAAGTTTAGGTTAGTGTGATGTCAACAATAGTGGCCGTCAAAGAAGTTCACGTTTTGTCGCCAGACAACATGTGCAGCGGTGGACAAAACGAGCTGTGAGTTCGCGGCGACAAAATGTACCCGGGCGAAAAATGTTCTGTAACAATCCCTTCCTCCCGCCTTATAGGGTAAGACGGGGTAAAAAACCCATGGGCGGGGTAGAAGCCCATGCCGTTATTTCATGAAATGAGCAAATTCAGTCACATTTTTGCCCATGAACCGAACGCTACTTAAAAATGTGTATAGCGTTCTCAAATTTTGCCAGGAGACGAACGCAATGTAAAATGGCGTTCGTCTTATGGGCAAAATGTGACTGAAAGTTGCTTCTTCATGAGATAATTGGCATGGGCTTCTTACCCCATCTCACCCAAAAAAATACTGTCTAAAACCAGTCCGTCATCTGCCATCCAACTTGAACAGGCAAAACCAGTGCCCGTGGAGCTGACTTGGAATCGGCATAATGAGGCTTTATACTGATTTATCTTCCCATGATTCGTCACTAGGTGCGCTTGCACTTTGCCCTAAAGCCGCACGGCCTAGGCATCCATTGTTTGCTAGGTCTACTCTCTCTCTTCTCTCCAGCGCATGTCTCTCTCTCTCTCTCTCTCTCTCTCTCTCTCTCTCTCTCTCTTCCTCAGTGAACAGAGGGCCTCACTTGAAGCGCCACCTACATAAAATTATCGCCCTTGGGCACACGAAGAAGCAGTATATAGCCGCGTTGTCTTTAACAGTTCATTAACACGGATGATACAGTATTCAGTTCATCACAACCGACACGGATATAATACAGATAATTTCAGATTAGGGTAAGACGGGGTAAAAAAGCCCGATGGGCTGGTAAGAAGCCCATGCCATTTCGCATGAAATAAAGAAAATTTCAGTCACGTTTGCCCATGAGACGAGTGTTTACAATAAAGAAAATTCCAGCACATTTTGCCCATGAGACGATGTATTGTAAGCCACAGGCTTACTTGCCTGAGTTGTGTTAAAATGTTAGTATTACTATTAGTGTTCTGGCTATTACAAGTCCTTTTTGACAAATCTACACCCTAGAGTTTAAAGTTTTCAGAAGTGGTGGGTTAAAGCTATTTCTATTTGATTAGTGTTTTCGTTGTTAATGTTTATTGTCAGTTAAGTGTCTGGTAGTATTGTTTTAGAGGGTTGCAGGCCCAGCTTTGATAAAATTTTAGTGCACGATCTTCATAGTTTGCAAAGCCGTTTTCATTGGGGTGTAGGCTTACTTTATTAACGCATGAAGAAGAAATATAGATATCCTTACCTGGAGCCATACTTGTTTGTTCAAGTGGGTAAATGGTCCCTTGGCATGCTCGAGTATTTATAATTTAATCGTTCATTATTTCCAGTCTGTTTAATGTCCAAAGACTGTAGTACTATGTTCAGGAGATCTATAATCTTGTGCACGGAGGCTGCCATGTTATATACAATGTTTTGATTGGAAGCGCCCAAATCGGTCACTAAGGGAAGGTTATAAAAAAAGCAGCTTTTCGCAGGCAAATTATTCCATCCTAATCTCCGAAACTTAACTGTTCTTCCTAAACCTCTGATACTCTGGCATAAATCTTTAAGCGCAATAATCTCTCTCTTGTAAACATCCTACCAGTAGTCTACACTAGCGAGGAAAGCGTTAGGGATTAAGAATTAAATCGTGTTCGAGTTCGTTAATTCCTTAGGCTCAGTTACTGTGCTGATAATAGCTGGAATACTATGGTTCTTGTTCTTCTGTTCATAGATACGAAATACCATAGATAAAGGTTGAATAAAATATCCATTTGAAATTGTCAACCTTTTTGTTTTCATCCTTAGAGCGTTGTGCTTTAAGTTAACTTAGTTCATTTTCTTTACTCGTGGCTTCCCTTCCTCGGATTGACTGTTCCGGGGTCCTTGTGGACGGCAATGTCTAACGTGGCCCCTATCCTACAACTTGATGGCTTGCCGTTTGTTGAGCATGCTGTCCCTACGGGACGAATCGTCGGTCGTGATGATGTGAATTCTTACAGTATATAACACTCGTCCTCATGGGCAATATAAACACTCGTCTCGATGGGCAAAATGTGACTGAAATTTTCTTTATTTCATGAGATCATTGGCATGGGCTTCTTACCCGCCCCGGGCTTTTTACCCGTCTTCCTAATACAGATTAGCGTCATTAAAGCTTGGTTGAAGAGGGGATGGTGGTCTATACTTTTTGTGAAAATGTTGCATTTCCGGGTTTGTAAATCATTATGACCTGCACAAATTGATGTTGTGTGTTGTGGAGTGTGTGTGTGCGCG
>CM065684.1:27567596-27582596 GCA_017654935.2 Phymorhynchus buccinoides
AGCATCAAGTGCGATAATGGGGGAGTTAGGGAGAGGACCTCTCCTCCTTCCCTTTCTCCCACTACAAGTGCAAGGCAGGCTGTTTCTTGACGACACTCTTCGACCCAGTACGGAAGCGGCGCAAACGGAGCTGTTGGGAGTTTGTGGGGAAATGATGATGATTACACCCCCACCCCCCCACTCCCACCCCCATTCCCACCCCAATAAAAAAAACAAAAGAAAACAAAAAGGGTAAAAATCGACCACGACTACACGTTTGCTTTTATGTCCTTTATGTAATTTCCATGCCAGAGCTTATTCTCCCAAGACATTCAAGTTATGTCAGATTCTGGTGGGGTGGGTGGTGGGTGGGTGGGGGTGCTTCCTTCCTTTCAAACCCCGTGGATCAAGCCATGGAACACACACCTTCTGAGCACACACACCACACACACACACACACACACACACACACACACACATCACCTTCTTGACTAACTGATCCGCCTCTGTTGGTGGTGGTGGTAAAAAGTAGTGATTTAGTTGTATGTCCTACTGCTTTTAGATTTGGCTATGATTCATATTTTCAAGGCAGTTCAGCGCAGCAAAAGTAGAGTGTGTCTATACTGTAAGTAATAATAATAATGATATTTATATAGCGACTTATACTCCCTTTGCTCCCCAGGCGGGCTTCCACTAATGGGTGGGTGGGGGTGGTGGGGGCGGGGGGGCTACGGAGAGTCAGCCCGCATCCTCCTAAGGTCCAACCACAACGTCCTCGTCGTAGGAGGCGGGCAACTGCTTATAACTCTTCCTTAGGCTGGCTTATAGTGGTTAGTAGGGCCCTCCCGTTCCCTCCCGCTTCCTCGTGGATACCGGGGGGTCTTCTTTCAGCAGAAATAGTTCCCCCCTACTTCTCGGAAGTCTATGCTAAAGAACTCACAATATTCGGTCACTCTCTTTGGACTTGCATTTTCCTTCTTTTTTTTTCTATTTTGCTTTCTGGCGTCGTCTTACTTTTTCTGCCTTATTGGTCCATTCGCCCTCCTGCATTTTTTCGATACAAACTATGTAACGGCAGCCATACACAGCCCATTGCCCATTTTTTTGAAATGAAAACAAAAAAACCATTATAGGGCACGTGCATAAAAATGCAAATTATAGCTTGATAGATCTTTTCAATGCAACAAGCCACACACACAAAATTTATGCTCTCTGTGTCAAATTCGGTTGAAAAGTTATTATGGCAGTTTTAAAAAAAAAACGAACAAAATGTCGCGCTTTCTTTTAGAACCGTTTGGCAAATCGAAAAATGCTGTTGTAGCTAGTTTGGACTTCTATTGTACAAAAAAGTAAAATAGATAGAAGCCTGGAAAATATGGAGCTTGGTACATTGAAAACATAATAGTTTAGGCCTTATGTTTTTTCAGACGGTTAGATTGCATACTTTTTTAAAAAATGATGTCGCTGAACATCGGCTTAATCGTGTCAAACAAAAGGACGCACATGGCCAAAGAGTATGAAAACCGTCAAAAAAGGAATTTAACATCAAATCATTTCATTTGTTAAGAATGTTGATAAAATCAAAGGGCTGGCTTTCTCCGCAAATCAAAAGCTTACAAAATACAAGAGCAGCTTTGACTATGTGAATGTATGTCACATACCCCTTTTTCCCCCCCCCCCCCCCCCCCCCACTCCCGCCCCCCAACTAATTGTCTATCTTTACTATTTTGTTGATGTCCGTTTACTGAATATGTTGTTTGAATAGGAAAAAAATATGTAATAACAGAATGCAGGACACCATGTTATGCCAACTGTTTGTGGCTTATTCAAAGTAATTTTCTTGTACCGAGTTATAGCGTACTGTAGGTAGATATGCTGCATCTGTCAGGACCCCACATGTGTGTCGCCACGTGTATGTGTGTTTGAGAACATGCATGCTATATGTGGGGGTTGGGTATGTTTTAAAATTGCCAGCCATAAGCATGATTGTGGTTGTGTATGTGTTTGAGTTGGGGGGGCGGGGGGGGGGGGGGCGTGCGTGAATGATTTTGTAAATTAAATGTGCTTATACCATGGTGTCATAGTTAATTATTGTATGTCCTGTAGTAGTTCAGTTTTCATCTTTTTAATTGGTTGTGTTCGATGATGGAGATGTGTCAGAGGCTAATGTGGGGGTGAAGTTTGAGAATGTGTGCACATATGTAAAAGGTCTTATTATTGTAATATTTAATCATTGTTAGGTGGAAATGTAAAGCGCTTTATAAGCGCTCACATATTGTCTTCATAAATCCCACCACACACATTAGGGCACACACAAACTTATGCATGAAAGAATGTTTAAGACAATGCTTACATGTTTCATTTCATTAAGGTGTGTGGTAAAATGTTCCTTTATCAAGTAAATCAATTGTCAAGTACTAGTTCGCAATAATATATATATAATATAGTTATACTGTGTAATGGGCCATAGCAAAACTTGAATACTTAAGGCACTGGTAAACTAACACCTGATTTTAAAGATGTGTGCATAGGGGGTGCAAAATAAAGGCTAGGCCTCTAAGTAAAACCGTAAATGTGTTGAAATATTTTAAAAATTTAGATTGCAATCTGTCATTGTACTCAGACCAGTGTGTCGGCTATGGGTTAGTACCATGCAAAGTCAACTTATTTTTTTCCACAGTAATTCTACAGCCTCAGAAAACAAATCTTCGCAAAATTAAATTACTGTGCTTTTTTAAACAATCATAATGCAGGAGTTGTACTTAGTGCTAAGTATATATGTGCAAATCTTTAAAGAAAACATCGAATCGAAGTGACCGTGTTGTGCACATCGCGAGGCGACGAAAAGTTCCGACATGAGCACTGAACACACGATACACAACTGCTTAGGTAAAAAGATGTTAAACGATCAAAATACTGAAAATAGTGTAATTATGCTTAATCAATTACATGAAAACTTACTTCTTCGATTCCAATAGTTCTAAACAGTTTTACTTATCTAAATCGCTTCGTATCGCTCTTCAAACATCGGACTGGGCACCATGCGCTGCCATTCTCTCTCGGCCAGCATCACGCTCAGACCCGAGCAGCGGGAGCGAGCTGGCGTGTCACAAACCCGAACCCCTCTATGTCAATGCAGCAGCTGGGCCCAGTATAGATGTAACCCCCCACCCCCCCCCTTTTCAGTCTTTTTGTTTTCCTAAGGGGCCAGAATGATCAATTAATGACGTGGGCCCAAAGAGAAGAAGAAGAATAAAGAAGCAGACAAAATAGGTCACTGCGAACTTGGGATAACAATGGGTGACCGTCTTTTACAGAGAGGTTACTCCCTGCTTTCAATGACATCCTCAAACGTGTGCACATTTTAAAGAGCGGAAAACAGAGCTTTCTTAAGACTCCAGAACAGGGGGGGGGGTGAGGGGGGGGGATGGGGGGGGGAGGGGGGGGGGGAGGGAGGGGGGGGGGGGGGAGGGGGGGGGAGGGGGGGGAGGGGGGGGGCGACGGGGGGGTAGCGTAATGTTTTGAGGAAGTAAATCGACTTTGAAAAGTTTCTCTTTACCGTCCAAAAACTGGGAAATTTAATGATGTGGTATTAAAAATTTATATCATTCTTAATCGTCAATTTACAAGGAATAACCTATACTAGTTTAGAATTGTGATAGAAGCAGAGTGAAGGGATAACCCAAGCCCGTTGAAGCGACCAACCCCATTTCCACATCTGACGGATCGCGACCGCGAGGGTCATCACGGCGGAACTAATTACCTATTTCACAAATTCATTAAAAAAAAAAAACCCAAACCAAATACACACAAACAAAAAACATATTGTGATTATAAATTTTAAAGCAGATGCGCAGAAGATTAAGGATCTAGTGACTGAAATGTAGTCAAATTCATGGAAAGTTGAGCAGTAGCGACAGCTGGCTGACGCGAGCTGCTACATAATTAAAAACCATCTACGTTTTTCTTTTACAAGGCCTGGTGTGTTTTTATGTACAATGGCGCCAGCGTGATAATTGCGCACTTCAGTGGGCAACTGTGTCATTCTGCATTGCCTATTTGCTTATTATAGCCTTGTTATGCATTTTTAATTACTAGCATGTATTGTTATGCATGGTATGTTTTAAACCGATCCGATAATGAGAGTAGGTGGCTCACGTTTCCGCACTGTGGTGGACTTAGTGCTATAGGGTATAAATAATGGAAGGTGTCATTGTTATGATTGTATACATTTTGTTTTCAGTTGTGTACGTTGTTAAGATTCATGGATATGTGTTTTGCTATACGTGGTTAGAACTTTTGCGGTGACATTCCTGAGATAACCATAGCTGTGACGGGGACTATAACAGATTAAACTATAAACAGGACTAAACTCCCTTTGCAGGGAGCTCACAGCGCTTACATAGCCAATAAAACATCAAACAAGATTACATTATACAAATAAGACTCCTAACGTCAATATCAAATATAACATAAAATAATATCATTTAAACACAAGAGCCCTGTTCATATCCACAAAATTGAAACAATATTACAAATTATAAGAGAAAAGAAACAAAATTGCAAGGGAATCAAATTCATGTATCAGGAGCTACGTTATTGCGCACACACAACTAATAGGAAGAACACAGTCACACACCACGAACGCACACGCGAACACGCATAAGCGCACGCACGCACGCACAAGCACACGCACGCACACACGCACACACACGACACACACCACACACACCACACACACACACACGCCACGTCGTGGCAAGCACGTACCCACGCGCTCGCACCGATCCCATTTCAACCACCCCTCTCGCAAATAGGCTTGACTTGATAGTTGGAATGTTGGCCTGAGTAGTAGGGAAGATGGGGGTAAAAAGCAGGGTGGGTAGAAGCCCATGCCAATATCTCATGAAAATGCAAAACATTCAGTCAAATTTGCCCATGAGGACGAATGCTAAAAACATTAACATCATCTCATGGCAAAATCGTGACTGAAATTGCTTTATTTCATGAGATAATTGACAATGGACTTCTTACACCGCCATGGGGCTGTTTTACCCCGTTGGACCCAGTAGCAGTGGCAGCACTTGTATCACAGACCGTATAGTTTGACTTTCAGGGGAACAGGTGGCAGAGTGGTTCAAAGACGTTCGCCTGCCCAATGTAAGGCGTGACTGCAAAGTGGAGTGACCCGGTTAAAAATTTCCAGCCTCGCCCTTTCTTTCTAGTTCGACGGGAAAATCAAAACTGAGCGGCGAAAAAATAAGAGTCCTTCGGATGGGGACGTTAAAGCGCTAGTTGACCCGTGCGCTTTACGCAAGATAAAAACCCCACGCAGTGAAAGTCGGTAGAGCAGTGCGTTATAAATCCCGCTGCTGTATGGCCAAATTGATAGCTAGGTTTGACAAGTCTGCCCATACACCCTCCTCACCCTGCCCACCAAAAAAAAAAAACACCCACAAAAACAAGTGCATGGGTAGGCGGCCTGCGCTCGCGTGGCGACGCGATCCCCAGGGAGAGAAAGCAGCCCGAAATTTAGAGTAGAGAAAAGTCTCTGTGATGAAATATACAAAATACCCAAATTATCTCTGCTGGACCATTTTATACTTGATTTGGATGTTGCATATCATGAATTTAACCCCAAAAGTTTTCTGGTTTACAGATTAAAACTTATGAAAGCCAGAGGGAACTGAATCATCGGTAGGATGAGCGCCCCCGCATAGGTGAAAAGACGGGTAAAAAAGCGAGGGCGGGTAAGACGCCCCCACCCCAATTATCTCATGAAAATAAAGAACATTTCAGTCAAATTTGCCCATGAGACGAAATGCTAGACATTAACGCTCGTCTCAAGGGCAAAATGTGACTGAAATTTGCGTCATTTCATGAAATAATTGGCATGGGATTCTTAACCGCCCATGGGCTTTTTTACACCCCGTCTTTCCCTATATTATTTTCATTATTAGGCCTATTAATATATTATGATCAAATTTTGCAGCAAAGTCGCCGATTGATTGATTTGTTGATTGACTGAGTTAGTTACTTTGCTTTCTGTGATTGTTTGATTGATTGATTGATCCAACAGAAATTCTGTGACGTCATGTTCAACTTCACGGACCAAGAAATAGAAGAATTCCAAATCAGACGTGACTTAGCTACAGGAAAACCAAAAATCTGGTGCTTCATGAGAAACTTAAATAACTTTCTGAAGGTATGGCATACCAGCTATATACCAGCTTGTCACGAAATCCTCAAAACGGCACTACATTTCACGAACAAACAATAATTTGATATACTTATAAGAACAAAAAGTGTTTAGCATGCTATTATACATCTTTCGTGTTCAATAATTGTCTTTCTATCTTCAATAGTTTAGGCTCTGGAAGAACAGAGCTTGATCACGGTGCGCGTTCTCGACGCGTTAGGGTGGGTCTAGAAATCACGTGATAACAGGCAGAAGGCTGCCACGTTCACAACATTATCATGATTTTCTTACATCTAGGGACATAGACGATTCCAAAAAATATATGATAACACTTGCCACTATGAGTGGTACCGACCCTTTTGATTTGAGGGGCTGGCTGAAGGACTACTAACACGCACGGGCATGCTTGCACACATGCATGTAGGCTACGCACTCTAGCAGGCACGTATGCGCACGCCACACTCACGCACACGCACGCACATGCACACACACACATACAACACACGAGGAAACATCGCACACCACACAACGAACGCTCGCACACACATTCTATTTACACCTAACGTTACCCCCCCTTTTTCACCCCCCTACCCTTTCTACACCCTGCCACACCCACACAGCCCCCCCCCCCCCCCCCCCCCACACACCGCCAGAGCTCGCGCACTGTCACTGGACATAAAAAAAAACACTCACTCGCTATACCTCACATTCTCTCTCTCTCTCCCTCTCCTTCTCAATCTCTCTCTCTCTCTCTCTCTCTCTCTCTCTCTTCTCTCTCTGCTCGTCTCTCTCTCTCTCTATCGCCCCCTAGTTCATGTGAAAACACGCATGTTGTACTGATTTCTCACCTGTACAATATAAATATACCTTTTTCTATCCTCCTCTCTGTCGCATCTCGGTCTCTCTGTCCTGTCTGTCTCTCCCTCACTCTCAATATGTTCACCCTTTACTAGAGATCAATCGTTAGGTGAATGTTTATACTGACACCCGTTGTTTGCATTCACCTCCTCCGTTATTTTCACATCACACACACCCCCACACCCAACATGGTCAGGCTGACATTCGCTCTTTCGCTTTCCCTGTTTCGCAACTTTCTCTCTCTCTGTCTCTCTCCTCTCTATCTCTCTCTCTCTCTCTCAAAATCTCTCTCTATCTCTATCGTTCTATCTTCTCTCTCACTCTCTATCTCGCACTCAATCTCATTCTCTATCTCGGTTATCTAGGATTGTATTTCTTTCACTCATTGTTTTCTTTTGAGGTCTGTTTGGTATTTATGTCTTGGTTTCTTTTTACTCGTTTATATTTCTCGCATGAGGACTGGATGAAAAATAACAAAGTTGACTTACACTATTATTCTCAATTAAAGAAAAGTTATTCCAATCATTCTCTCTCTCTCTCACTCTCTCTCTCTCGCACTCTCTCCTCTCTCTCTCTCTCTCTCTCTTCTCGCTCTCTCTAGCTCTCTCTCTCTCTCACTCTCTCTCTCTCAGTCTCCCTTTTCCACCCTTACCTATAGATCTCTGATTCCATGTTGTCCCTACGTTTGATGCACCGATGTTAGCCACCGAACATTGCCTCTTATAGTCCTACTTACTGAACACACAAACGATGATCGACAGATGACTCTTATGTCATCACATGAAGGCAGAATAATGCCTGGATGGAGATTCCTGATTTAACTATTCGAGCACCCATGTAGTTTTGTTTTGTCGTGGCAATCATAACTCACTGTCGTCGGTTCTGTCGGTCGGTAAGTCGGTCTTTCGGTCGTCGGCGGTCGGTATGTAGGTCAAAATTGTCGCACATATTGTAAAAAGAGAAAGAAAAGTACAGGGAAAGAAAAAAAATTACTTGGGCATAAACTAACATTTTCAGTGGTCATATCACAGTCATGGGTGGAAGTTCATGTTTAACGGTCGCGTATCGGCTTTCGCGATGTACGACGGGCTGAACAAACAAACCATGGTATAAACTAAAAAATTATGTTCGGAATCCACTGTCTTAGACAAAAGGCCGAGAAGCGATCAGCGGTTCTTCAGTCTTTCGCATGGACCCACACTTACGCGCAACAGCACGCACATGAATCTGCCTTTTAAAGCGCACAACATAACACACACAAGTAACACACACACTGCAACACACACGACGAGTACACGGTGCTTCTTTCCGATCAGTATAAGTACGATACACAGTTTACATGTTTTCCACACGCATACACACAGGTGACGACATGGTGCAGAGATACAAACACACACTCTGCGTGCATACAGACTAAAACTATGCAAAGCCACAAATACGCGACGCACACGTACGTAATGATTGCAGTGACACACACTGTACACACTTCACCACGATGCTGCTTTTTGTTATGTGTGTGTACGTGTGTGTGTGTGCGCCACGCCACACACGATGCCACACGCACACACACATTTACGTACTTGGTTGTCACGTACATCACACCACGTCAACAGGGGACACACAACACACACACAGCACACACACGTTGCTACACACACACCCACCACTGGCATACACACACACACTCACACCACACACAGGTACACAAGTGCCACACACACACATTTTCACCACACACACTACACACACACACTACACACACACAACAAACACACACACTGCATTTTATGACAAAAGGCAATAAACGGACACACACATTAAACCGACATACGCAGGGTATAACACTGGCACATCTGACCATACACAGTAACGCATACATCACACTCGCACACACACACTTTGCTTCGTTGGGTATGTTTGTGTACGTGTGTGTGTTGTGCGCACGCACACACACACATACCCACACATACTTACACTCACTCTCTCACTCACACACACGCAGCCATGCACTCGATTCGCCACTACACACACACGCGCACGCTTTTTACAGACATTCGCACTATCACATTCGCACACGCACTTCGCACACACACGACATACACAACACACACACACACCACACACCACACATAGGGGACACCACACACACACACAAGACACACACACACACCCACACACAACTTCAGCACACCCACACACGGCAGGCAGTTACACTCACTTCGCATATACACACACGCCCGCCCAGCACTCGCAGAAACACACATGGACACACCCACACTCGCACACACACAACACGCACGCACACACACACACGCTGCATACTACGATTATCGCATACACACACATACGCGCGAGACATGTACGCACACGCATACACACACTCGATGACAGACCACACACATGCAAAGTTTTGTATGTGTGTGGTCCGTGTGGTGTGTGCGCAAGCCCACACACATACCCACACATACTTTACATGGCACACTCACACGCACAACACTTTATTTCATGCACCTCACTCGCATACACACACTACGCGCACGCACGCACACATTCGCCACACACACACACACACCACAACACACACACACACACACACACATAAATACACACACACACACACACACCACACACACCACACACACACACACACACAAACACACCACACACACACCACACACCACACGCAGCTACACGCACTACGATCCAAGGCGACGCGCACGCACACGACCACACACACACACACACTACACACCCACACACACTAAGGAGCCGTGTAGTTCGGCTGACTCTTTCCTTTCTGTTTGTCTCTCTCTGTCCATCTCGACTTCGACTTTTTCTCTTATTATTCTCTCACTGTCTGTCTCTCTCTAGTGTCTATATATATCTCGTGCCTGTCTCCCGCTCAGTGAGCGAAAATACTAGAGTTTGTTTTTTTAGACGGAAGTATTTTCACGTGAATCATGACTCACACTGACATCGTAAACAATCGCATCGTATTTGGGTCAAATCGCATGCAGTGTGGCTAGGCCCCCCTTAAAGACCCACCAGATCACGTTGTCCAAATCACGGGTTTCACGTGTTTTTTTCCTCTTATGGCACTGTTTTTCGAAATGAAAACGGAAGTAACAGAAGGGGGTTTGTGTGCCCGTTAGGACACTTAGTTTTCCGCGTTAGGATGAATTAGGACGACAAAATGGTGTTTTTACGTCCTCTTGGTCTGAATCAGACACATATGGGACTTTTGTAAATACAAACATGGTTGGAACAAAACTGGAGGCAATGCCCGGAGGCAGTAAGAAAACCAGTAAAGTCCCGATTTTTTAAATTAATACAGATAGGTGTAGCGGTAACCACGCCTCGGTTAAACCTCATCGGCTATGGCACCGCCACAAGGTTTTAATGGAAGTAAATCTGAAACAAATGCCAACAGCACTGGTGGTTTCCAAGCAGTCCCCACCCATCCATTAAGTGGTTTGACCAGGCCGCGACGTTGCTTAACTTCGCGCGATCGGAACGAGACTGACGGGTTTTTCAACGTTGTATAGCGGGGCGTTGGCAAGTTTTCCGTTAGGAAATATGCTGTTAAACCGGGCATGGCTGCTCCGCGTAAAAATTGAAAATAGAGGGGTGGTTTTTTAATTTGCTCAGTTTTATCAGTTTTTTTGTAGATTAATTATATTTTTAAGTCCATTTTTCAATGTTTCTTTCTTTAAAGCGTTTACATTTCGTTTTTTGACAATAAACAGTTATGTTCTTATTTTGTTGTACTTGATAACGACGCACATTAATACCCTAAAGAACTTGAAGACAAGAACAAAACATAGGGGAAGGACCGAGGTAAAAAGCGCATGGGTCGGGTAAGAAGCCCACCCGCCGAATATCCTCATGAAATAAGCAATTTTTTCAGTCTCATTTTTGGCCCATGAGACCAGTCGTTTAATGTCTTTAGTCATTCGTCCGCATGGGCCGCACAATTTGGACGTGAAATTTTTCTTATTTCATGAGAATTAATTGGGGGGTGGCTTTCTTTACCTCGCCCATGCGCTTTTTACCGGCCGTCCCCTTTTCCCTATAGTTGTGTGTCTAGGTAACTTCCATTTTTTAATTCTAATTTTGAACCGGAACTACCCCAAACCGACTTCAAGACGAGACGGTAGAGAAAGACAACCCCAAAGGACCGAATTATGAGGACCAATGCTATAGCTGGGTAAGAAAAATCTTGGTTTTGACCAAAGTTTTGACTCCTCATCAACAAATGACCCCAACCTGAAAAAACCGAAACATCTTTTTTTACAGAGCCCGCCTTCAATTTGAAAGTTTTGGGGACCATTTATATGTGGTTTCCACAGAATACCCAAAACCAAAAACCAAGGGAACCTTAATCGTGGTGCGTCAGTGTGTCTACTGGTTCAATGAAGGGTGAGTGTTTTTTTTTTGTCCCCCTGGTCCTGGTTTCCCCCTGTTCCCTTTCGCTACAGGTGGCCGCACCCTCATTACTGGCTGCTGGTGGGCTTATTCGGCAAACGCAACACTCAGGATCTCCAGGAGTTGTCAAATTTCTTGGTGGGGGAACAAGCCTACCTCCCCTTTCACCTCCCTCCCCTCCTCCCCCGGCTCAGGTAGGTCCAGAAAAATTGCAATATCTTTTGGGTGTGCAACTACACACAATGAAAACACCTGAAAGGCTGGGGTCCATGGGTAACGTCCCCCTGCAGCTGAAAGCAAAACATTGATGTATGAAGGTATTTTAATTTGCTTTTTTCAACAATTTTAAATACCAATGCCTTTATGCCTTAAAGACCCCGCACGTCACGTTGTCACATTCCCTCTTATTGCTAGGAAGATTTCTCAAGATTTTCTTTTCCAGCCCCATAAGAAAGGGAAAAACACGTGAAAACCGTGATTTTGACCACGTTACGTGCGGGTCTTTTAAGTGGGTTTTTTTTTTTGAAAAATACAGTATACAACACAAAAAATCTTGTTTTGACAAATTAAAAAAAAAAGGAAACTTCCTTTTCGGTTTAAAATTCCAAAAACAAGAAATCCCTTTCGTACAACAGGAAAAGTTTGGCCAGGACACATGGAATAGTGGTTTTTTCAACCCTTTTTCAGCATAGCAAACACTATAAATTTGTTTCAGCCGCGATTTTTATAGTGATGAATAATGGCCCTGCTAACTACGCCGCTGCCTGCTGCTGGCTGCCCTTGCTGATGATGATGATGGTGATGAGGATTCAGCGCTAGGGCAGAAATGGAATAGTATTGTTTTTTACAGGTCACAGTAAGCAGCCAAGGAAATGGCAATATCAGTCTTGTAATCTTAGTAGCAATGAATTAATGATTAAGGGATGATGGGATGATTATGATGATGATGCTGATGATGATTTTGATGACGACGACGACGATGATGATGTATGATGATGGTGACGATGATGGTGTTGTTTGTGGTGATGATGATGGTGATGAGGATTCAGCTAGGTCAGAACTGGAATAGTTTTTTTTTTACAGCACAGTACAACAAGAAATGGCAATCTCTAGTACAATGATGATAATGAAGATGATGATGACGACGACCGACGATGATGATGATTCTTCTTCTTCTTCTTTCTTTTTCGTCGATCGCTCATACAGTTTTCCTGTCAATTATGAGCGCAAATGCGTCATGCTGCCGTTTTATGCGCCTAACTAAGAAATGGTTAGGCCTAGCTAGTCCAACTTCAGCTGGAGGAAATATTTTTGAAAGCGTTTTCTTGGAGAAAAAAAAAAAGGTCAGGAGAATGGACCGGTAAAGCAGAAAGGTAGTAGATTCATGACAGTTAGGCAAATGGAAAATGCAAGAGTTAAAGAGAGTGACATATTAGAGTAAGTTGCTAATACAGAACTTCCAGACGGTGGGGGAAACTATTTTTACGAAAGCACCACCTGCGGTATCCCCTGGATGATGAATGATGTCAAGAAATGGCAATCTCAGTATGATGATCAGGGAATGGAAGACTAGACGACCCGACGGACGCATGATTATGATGGATGATAATGAAGAAGGAAGAAGATGATTTATATTGAACGGGCGACAATGAAGAAGACGAACCGAGCGACGACGATCACAGCGTTGGATAATGATCCAGTGAATGAATGGTGATGATTACAATGTCAATGGATGGGATGACAGTGATGATGATGATGATTACAAACGACGACAATGATGATGATGATAATGATGATGACGAATATGATTTAATTATGATTGAATGATGGTGGGTTGCAGGTGTGTTTATTGGCAACAGGGTCTTGAAAGTTTCGTCGCTGTACAGGTGGAGACCTCCTCTACACTTTCGAAACACTGGTCCTACAAACAGCACCTCCCTCTCCTTTACAAGTGGGAACGCTTTCGTTCAGCTCACAAAGGTTGGACCCTAAAGGTTGGAACCCCTGGGCGGGATGAGTTTTTTTTGGCAAAAAAACCCCGTCCAGGGGGGGGGAGATCAACCAGAAAAACATCATTTTCAAGGATGCGGAAACACCTCACTTTGCTCTGCGTTTTCCCTAGAAATCAAACCGTCCACTGAAAACGGCGAAATTCTTCCGTGGTCGGGGATGCCGGGAGAGAGTAGCCATTTTGGATGGGGTTTGTGGAGGTCACTCATTGTGGTTGAAGCTGCTTTTGTTGTAGTGCAGTAAAAAAAAAATAAAAAAAATAAAAGGGAGCTATTTCCTTTGTTGTGAGCGAAAAACTCATTTAGATAAAAACTGTATAAAAAATTTTAAATAATAACCCCAAAAAGGCTTGTAAATTGCGAAAATTTTTTAATGCAAACGATTTGGTCTAAACTCAGACGGCCATTTCTTTTCACATGAAGGGAAATTTTTGGACTCCCAGCACCTCCGCCAATGAGGTATCGCTGATTTTGACGGCTTGATTTCTGGTAAACAAGAGCAAATTGAGTGTTGTTTGGCTGACGTCCCTTTAAAGGGTTTGTTTTTTTAATGGTTGATCCCCTTTCGACCGTGTTTTTTTTTTTTTCTTGCAAAAATACTCATCCGGCAGGGTGCCCCTTTAAGGAGTTGTCACATTATATGAGATCTTAGGCGACCTAAGGCCTACTCATATAGTGAAAGGTTAAAGTATTTGGGTTTGCCATCATTAAAAGCAAGAAAGAATTTTTTTTTTTAGGGGGTGACCTGATTCGGTGCTATAAGATTTTCAACTGTATTGTTGATATAAACATAACTGAATTGTTTAAATTATTTGAGTACGTCAAAACAAGAAATAGTATCGACAAAATATTTTGAACATTGTTGTACTAATACAAGAAAATTTCCATTTCTTAACAGAATTGCACCTTTATGGAATAATTAAGATACCCACTAACTTTAAAAGAGCACCAAGTACTAACTCTTTCAAAAATGTGCTTGACAATTGGAACGATTACAAAAAAACTAATATAACAATATAATGATTAATTCATCAACAAAAAACTGAGCAATTGACGACGTTATCAACTAAACAAAAATACATTTTATGAAAAAAATTATGGGACTGGAAATAGGTGGACCCTGACGGATGAGATTTTGGCAAGGAACACGTCGAGATCACCAGAATGGCAGCCTTTTCAAGGATAGGAACACTCACTTTGCTCTGGTTTCCTTGAAAATAAACCGTCAAAACGACGACGACTCCTTGGCGGAGATGCCGGAGAGAGTAGCCATTTTGGATGGGGTGGGTGGAGGTCCACTCATTGTGGTTGAAGCGTTTTCTTTTTTTTTGCAGTGCAATAAAAAAAATAAATTGGAGCTATTTCCTTTGTTGTGAGCAAAACTCCTTTAGATAAACTGCATAAAAAAAAGATTAAAAAAAGGCTTGTATTGCGAAAAGTTCGTGCAAACGATTTGGCGGCCATTAGAAAAGAGATAGACACACGCCTTCTCTTTGGGTGAAATAATTTGACTTCCAGCACCTCCGCCAA
>CM065684.1:27587596-27603993 GCA_017654935.2 Phymorhynchus buccinoides
CCAGGTATTAGTATCCATCAACATGTCTGTACTTTATTACTGTTTCCTCCAGGTATTAGTATCCATCAACATGTGTCTGTACTTTATTACTGTCTCCTCCAGGTATTAGTATCCATCAACATGTGTCTGTACTTTATTACTGTCTCCTCCAGGTATTAGTATCCATCAACATGTCTGTACTTTTATTACTGTTTCCTCCAGGTATTAGTATCCCTCAACATGTCTGTACATTTATCACTGTTTCCTCCAGGTATTAGTATCCCTCAACATGTCTGTACTTTATTACTGTTTCCTCCAGGTATTAGTATCCCTCAACATGTGTCTGTACTTTTATTACTGTTTCCTCCAGGTATTAGTATCCCTCAACATGTGTCTGTACTTTATTACTGTCTCCTCCAGGTATTAGTATCCCTCAACGTGTGTCTGTACTTTTATTACTGTTTCCTCCAGGTATTAGTATCCATCAACATGTGTCTGTACTTTTATTACTGTTTCCTCCAGATATTAGTATCCACCAACATGTGTCTGCACTTTTATTACTGTTTCCTCCAGATATTAGTATCCCTCAACATGTCTGTACTTTTATTACTGTTTCCTCCAGGTATTAGTATCCCTCAACATGTCTGTACTTTTATTACTGTTTCCTCCAGGTATTAGTATCCCTCAACATGTCTGTACTTTATTGCTGTTTCCTCCAGGTATTAGTATCCCTCAACATGTGTCTGTACTTTATTACTGTCTCCTCCAGGTATTAGTATCCATCAACATGTGTCTGTACTTTATTACTGTCTCCTCCAGATATTAGTATCCATCAACATGTGTCTGTACTTTATTACTGTTTCATCCAGATATTAGTATCCATCAACATGTGTCTGTACTTTATTACTGTCTCCTCCAGGTATTAGTATCCCTCAACATGTCTGTACTTTATTACTGTTTCCTCCAGGTATTAGTATCCCTCAACATGTCTGTACTTTATTACTGTCTCCTCCAGGTATTAGTATCCCTCAACATGTCTGTACTTTTATTACTGTTTCCTCCAGGTATTAGTATCCACCAACATGTGTCTGTACTTTATTACTGTCTCCTCCAGATATTAGTATCCCTCAACATGTCTGTACTTTATTACTGTTCTCCTCCAGGTATTAGTATCCCTCAACATATGTCTGTACTTTATTACTGTCTCCTCCAGATATTAGTATCCATCAACATGTGTCTGTACTTTATTACTGTCTCATCCAGATATTAGTATCCCTCAACATGTGTCTGTACTTTATTACTGTCTCCTCCAGATATTAGTATCCCTCAACATGTGTCTGTACTTTATTACTGTTTCATCCAGATATTAGTATCCATCAACATGTGTCTGTACTTTATTACTGTCTTCCTCCAGGTATTAGTATCCCTCAACATGTCTGCACTTTATGACTGTTTCCTCCAGGTATTAGTATCCCTCAACATGTCTGTACTTTATTACTGTTTCCTCCAGGTATTAGTATCCCTCAACATGTCTGTACTTTATTACTGTTTCCTCCAGGTATTAGTATCCATCAACATGTGTCTGTACTTTATTACTGTCTCCTCCAGGTATTAGTATCCCTCAACATGTCTGCACTTTCATTACTGTCTCCTCCAGATGTTAGTATCCACCAACATGTCTGTACGTTTATGACTGTTTCCTCCAGGTATTAGTATCCCTCAACATGTCTGTACTTTATTACTGTTTCCTCCAGGTATTAGTATCCATCAACATGTGTCTGTACTTTATTACTGTTTCCTCCAGGTATTAGTATCCCTCAACATGTCTGTACTTTATTACGGTTTCCTACATGTGACTGTACTTTGGTTTCCTCCAGGTATTAGTATCCCTCAACATGTCTGTACATTATTAGTTTCCTCCAGGTATTAGTATCCCTCAACATGTGTCTGTACTTTTTATTACTGTTTCATCCAGATATTAGTATCCATCAACATGTGTCTGTACTTTATTACTGTCTCCTCCAGATATTAGTATCCATCAACATGTGTCTGTACTTTATTACTGTCTCCTCCAGGTATTAGTATCCCTCAACATGTGTCTGTATTTATTACTGTTTCCTCCAGATATTAGTATCCCTCAACATGTCTGTACATTTATCACGGTTTCCTCCAGGTATTAGTATCCCTCAATATGTCTGCACTTTTATTAGTTTCCTCCAGATATTAGTATCCACCAAAATGTGTCTGTACTTTTATTACTGTTTCCTCCAGGTATTAGTATCCCTCAACGTGTGTCTGTACTTTTATTACTGTTTCCTCCAGGTATTAGTATCCCTCAACGTGTGTCTGTACTTTTATTACTGTTTCCTGCAGGTATTAGTATCCATCAACATGTGTCTGTACTTTTATTACTGTTTCCTCCAGATATTAGTATCCACCAACATGTGTCTGCACTTTTATGACTGTTTCCTCCAGGTATTAGTATCCACCAACATGTGTCTGTACTTTATTACTGTCTCCTCCAGGTATTAGTATCCCTCAACATGTCTGTACTTTATTACTGTTTCCTCCAGGTATTAGTATCCCTCAACATGTCTGTACTTTATTACTGTTTCCTCCAGGTATTAGTATCCCTCAACATGTCTGTACTTTATTACTGTCTCCTCCAGGTATTAGTATCCATCAACATGTCTGTACTTTTATTGCTGTTTCCTCCAGGTATTAGTATCCACCAACATGTGTCTGTACTTTATTACTGACTCCTCCAGGTATTAGTATCCCTCAACATGTGTCTGTACTTTATTACTGTCTCCTCCAGGTATTAGTATCCATCGACATGTCTGTACATTATTAGTTTCCTCCAGGTATTAGTATCCCTCAACATGTGTCTGTACTTTATTACTGTCTCATCCAGATATTAGTATCCATCAACATGTGTCTGTACTTTATTACTGTCTCCTCCAGGTATTAGTATCCCTCAACATGTGTCTGTACTTTATTACTGTCTCCTCCAGATATTAGTATCCCTCAACATGTGTCTGTACTTTATTACTGTCTCCTCCAGATATTAGTATCCATCAACATGTGTCTGTACTTTATTACTGTCTCCTCCAGGTATTAGTATCCCTCAACATGTCTGTACTTTATTACTGTTTCCTCCAGGTATTAGTATCCCTCAACATGTGTCTGTACTTTATTACTGTTTCCTCCAGGTATTAGTATCCATCAACATGTCTGTACTTTTATTACTGTTTCCTCCAGGTATTAGTATCCATCAACATGTGTCTGTACTTTATTACTGTCTCATCCAGGTATTAGTATCCCTCAACATGTGTCTGTACTTTATTACTGTCTCCTCCAGGTATTAGTATCCATCAACATGTGTCTGTACTTTATTACTGTCTCATCCAGATGTTAGTATCCATCAACATGTGTCTGCACTTTTATGACTGTCTCCTCCAGATATTAGTATCCATCAACATGTGTCTGGTGGTGGGGTTGTCCGTGGACTATGTTGTGCACCTGGCGGAAGGATACTACATGTCGCCGGCATGTGCGCGGAAGGATCGGCTCAAAGACGCCGTGGAGAGGATGGGCATTTCAGTGCTGAGTGGAGCTTGCACTACTCTGGGGGCATCCTTCTTTATGCTGTTTGCCCAGATACAATTCTTATATCAGGTGACTTGTTACCATTATTATTGTTATGGTAAAACCCTTGAACATTTACATAAAAATCCTGAATCGGTTTTTGCATAAATTTGACATAGTTTACCATTTCTATTCTGCGATATAGTCCATATTCCTTTTACTTTAAGAACAACTCACATATACTTTTGTGTAATTGAGAAACATACTCCAGATTCACTTTTATTGAAGCAATTCACCTTTGCTGACTCTTTTGACAATCCTTCTAATTTTGTTTTTAGTAGCACCTTCCATTTTTTAGAAAATGGCAGCTGTAGGCTGTCATGCTTTTGGAAAATCAGTTTCACCATTTCGAGTTTGTGAGTGTTATGCTTTCCTTAAAGTAAAAGTGATTAATCCTATATAACCTTTTCCCTTATTCAGTTCAAAAGATTAATTTGGATGGAAATTAGTGACACGTTTTTGCACCATTCATCTTTAGTCTAGGATTTAACCATAATTGTGTCCGTTTCAATTCTGCATAAGGATAAAGCCTTTGACGTGGGACCCACACTCAACAAACTTTAATCAAGTGTTTTTGCCTCTAGTTTATCTGGTTCCAAGTATAAGGCCAATTTTCTTGGAACAGAACAGAACAGAACTTTCATTTTCTTGACATCCGAAGTATTGTTTAGCACAAGTGTAACAAAATAATATAAAACTGTCTATAACGTACTTTTCTGGCATCTTTTGTCTCTGTTTTGTACTTTTTGAAAATATTTTTTTACCTCATGTTCTACAAATACAGCATTTTCTTTGCTACTTTTTAAGCCTACTTGGCTGAAGTTTGTGTTTTTTGGGTGTTTTTCTGATGTTCTTTAATACCATAATGTTTCACATTTTTATGTATCTTTGTGTGTTTGTGTCTTTGTTTCTCAGTTTGGGGTTTTCATGTTCTGCACCATTGGGTTTTCCATGCTGTTCTCCTTGGGTTTTTACATCCCTGTGATGGGCATCATGGGACCGGAAGGAGACGTTGGCAACATCCTGCTTCCTCTCCGACGCTGCTTCCGGTGGACAAAGGCCCTTTCCCGTTCCGGCGGCAGGATTCGTTTCGGTTTGAATACAGCAATGCAAGAATAGAAGGAGGCGCAAGAGACCGCTGTAGTTTAGAACTTTTAGGCTAATGTGTCCAAGGAATTTATGGGTTATGATCTAGGTTTGTGTGTGTGTGTGTGTGTGTGTGCGTGTGCGTGTGCGCGCGTGCGTGCGTGCGTGTGTGTGTATGTGTGTGTGCGTGTGTGTGTGCGCGCGAGCGCATGTTTGTGTGTCAATTTGTGTGAGTGCGTGCATATGCTATGATGTTGCTTTAGAAAAGATCGCAATGTGAATGTTCAAGTTGTTTGCACTTTTATTTGGTAAATTCTGTTTTTAGAAAATTATTATACCTATAATGTGGTATGGACCTTAAAATTAATTCTGTTGAGTGCAGTAATTGATTGTAGTATAGTACATGATTTTGTTTGCGTTTATTTGCATATATGTTACACCCAATCCGTGAAATTACCTTTTCAGTCGTGAAATGTGCAAAGTATTTTGCCCAATTCATGAAACGGACAATGCATATAGCATTTTTCAATTCCCATTCGCACGGGTATTGATTAAGGTTGATTCAACAGTAACACACTTTTCTACATTGTAATTGCAACCCAGGAACAGTCAGCAGTGAATTTTTATAAATAAAAAAGGTTAACATAAAATTATTTTTCTTATTTATTAATTAAAACTCTTTATTATATTTGTCTTGCAATGGCTCCCCCCCACCTGCGTGCGCATCTCGACCCTTCCAACGGAAGTGTCGCCATCTTAGTCCTTATTTGTGTGCAAGCAAAGTGAAAATGTTATCTAAATGTGTAAAGAAAACATCCAGATGTTATAAATACAGTTTAGATAAGTTTCGAATTGGAACAGCCAAATACGCAGCATCGATCTGGCATTTTTCAAAAAAAGTTACTGACTAAGATGGCGGTCTCCCATAATATGGCGCTCCTTGTGGCCGGATATGACGACACGGGGGTACAAGCCATACATACATATTGATTTTATAACGTGGGCTTTTTTTGCCAAGCATTTTCTTGATCCCACTGCACCGCAGCATCAAATTTACAATATGGCTGCCTCCGTTACGAGGCAAAGCTGTAAAATCGAAAGTTGAAAGAAAGTAGTGACTCAGGTAAGTTTTGCTGTGTAAAATGTTATGAAAGAGCTCGTATAATGTCTCTATAGTAAAAAGAAGGAAACTATGCTCTCTACTCTTCCAGACTCTAGCAGACGAAAAGAAGATTAATTGCTTTATTATTTTTTAGGAAATGTTTTCCAATTGAGAAATCGTGTGAATAAAAACTTGTGGACATATATAGCTGCAGTAGAAATTACTTTGGCACACACTTTTCGTGTTTCACAATTCTAGATCTAATCCTAGATCTGTCACAGTCATTGTTTTGGCAGATCAGTTCAACTGACTGCATCTATCTACTTATCATCGCTTTGTAGTAAACATACTGTCAAAAGAAGAGGAAGACAGGACAAAGACTATAAGGGACTTGGCTAGTCCAATAATATGAGCACATTGCAGTGTGTGTGTGTGTGTGTGTGTGTGTGTGTGTGTGTCTGTGCACTACCAAACCCAAATTCTGTTGTGGTATTAAACTTAAATAGACTTGATCTTTGTTAGGTGATGCATAGAAACATTTTTTCCAGATTATAGATTGTGTCCACAGATCAAGTGCACAGCCTAATATCTGCTCCACTTCCCTTTGCCTTTAAACGACTTTAAAACAATTATAAATCAAACTGTTTTGTGATGCGCATGGGTGCATCTACAAAATCATGGAAAACCTAAAAGGCAGGGATCCAGAGGCTGCCTAGTCACCTACTCCCCAGCAGGGAACAGAGACAGCTTCTCTGTTGCAGTATGAGGGGGGGTCAGTGTCCCGTGAATCAAAATGCAGGTTGCTTCGCGACCATTTAAAATTCCTTACAGGAAATAAAAAAAATAAAAATAAAAATTCATATATTTTGTCATGATTATGTAACAGTATATATTTTGCTATGTAAGCGCTTGCTATGTTTGGTGCTCATTGCTTGAAATGTTCAAGTCTAAGCCATAAATTATTTTGTTATTTAGTCATGCTTCGGCTTATTGGTGGCCATTTTGATTTTTTTTAAATCACATAAAAACATGCATGTAGTTTGTTATGATTGTGTAACAGCATATTACATATTATAGGGGCCTGCTTAGCCTTTGCATCTGTGCATGCTTGCTACGTTTGGTGCTTATATAGTTAAATTTGCAACTCTAACCTTTCTTTTTTCAATCTAGTAGTAATAAGTTGTCAGACATTTTGAATATATTTGCAAATAAATATGCATATATGTTGTCATGATTGCGTAAAACGTCGTAAAATGTTTGCAAGTGTACATGTATGTCAAGTTTTGGTGCTTATATAATTAAATTTGAAACTTTAAACTTTAACTCTTTTCATGTGGCAGCCATAACACCAGCTGACTGGCAGTCATTTTGAATTTATTTAAGAATATAAATATGAATATAATTTGTCATGATTGTGTAACGGCATGTATTAACCATTTACAAGTGTCAATGTATGCCAAATGCTGTGCTTATAACCTTAAATTGTGTCGTCTGCTTCTACGTTTTTGTCGTCTGCGTGTTTGTTTTTTGGAAAGGAAATCATGGAAGTTGTACGAGAAGTTTTTAAGCAAGGTGAGAGTTTAACCCTTGATGTTAAAGAAAGAACCGTACGGTTCCACCTGTTTGGGAGAAGGGCGGCATTCGTGAGTAGAAAGGAATTTCTAGATGCTGTGAGAAAAGTAGGATTCGTAGATGCTCTCGGAATGTGGAAAGCCGAGAACGCTTTTGAGGTTTTTGTGGCCTTCAAGAATGTACAGTCGGCAGTGTCGATGAAGAATTTGGGCCAGTTCAAGATAGGCGAGGTGTTTGTTTTCCCCACTGACGAGGACGACATCCTCAACGAAGTAAGGGTCCACTGGGCCCCACTTCATGTCGAAGAAGATTTCCTCAATCAATATTTTGAGCGAAAGGGTTTCCGGGTGGTCAATGTGACGATGGAGAGGGACAGGTTGGACGACCTTTTCAATGGGGTACGGTTGTACAAACTTCTCGGCAAGAGGAGGCAGTGGGATTGCCTAGGACGTAAAACACAATTTTCTCTCGTGGGATTGCCTTCCCCACGTGGTTGACTTCGAAGCATTGAGCTTTCACATGCTCCTAAAAGTGACGGGGAGGCCACCTTTGTGTCTCCGATGTAACCAGATAGGACACCAGAGGGCCCAGTGCCAACAAACAAGAGGTGGACGCTTTGTCCAGAACATGTTGCGTAGTAGAGAGCAGCAGGAGTCTGCCAGTGGAGCCCAACCAGTTCCAGCCAGGAGGGGGTGGGAAACCACCCAGTCCCGTCTGACGGTTCTGAGCCATTCTCAGCCAGTGGGTGGGAGGAGCCAGTCCCCAGTGGCCCAGTCCCCAGTGGTCCCGCCCTCTTCAACCCCGTCCCCAGTGACCCAGTCCCCAAAGGAGACTGCAGAGGAGAAGGAGAAGGAATGCAGTGAGAAGGAGAGCCGTCTGGTTCTTTCTTCTGACGAGGAGATGGTGGAGGAGGAGGAGCAGGCCAATGTTTTCTTTAGAATAATACGCCTAATAAAGGTACAATTCATTCACACACTCTGTGTGTGTGTGCGTGTGCGTGTGCGTGCGTGTGTGTTATTAAAACACCAGAAATACGCCTAAATAACTAGTATTTTAAGAACAAGCACATCACTGTTGAAGCAAATAGGCCTAGTAGGAGTTTATTCCCTGCTGTAAACTTCGCTTATAAGAAAATAATGGGGACATTTTATTTCTTACTAGCAATCGCCCCGTGGCAGTTAATTCCCGTGGCAGTTTGAACCCCATGGCAGTATTGAACAATACTGGAGGCAATGCCCGGAGGCAGTGCTAAACCAGTAAAGTCCCGATTTTTTTTAATAATACAGATACGTGTAGTGTCATCCCCTTGTAATCTCCACTGCCCCCGCGCAATTGACACGGCCGCCTCGGTTGCCGTTGCCATCGCCCCGTTAGGGCTCACAGCAAATTTGAAGCGATTCGGTCGAAAAACGGCGGAGTTATAAGACCCCGTTTTGTGTTTCACACACACACACACACACACACACACACACACACACACGGACGGACAGTTGGCTTTTTACTATATGATAACCGATGTTATATATACGATCATCGACACACACACGCAGAGAAAATTATGGAGAGAGAACGAACGAACGAACGAACCTTTTTTTTTTATTGAGGGAAAAGAATAAGCACTATACAGGCTTGTTTACATCCAGCCCTCATAAAAAATGAAAAAGGAGAAGAAAAAACAATCACCACCATTAACAATAAATGTAACATTTTAAAAAAGAATGAAAGTGAAAAAGCATGCACATACAAAATTCATACTTATCAAATAACCATGAAAAAACATCAAACACATTGAAATTAAAGTTACCCATTAGAAGCAAGTACACACGCGCACGCACGCACGCGCGCACACACACACACACACACACACACACACACACACACACACACACACACATTTTATCTCTCTCTCCCTCTCTCTCTCTCCCTCCCTCCCTCTTTGTCTCTCTCTTTCACACACACACATACACGCGCGCGCGCGCGCGCGTGCAAATTCCTGTCAAGAAGTAAAAAGGACAAAAGCAAAGTTACATTCACATCGGGTATCTTGAGGAAATAGGTGGTGGAATCTAGGAAAAGGTTTTATGAACAATATGTTATAGAACTGAATTATAAAATTCGGTCATTAGAAATGTCCGATAGTTTTTTTTGAAAGAATTAAAGCTTGTTTCAATTGCGAGATTGCCCAATATATGGCATTCCACAAGGCCCCGCCAGAATAAGCTAAACATGTTTTGAAAAGGTCGATTCTAGGCAAAGGCAGCATGAGTTTGTGAACATGGCGTTGATCATTGACAACAAACATATTGGTAGTGATCGTGGGGCATTGCCTGATAAAATATTTGAGAGAGAGAGAGAGAGAGAGAGAGAGAGAGAGAGAGGGGGGGGGGGTAGACAGGCAGACAGACAAACAGACAATCATCTTACTTGCTTTTTTAGCAGATAATTATTTTTTAACCAGAAGCAAACTGGTATTATTGCTGTTTTTCTTTTTCTTTTTAAGTTTACACACAAATCGATTTCCTTTATTTTGTGTGCAGATTATTTTCCTTAGCATTATTTCAATTCATCTAACTTTGTGGGAGTCATATTTTCGCTTTTTAACTGAGGGCGCCTGTGAGTTACAGAACTCAGAGATCATTTTGTATTGCTTGGCTGTCTTAAGACCACTGAATTTCTTCGATATTAGGGGAAGACGGGGTAAAAAGCGCATGGGCGGGTAAGAAGCCCACCCCAATTATCTCATGAAATGAAGCAAATTTCAGTCTCATTTTGCCCATGAGACGAGCGTTAATGTCTAGCATTCGTCTCATGGGCAAATTTGACTGAAATTTTCTTTATTTCATGAAATAATTGGGGTGGGCTTCTTACCCGCCCATGCGCTTTTTACCCCGTCTTCCCCTACTCTTAACCTATTATGCATCAACATTCATTTTGATTATTATTTCTTTATGATTTCTAAAGATATGTAAAAAAAACATGATTAATAAACGTAACGGCCCATGCATTCATGGTTTATACTTCAGACCACTCTCAATATCTTCTGTCTGTATACCGCCCCCCTCCTAGTAAAAGGAATAAATTGACACAGAGCTAGGTAACGTGTTCGCCTTGTGCCAAGTAAACCCGAGTTTGAACCTGGGTACAGGGGATTTGTCCTCTCACTTTGCACTAGGCCTTACGGTCTGAACGTGGAGTCTTTCAGATGAGATGATAAACCAAGGTTCCGTGTGCCCATGCACTTAGCACACGTTAATCTCAGTGGCAACGAACTTTGAAAGTTTTCATTTGGTCAAAACTTATCCCACCCCTTTCCTTCCTCATCAGTCACAAAAATCGCCTTCCAAAAAAAAATTGGGTGGCGCACCTCTGGCTGCGACGCGCTATCCAGGTGGGGAGCAGCCCGCTTGAATTTCACAGAGACGCCTCTGTGACTATAAAGTACCTAATACCTAATATGCTTGTTGATCGGGCCTGGGCCCAGTCACGGGGATGAAACTCTGGCAAAACGCTATCGGAGATATATCAAGCCAAAGGTTCCTTGCTGGCAACCGACTTTTGATCGGCTGCCAATCTGCAGATCAACAAACAAAACTTGCCAATCTTACTGAAATCTCCAAAATCGCAATCAAATGCTTCATCCCGACTGCCTCCACCGAGGGAGTCATCCGTCCAATCCCCCTAGAGGAGGACGCACAGAACCTCCTTCCTTTGATTGAGGATGCGAGAAGCGTTCTTAGACTAAACAACAAAGATGGAACCAAATCAAAAGCGATTAAAATAGTATTTAATAAACCACTTCTCCCTTCATTCATCAAAATATGTGCTCAAGAATTTTCAGTCCAGCCCTTTGTGGCCCCAGTGAAACGATGCAAAAAGTGTGCCCGGTTCGGTCACACCAAAGATCAGTGCAGGTCCAAAAAAGAGACCTGCACAAAGTGTGCCGGACTGGGCCACTCCTCAACTTCCTGTCAAAAGACTCCCAAATGTATAAACTGTGGTGGAGCTCACTCAGCTTCTTATGGCGGATGTCCGCAATTCAAACTCAGGCTCAAAGCTAATCGGATCAGGGCAGAAACATTCATCCCTTACTCCGAGGCCATTCGCCGGGCCAAATTGGCCCAGGAGTCCGATCTAGCCCTCAAACAAAAATCCCCACCTTCTCCCTCCCCCGAAGTTGATTCTTCCTGGCGACCGGAGGACAGAACAATCCCCTCATACGCTAACGCTGTTAAAAACGGGAACACAAACAGCCAAAACCAATCGAAAAATCTCAATCATAAAGTCATAGTTCAAAATACAGCTGTAGCACCAGACCAAGGTCATAGTGAAACCACTAGTAACATCCATACTCAACCCAAGAATAACTTCTCACTTCCACAATCTAAAACCCGAAAAAGAAGCCTCAGCGGTCAAGCCAGAGCACTTAAAATAGCAGCAGCAAAATACAAAATAATAAAACAAAATTCAGAACGGAAAACAGAACAGTTAATTCTACAACTACAAAAACACACTACCTCCCTGATGACAGAACTGACCACACACATGAACAAACTGATTACCAACTTTACAGACAAAATGACCAATACACAGACCAACATACAAACAGACACAACTGCTTCTGCAGACAAACAAACTCCTTCCTTAATTGAAATAGAAAACATAAATTTGAATATCAAACAAAACAAAAACCAGACAGTGGCAGAAACCTTCATTACTCAAGTGCTCACTCAAGTTGCGAAAGCTCGCACTACCCAAAACCCCACTCTACTACCGGAGGGACTTGTCTCCCTGTTTCCCTCCTCCGGTCGCCAGACCCCAATAGGCCCTAAAAGTAACTTAATGAGGCTTGCCGAGCTGGCCTGTAGCTCTTCTGTTGGAGGGGAGGGTTACAGGATCAAATATAGATCTGGATCCAACTCCTCCAAAAAATCCATCCCTTAGCCCTAACGACAGCACTTTTCTTATATTTAGTTATAAATATAAATAACTCCAGTTTAACTAACCTCTTTTACTGTTAACAGGCGCGCTGAACGTTCTACAGTGGAACTGTCGTTCCATCGAAAAAACCGGCGACCATCTCATTTACTTTTTGTCAACTGCACCTGCCATGTATCACCTTTTATGTCTACAATATCTCAACACTAAATATTCTAAATTACCACGTATTCAAGGGTACCATTACCCCCCTTCAGCAAGCGACAGGGAACATAAGGTTTACACAGCCACTTACGTTCACCTGTCAATTCAACATAATCAAGTACCAAGTCCTGAACCTAACATTACTGGTATTCGTTATTCAAATACTATTCAGACCAAGATTAATGGCAAACTTACCAATATAGTCAACATCTACTACCCCAAAAGCTATAACACTTCAGATTGGCTTTCCTCCCTGCCGGACTCAACCTCTTGGGTCGTGGTGGGGGGTTTCAACGCGCATCACCCTACCTGGGAGTTATTTAGTTCATTTCCCAGTGGCGGAGGAGTGAAGTTGCTACAGAAAATCAATAATTATCACCTAATTCTTTTAAACGATGGCTCTTCCACAAGGTACCCAGATTCAGCCCATCACAAACCCACCGCAATTGATCTCACTTTAGTAAGTCCTGACCTTGTACCAAACCATGAATGGTACCCTATGTCAGATACCTTATTATCTGATCACAAACCTATTTCTATAACGTTTCAAGCTCAAATTCCAACCTCTACTCCTCCCCAACAACAACACCATTTTAATTTCGAAAAAGCAAACTGGACTTTATTCCAGTCAATCCTAAGCAAATATTCCAAAGAAAACATCTTTCACCCAGACCCTGATACCCATTATGAACAAATAAGACAAACAATTTTACAAGCCTGCCAGTTATCCATCCCAATAAAAGCAACAATAAACCAAAACCGTCCAACCCCTAAACCTTGGTGGAATGACCAAGTCAAAAACATAATTCAAAAAAAGAAACATGCCTGTAACTATTTTGATAGCCATCCAATCCCGCCTAATCATATCCTAAAACGAAAAGCAGAAAAAGAATGTGAAGATGCCATCAACTTAGCTAAAAGAGAGGTTTTTTTTATAAAGACGATGTAGTTGATTATAAGGACCTGGGCAAAGCCTGGAAGAAAGTAAACAAAATCAATAACAATGGCAGAGTACGGGAGCCCAGAGTAACCAGGGACGATATATTAACTTCCACTAACTTAGAAACAGCAGAGGTTTTTGCCGATACTTTTGCTCAGGCAAGCCAAACCAAATATCTATCAATGGAAGAACAAAACAGACGCAACTCAGCCCCAAAAAATAACAATAATTCTCACTACATCAACTCACCCCTCAATATGACCGAAATTGCTGGAGCCCTTAATCAGATTAGAAAAGTCAATAAAGCTACAGGAGATGATCCCATCTCCTACAAAATATTAAAAAAACTGCCCCCATCTTTTCTTAAAATTTTATTACATTACTATTCCAGATGTTGGGAGGGGGGGATTGTGCCCCAAGCTTGGAAAGAGGCACAGGTGATAGGGATCCTTAAGCCAGGAAAACCGGCTACGGACCCCAAGAGTTATCGCCCCATCTCCCTCACCCCACACTTCGGCAAAATTTACGAGCGTATCGTAAAAAACAGACTAGAATATTTTCTAGAAAAACATAATATCATCCCCACCTTCCAGGCAGGTTTTTAGAAGGAATAGGTCCTGCATGGAACAAGTAGTAAGGCTTACCTCCCATGTCAGAAAAGCACTCGCCAGGCATAGGAAAGTCTTCGCCACCTTTTTTTACATTAAAGGGGCGTATGACTCCGTCTGGCATGGGAGGCTCTTAGAAAAACTCAGCAGGCTCGGTATTGAGGGCAACACTTACAATTTCATATATTCATTTCTTCAAGATAGAAGCTTTAAGGTCAGGGTGGGCCACTCTCTCTCTCGACCAGACATTACATGGATATGGGAGTGCCCCAGGGTAGCATTATTGCTCCAATCCTATTCAACATAATGCTTCACGACATCTCTAAATTGAAATTTGAAGGCTGTCGTATCTCCATGTTCGCAGACGATATAGCCATATGGTCTTTTCCAACTGCACGCGGGATTAAACTAACCCTTACCCCAGAACTTGGTGCTCACCAGCATAACACAAATTTTGTTATTCACTACTTAACCTGTAATGGCTTTGCCCTATCATCACAGAAATGTGATTTTATGGTTTTCTCTAACAGACAGGACAAAAACGAAGACTACAAGATCAATATTCTTGGTCAAGTTAAAAGACCCCCTTCCCAGGTTAAATTCCTAGGGGTCATTTTGACACGTAATCTGTCTTGGACTTCACATACTACACACTTAATAAATAAAGCTACTAAAGCACTAAATTTTATTAAAGTTATTTCCCAACAGAAATGGGCTCGGGACCCTAAGTTTTTAATCTTTTTGGTTCGCGCCCTAGTCCGCAGCCGATTAAAATACGGCATGGAAACTTTTTATAACCTAACCAAATCTAATTTAAATCAACTTGCAGCTTTGGAGTTAAAAGCCTTAAAGACTGCCCTGGGCCTGCCCTTTTCTGCTGTCAATCATTTGATTTACAGAGACATAGGCTGGCTCCCCTTAAATCATCTCATAAAATTAAATTGTGCTACCTTTTTAACCAGAATTCACAGCACACGCAATTTTACTAAAGACTTTTTCACCCAATTTTCAGACCCATATTTCGCCACATCAAAAAGATCAGTCCGTAAATACATTAATATTTACGGCTTCTCTAAGGAGTTGTTCGAAAGGTCTGACCTTTTGATGAATGACATTGTTTTTGACACCAAACACATAGTGCCACAGTGGGACTGGGACCCCCCCGATTACGATATCTCCCTTCACCAACTATGCAACAAAGAAGAGGACATTAACCGTCTCACTATTGCTGCTAAAGAAAAAAAATTATAACCTCAGACATGCACTGAGCATCTACACAGACGGTTCCAAACTAAGCGCCAACCAAATTGGATGTGCATTTACTATTCCCAAATTAAAAAAAATCAAAGCTTTTGAATTAAATAAACACATTTCAATTTTTTCAGCCGAACTCTGGGCCATTCTAGAAGCCCTTTCTTACATAAATTATCTTCCCAACGCTCCGCTTAAGATGGTTATTTATTCAGATTCACTCTCTTCCATCAAAGCATTACAGGGATACAACAATAACCGACTTGAAATCAAAAACGAGATTAAAAACTTAATTCACCAACTCCATCGCAAAGGCACAGACGTTACGCTAGCATGGATCCCATCCCACTGTGGTCTTATTGGCAACGACCTGGCCGACCACGAGGCCAAACTGGCGGCCTCCCATCGGTCCGGTATTATACAGGACATAGGCCTATCTACTGGCGAAGCCAAAACCTTACTAAAATTAGTATCCTTCCAGGAGTGGGCCAAGGAATTGGAAACTTACGCCAAGGCCCATTCCTGGGACCACAATATAGTACAGGGGGGACTGTTCCTTACAGTACCACGTCATATACAACGACTAATCTTTCGTATAAGAACTAAAGCGTTCTACAATAAATTCAAGAACAATATTTGTGAATGCCAAAACATTCTAAATTTCGATCACCTCTTTCAATCCTGTACATACATTCAAAAGGAACTTAACGAACTGCGACTAAAATTAAAATCTGTTAACATTCCATTCACCCAAAAAGCCATATTAACCAAAGGTGATAAGGAATGGTCCCCCCTTGTGTGGCTAGCTGAAGCCATACACAACTCCTCATTTAAACAGCATTGTTAACAAAAAAATAAACAAACAAAAGAACCTCAATTAAGGTAATGGTGGAGGTGGAGTCCCTCCGGGCCGCGGGCTGGACACCCGCCCACACTCCTGTCCCCCTCTCCCCCCTCCCCTTTTTACTTAAGTATGCGCACGTGTTGCTGAATTGGCTCCTTTTGAAATGGTGGGAGGTACAGGGTGTGGAAACAGCCCCCCCCGAACCCCCCCCCCCCCCCCCCCCCCATG
>CM065684.1:27604493-27636993 GCA_017654935.2 Phymorhynchus buccinoides
TTTGAGAGGAGAGAGGGAGTTCTCTTCACTTTTCGTTTGGACTGTCAAGAAGAGGGACGCTTGTCTTTAGGCAGGGGGTAGTCTCTACTACTGGAGAGCTCAGTTATCGTTCTGGGAGGATCGCTCCCCAGGGACAGGCCGACATACCTAGGGGCCTGGGTTTATTCTTTGAGTTTTTGCCTTAGTTGATCATCATCATTTGACTGGACAGTGACTTGACCCCTACCCCTCGCCGTTTACCAGAGTGACAGAAGAAAGGAAAGAAAGGACAGAGAAGGAAGCCTACAACAGTGGACAAGGAACAGAGAAATCCGAGAAGAAAGAGTCTTGGAAGAAGACGAGAACGAGTGCGAAGATAGCAAGAGGGTCTCTGGAAGAAGAAGAGGACGACGACAGTGAAGGCCTGGGGGAGGTGCTGGATGGTCACCCGCCTGGGAGGGACTGGGGAGCTGTGTCCCTGCTGTCGTCACGTGCTGGTGCGTCTCCTCTGTTACCACCAGCGATATGGTGAGCTCGAATAATGACATTTCTGCCGTATTAGTTTATATGTATTTTTTCCTCAGTTAGAACTCACGTTCTTGACAAAGATTTGGTTTTCTAACCCCGTTTGGATAGTTTGATATTTAGTAAGTTCAAGTTTTCAGAGAGACAGGCAACCAACTTCCAATCGATTAACACTCAATCACACTATTTGCGGGGCATTGCATTGGCATTTTACTGCCTTTTAAGCCAAAATCGAGTCATTTTCGTACTTTTTCACCTTTCTATAGCGTACATTGTTTTGCGGGGTGGGAAGGGGGAGCGGGGGGGGGGGGGGTCGGTCCGGGAACCCTGTAAACCCCGCCCCCCCAGATCCGCCCCAGACTGGACTACTGTAACTCGGTGTATGCTGGGCTTCCGGCAGAACAGATGTCTCGCTTACAGAGAGTGCAGAACAGTGCTGCTCGGCTTGTTCTTGGCAAAAAGAAAGCATGATCACATTATCCCTCTTTTGGCTGAGCTTCACCATCTTTTGTTTTGTGTGTGTGTGTGTTAATGCGTACATATTAATGTTTGTACTACTAATCTCCTTTGCATTCATTTATTTTATTTTCCATTTATGTATTATTTCATAGAGATCTATGGTTGAGGATACGTGACACCTAGTCATCTTCAGAAATGTTTGTATATGTGTGTTTTGTTGCTTGTTGCTTGTTGTTGTCTGCGATGTTGTGTACATTAAGCGTGCATTGTGAGTATGTCTATAGAGATAGAGAGAGAGAGAGAAGAAGAGAGAGTAGCGAGAGAGAGAGATAGAGAGAGTGAGAGAGAGACAGACACAAAGAGACACACACACAGAGACAGCGAGAGAATGGTAGGGAAAGATCCGTTTGAAAAGATCTTATGAAATCAAATTCTCTCATCATATTCAACTCTATGTAGACAAGAATATAAAATCTGCATCTCTCTCTCTCCTCGTCCTCCTCTCTCTCTCTCTCTCTCCGTCTCTCTCTCTCTCTCTCTCTCCTCTCTCTCTAATCTATCTGTCTCTTGTCGATCTGTCTCTGTCTATCTTTCTCTGTCTATCTTTCTCTGTCCATCTGTCTCTCTCTTAGTGTCTATCTGGCTCTCTCCCTCTGTCTGAGCTCTCTAATTTCTCTCTGTGTCTAAGAGAGGTCTCTCTCCGTCTCTCTGGTGTCTCTCCCTCTTTCTCTCTCTCTCTTTCTCCTCTCTCTCCCTCCCTCTCTCTCTCGTTGGCGTTCATCGTCTTCATCAATTAATTTCAGCTGATTGGGTGTGGGATGCTATAAGATTAATAGTTTGGGCGCATGTGATGGGGACGGAGCCGGAATGCAGATTGTGTGTGTGTCGTGTGATTAGTGTGTGTGTGTGTGTCTTTTGTGTGTGTTTGTGTGTGTGTTTATATATATATGTGTGTGTGTGTGCAGTCTGTGTGTGAGTGTGTCTGTGTGTGTTGTGTGTGTGTGTGTGTGGTGTGTGTGTGTTGTGTGTTTTTTGTGTTTGTAGTGTGTTGTGTGTGTGAGAGTGTGCGTGTGTGTGTGTCTGTGGGAGTGTGTGTCTGTGTGTGTGTGTGTGGTTGTGTGTGTGTGTGTGTGTGTGTGTTGGGTGTGTGTGTGTTGTTGTGTGGTGTTGTGTGTGTGTGTGTGTGTGTGTGGTGTGTGTCTGTGTGTGTGTTACTGTCTGTGGTTACATGTGTGTGTGTGTGTGAGTGTAATGTGATGTTTTGTGTGTTTTCAGTGCAAGCTTTTGATATGTTATATAACAATAATTGGTTCCCCGATCCAGTGTATCATGGGTGTGTGTGTGTGTGTGTGTTGTTGTGTGTGTTTGTGTGTGTGTGTGTGGTGTGTGTGGTGTGTGTGTGTTTATCAGTGCAGCTTTTACTAGTTAATCTAACAATGCAAATTGGTTCCAGTCCAGTGTATTGCATTTGTGTTTGTGTTTGTGTGTGCTGTGTATGTGTGTGTGTGTGTGGGTGTGTTGTGTGTGTGTGTCAAATATCGTGCAGCTTTTATAGTTAATCTAAAATAAGTGGTTCCGATCCAGTGTAATCATGTGTGTGTGTGTGTTTGTGTGTGTGTGTGTGTGTGTATCTGTGTTGTTTTGTGGGGTTGATTTGCGTGTGTAATGTCGTGTGTGTGTTTATCAGTGCATTCCCTTTCTATTTTGCTTTGATTCTTAAACAATAAATGTGCGTTCCTTTGTACCAGCGTGTGTGTGCTTGTGTGTGTGTGTGTGCGTGCGTGTGTGTCATCAGTACAACTTTTGTAGTTAATCTAACAATAAATTGGTTCCGATCCAAGTGTATGCATGTTTGTGGTTGTGGGTGTGTCCATGTGACGCTGTGATGTGTGTGGGCTCTGTGTCCGCGAGTGTCTCTGTGTCTTCGTCATGTGTTCTGTCTCTGTCTCTCTTCAAGTCGTCAGCTTTTCCCCGTAATGCCTAACAGCTCCTTTCATTGTTCCGATCCATTTATGCATGTGTGTCTGTGTGTGTGTGTGTAATGTATGTTGTGGTTTGGTGTGGGTGTTGTGTGTTGGTGTGTGTGTGTGGTGTGTTTTTCATGCACGCTTTTATAGTTAATGCGTAACATCAATTTGTTCGCGATCCGTGTATGCATGTCTTGTGTGTGTGTGTGTGTGTGTGTTGTGTGTGTGTATGTGTGATTGTTGTGTGTGTGATGTGACACGTGCGTCTGGTTTGTTGTGTGTTTAGCATGCAGCTTTTATAGGTGTGGTCTAACAATATGTGCGTGTCCGATCCACTTGTATGCATGTGTGCGTGTGTGTGTTTTGTGTGTTTTATGTACAGTGCAGCTTTTATAGTTATTCTAACAATAAATTGGTTCCGATCCAGAGTGTATGTGTGTGTGTGTGGGTGTGTGTGTGTGTGTGTTGTGTGTGTGTGTGTGTGTGTGGTTGTGTGGCGTATGTGTGTGCGTGCGTGCGTGCGTGTTATCAGTGCAGCTTTTATAGTTAATCTGACAATAAATTGGTTCCATCTCCAGATGTGTGCTGTGTGTGTGTCGTGTGTGTGTGTGTGTGTTGTGTGTGTTGTGTGTGTGTGGGTGTGTGTGTGTGTGTGTGTTTTGTGTGCGTGTCGCGTGTGCGTGCGTGCGTGCGTGTTGCCAGTACAACTTTTATAGTTAATCTGACAATGAAATTGGTTCCCAGTCCGATGTGTGTGTGTGTGTGTGTGTGTGTGTGTGTGTGTGTGTGTGTGTGTGTGTGTGTGTGTAAGTCTAAAAAGAAAACAAGTAAACCCATCGTATGTGTGTGTGTGCGCGTGGGGTGCGCACACGCATGTTTTTATGTGTGTACGTACATGTGTATATGTGAGTGAGTGAGTGTGTGTCCTGTGTTTGTATGTGCGCGTGCACGCGCGCGCGTGTGCGACAAATATATGTGTGGGTATGTGTGTGTGTGTGCGGCTCTGTGTGTGCTATTTTATAATTACTGTATACATGTGCATCCTTGTATGTGTGCTTATTATTTCCTTCGTGATAATGGTTGCACGCCTGCACAGAGAGACATGTTTTCCATGGCACTGCTTCTTTGATTTACTGCTAGTTCAGGAAAGGACGTGTCTATTGTTTTCTTGAGTGCTCACTCACTAAATAGGCATTTATTACTGATATACACCTCAACTGTCGTTAGACCTATTTGTTAAAGGGTTTGGAACCCGCATATGACTTGGCATCGAATGTCTGGAAAAATAAGTAACAGGCAAGAGCAAAATCATTTGATCCATTCCATTTAAAAACCGATCGCGAAAAGTCATCTACGTCGTTTTCATGGTTAGGAAGATAATAGTGAAAGAGTCGATTTATAATGTTTTGCTGCGTTTTAAAGATATATTGATAACAAGCGCGAAATCGCAATAGTTCGTGGCACGCGGTCTATTTTTAAACCACTCCAATCATGAGTCACCTCCCCTGGCTTTTCAATAATTTTATCTCTGCACCATTTGGTAACTTATTTTGTGATATCTTTTGGAAAACATTTAAAAAAGCTATGTATCCTACTTCTACTCATCAAAAGAAGCACCGCATACTCGTCGTGTCTGTTGTAGTGTCTGTATTACGTATGTTTATTATTTTTGTACGCTTTTAAAATACATCATTTTAAAGAGCAGCCTCAATTTGAAGTGTAGCCTCGATTTGAAGTGCGACAATTTTGTCAAAATGTGCGACAATTTTGGACCGACAGACCGACCGACCGACCGACCCGACCGACAAAGTGAGTGATAGGTTTGTGGCTTGAGCCACAAACAAAAACTACATGACGGGTTTATATGTGAACTGTATTCCTGCACAACTAAAAGAACGAGTTTGTGCATAATGTAGGCCTTACTCGAAGAAACTGCCGTAGTGAAACAATCAAGTTCTTCAGAGAATGATATAAAACAAAATTGAAGCATGCCAAAGCAACAGAACAACAGCAGCAAAGTACTACTACTACTACTACTACTACTACTACTACTACTACTACTACTACTACTACTACTACTACTACTACTACTACTACTACTACTACTACTATACTCATCTGACTCTATCTCCGCCTTTCGCTCTGCCCTTAAAACTCACTTGTTTCGGACATATTATGATTGATTAGTGTTTGTGTGTGTGTGAGTGGAGGGGGGGGGTCCGTTTTATTGCAGAAATCTTGTAAAAAATGTATTTACAATTATTTTATAATTCGTATTTTGTGTGTAGAATGTCTACGTCTTGTAAAACTTTAAATGCTTGTAAATGAGGTAGAAGGTTATTTTTGTTTTTGCAAAATTTGTCTATTATAATTAGTCATGTAATTGGTATGTCGATGGCAGTATGATTTTATTTCAAGTTGCAGTATTGTATTCAAACTTGATTGAGAATGTGAATGTGGTCTCTATGTTTCTTCTTAGAATGTTCATATTGTAACTATTTTACTCTTGTATAATTAATTGTGTGTGAGTGTGTGTGTGTGCGCGGTGTGTATGTGTGTATGTAATGTGTGTGTATGTGTGTGTGTGTGTGTGTGTGTGTGTGTGTGTGTGTGTGTGTGTGTGTGTGTGTGTTTGTGTGTGTGTGTGTGTGTGTGTGTGTGTGTGTGTGTGGAAGTAAGAGAACGTTGCTAATGATTAATTTATTTGTTTGCCTTGTTTGCCTTTGCTTAATGTTCTTGTTATCAATGTAAAGCGCACTGAGCTCATGTGAGGAGAAAGAGCGCTATATAAATTCCCATTATTATTACTACTACTACTACTACTACTACTACTACTACTACTACTACTACTACTACTACTACTACTAATACTACTACTACTACTACTGACTAATAATAATAATAATAATAAATAAATAAAGATTATATAGCGCTCTTCGATGAAAAATTCATCCTCAGAGCGCTTTACAAAAAATAAAGTAGAAGAAAACATTATTACAAAACATTAAGAAGCATAACAATAATAAATTTAGCAACAATGTACCAATTTAAAGTAACAAAACAAAAACAAAAAAGCGAACATAACAAGGCGAGCATAAGTAAACAAACAAAAAAGCAAACGAACAAAATAAAACCCGACAAAAACAACTATTACAAAACAAAAGTCGCCTTAAATGTATTGATCTGAGTGAAAACACGTTTTTAATATTTGAGCTGTGATCTTATTTATTCACTGTTTATCTTTTACGTGCCACCACAGATGTATTTCCATGTATTTTTGGACAATAAATGGTTGTGACTTGACTTGTGACTTGTGACTTGTGACTTGTGAACATTTCACTGCAGGTCTAAAACTAATACCCTTCACTAAAGTGACCCATACAGATCCAACTGTGACTGCCACAGCTGTGACTCGATAAGGTCTGGTGTAAGCACGTTTCACATTATTTCACGATATATTTCTATTTCCCCATCAACACTGACATAGTCGGGCCCAGTCAGGTGACAAGGTCGAATAGTGTACTAAATTTAACTGATCGAGTCACAAGAGTTCATTTGGCTTGTGACCCCTCTGTGCGGCAACACAATGAGATCTACGTCATCGATTTGAGTCGGCCTAGTCACATAAGGCAGTCGCTGTCGCCGGCTTAAGGGGGAAATAGACCCATACTTATCCAACTGCATTCGTACAGCTTAAGGTCTAAAGACTTCACGTCCATATTAACACGGGATATCGCTATTTCCCCACGGCAACGCAATGTTAATGATACTCATCAGGTCTGTGTACACGTATAACGGTGCTCACAAGACAAAACTATTTCCCCAATAGCAACACAGTGAGTTGCGTTGCTATCATATCACGTAAAATCAACCAATCGGCCCTATCGCTGTGTTGCCCAAGGGCAGACAGAGATATCATTGAACAATATGGCAGCTATAACGATTGTGTACAGAGACCTTTCATTTGACTTACAACTCACTGTGTTCTTCATGGGGAAATAGAAATATCCTGTTGCTCCACGTCAGAAGTTTTGAAGGAAATACCGAGGGGGGTAAATCGTCCAGGACATTTGTGAGGGAAGATTCTCGGCGAAATAACAGCGTCTAAAACCAATCTGCTGAAAAATATCTATTAGCCTAGTTCACTATCATAACTTCTAGTTAACAACGTGGACGGAGACTTAACGTGACAAAAACTCACTGTGGTTGCCATGGGGAAGGTGGAGTGAATAATGGGACGTGTACCGGTTTGAACTGAAAAACCGGTGCTAAACTTTCGCGGTTCGAAAAACCGGTTCGAGTTGCTGTGAACCGGTTTTTTTAAACTGCAAACTGAAAGTAAGTTTTTCTTAGAATAACGCATTCTTTTTTTTAAAAAACAACACTGATTCTCAGCGCAGATTGGGTGTTTGTAAACCAAGAGTAGCTGTTTCTAGTTTGTGGTGTGTGTATGGTTTTGACTTTGTTGAGTTGAGTGTGTGGATGTGTGTGTGTGTGTGTGTGTGTGTGTGTGTGTGTGTGTGATATTGTGTGTGTGTGTGTGTGTGTGTGTGGTGTGTGTGTTGTGTGTGTTTGTTTGTGTGTCATATGTGTGTGTGTGTGTGTGTGTGCGTGGTGGTGTAGTGAGTGTGTGTGTGTGTATGTGTGTGTTTGTGTGTTGTGTGTGTTGTGTGTGTGTAGGATGGTGTGTGTGATTATTAAGTCAATAAGTTTCTTTAATTGTTGTGTGTGTGTCCGGCTTACAAACGGTTCGGATTCATCCGCGCCGGCACTCGTAGTGCGTGTCTACGTGCAACATTTGATCAAACATGTTGGTGAATAGTCCGCTTTCTGAGACAAAATAATGACCTATGTGTTTGCATAGGTGAATCTAGTGATGTGAGTACTGGTTATAAAAACCAACCGGTTCGATAAAACCGGTTCGAAGAGAGAAAACCGGCCCCTTTAAAACTAGTTTTCCAAAGTCCCTCTTCCCCAACCCTCAACACTCTCCCCCCCCCCTACGCATGCAAATAAAGTGGCACTGAACTAGCTGAAAGAAGGTGGCAGAGTGGGTAAGACGTTCGCCTACCATATTAATGCGTTGAGTGGCCCGGGTTCGAATCCCGGCCTCGCCCTTTCTTTCCAGATTTGAAGGAAACAAAATCGAACTGAGCGTCGAGTCCTTCGCAAGGTAGTGGCATTGGTAGTGGTGGTGGTTCCCATTTTACTTATTCATTATTTATCATAATCTTCATCATTATCACTGTTGTTGTTGTTTTAGTAGTGATTGTCCACTTAACTCTTTTAATGCACACGCTTATCCACCCGCACACACACATACACACATATGCATGCGCATGCGCACACACGCATATATACATGCACACGCACGCACGCACACGCACACACACACACGCACGCACACGCGCGCGCGCACGCACGCACACGCACGCACGCACACACACACACACACACACACACCACACAAGAACACACACACACACACACACACACTCTCACTCTCTCTCTCTCTCTCTCTCTCTCTCTCTCTCTCTCTCTCTCTCTCTCTCTCTCTCTCTCTCTCCCACACATGCACCAGCTTCACACAGTATGAATGTGTCAGTACACCAAACACTAGGTCACACAGAAACCCAGACATTTTTGTACCAAATAACAACACTTAAGGCTCTTGGAAATGTCCATCTTAGTCAGCCACACAGACAATAGGATGAAAGAGAGAGGGAAAAAGCCTACCTAAAAATAATTTAAAAAAAAATAAAAGGGGGGGGGGGGGGTAGGAAAAAAGGGAGGGGGAGAAAAAAAGAAAAGGAACAAGGAAAAAAAGGAGGAAAGAGAAGGGAAAAAAAAGAAAAGAAAGGGTTAAAAATGAAGGCGGAAGTGGTGGTGGGTTGCATGATGAGTGAGCAAGATAGCGGAGAGCGGATGAATGATTGGGTGTGGTGAGAGAGTTACATATTTGTTAATGTAAATTTATGTTTCATACTTTTATTTAATATTTTTATTTTACACGGTGGAAGACAAGTTTCCATGTGCGTTGCACAATGCCAATGGACAATAAAGAAACTTATGACTTATGACTTATGACTTATGACTTAAGGGGTCTTTAAAGCAAGTCTGGCCAGTGCGCTTTGCTCAAGCAGAAAATATACGGCAGCTACAGTCAATAAGAGCTAGCAGGAAGAAATCCCGCTGCCTGGTATGAACCAAATCGAAAACTAGTTTTCCCAAGTCCCTCTTCCTCAACCATCAACACCCCCGAAAAAAAAAAAAGAAAAAAGAAAAAAGGATGGTGCTGTACTGGCGGCGACACGATGTCCCGGTAGAAACAACTCGAATTTCACAGACACGATTCGTTGTGACTGGGAAAGTAGTACACTACCGAAACATAACTATGCTTATGTGAGTGAAAGTTCGTTTAACGTCCTCCGGCCTGGAACAGGCACACACGGGACATTAATAACTATGAAGATAGTGGGACAATCCTGTAGGTACTGCAACACCAGGAGAGTCTCAAAGGCTTTTTTTCATTCAACAATCAAGATGTGCTTGTATGATTGTAAGTCGCCGCTACTCATCTGCTTCGCGTCACGTTTTCTTTCTGGTTTATGGCAAAGCAGGGCTTTATTAACATATTAAAGGGGCTCCCTGACGGATGAGTTTTTGCAAGAAACACATCGAGATCACCAGAAAGACAGCCTTTTCAAGGATCGGAACACTCACTTTGCTCTGGTTTCCTAGAAATTAAACCGTCAAAACGGCGATTCCTCCTTGGCGGAGATGCCGGAGAGAGTAGCCATTTTGGACGGGGTGGGTGGAGGTCACTCATTGTGGTTGAAGCGTTTTCTTTTTTTTGTAGTGCAGTAAAAACAATTGGAGCTATATCCTTTGTTGTGAGCGAAACTCCTTTAGATAAACAATATAAAATTAAAAATAATAAAAATAAAAAGGTTTCTATTGCGAAAATGTCGTGCAAACGATTTGGCGGCCATTAGAAAAGAGACGGCACACGCCTTCTCTTTGGGTGAAATAATTTGACTTCCAGCACCTCCGCCAAGGAGGAATCGCTGATGTGACGGTTTGATTTCTAGGAAACCAGAGCAAAGTGAGTGTTGCGATCTCTGTAAATGGTGTTTTCATGGTGATCTCGACGTGTTTCTTACAAAAAAAAAACTCATCCGTCAGGGTGCCCCTTTAAGTTGATGTTTGATGCTGACAGTGGTATCATTAATCATTGTCACCACCAAGATACCCCAAAACACAGGTAGCGGTATGTAGGTTTCTGACTCAACAGCACGTACAACCCGTTCTAAAACCTTTTGACTGACATTGAGTAGGCCCGTGTCGCCAAGAATGCTTGAATCTGGGTACTCTCAGCACCGGGTGGCACAGGCCATGAATGTCAACTAAAATGTGGTCTCGGGAATGTGGAACTTGTGCCAAACTGCAGATATGGCCCGAAGAAGTTATTCTTGTGGGAGAACTTGTACTGCTGTTCAGTGGCAGGATATAATTTATTTCTTGTCGTCACAAGCTCGTTGACATCTCTTCGGGGCCGCTATTCAGCTGCAGAACCGGCCTTGGCCGTGCAAATTGGAATACAACTTCGATTGAAACCACAAGGAGGAGGCTTTATGTAGGTGGTCTGAAGTCAAGAGCACCTGCAATCTGTACTCCCTTGACCCCACAACACAGGCAGAAGCTAGACTGACTTGGCAGCAGAATGCCACATCGGACCATAATGATTGGACGCCCATCTTGCTTACTGGTGTGTCACCTTTTGGCCTAAACCTGGTAGATTGCAGGCACAGGGAGTCCGGTTGCAGGAATTAGCGAATCTACAAATAATAATAATAATGATAATGATGATAATAATAATAATAATAATAATAATAATAATAATAATAATAATAATAATAATAATAATAATAATAATAATAATAATAATAATAATAATAATAATAATAATCATAATAATAATAACTAATATTTATAGAGCGCCCTTTCTATCTTGAGCTCAGGGCGCATCACAAATTACTTAAATAAATAAATAGATAGATCATAAATATATAAATGAACTACCAACATATTGACTATCACAAACATGCACACAGCCACAAAACGCACACGCGCGCACACACCCACACAAAAAAACGCGCGTGCGCATACCCTCACACACAATGTTGTTGAATATAGTTAAGGCAGCAAACAGGACAGGGAAGAAATCAGAGGTATTGCTGGAAGAGGTGAGTTTTAAGAGCTGTTTTGAAAGATTGGAAATATTTAGCAGAACGAAGTTCATAGGGTAGGGAGTTCCAGATAGAAGGGGCACTGAAAGAAAATGAACGTTCACCATATGTCTTAGTGTTTGTACGAGGAATAGAAAGGATAAGTTTGTCAGATGAGGAACGAAGAGACCTGGAGGGACAGTCTGAACTGATGAAGGAAGATAAGTGGCTACACCAGATAATCCTCTCTCACATTATACATAGCGTTTTAAACATGCAATGTACAAACAAGTAATGCTTCACACGTATTTCCTTTAGTATATTTACCTCTAGATAAAAGATCTACAGACACAAAAATTCATTTTGCTGTTTTGTTGCAGCTAACGAGAAATTTGTTGCATTGCCAGAGCGAAAATGAATAAATACACTTCCAATCACTTTCTGTATTATATATTGTGATTCACACCCTAAACACATATAATTAGCCACTGAGATGGCAGATTTATTCCAATAGATACGTAAGATATAGAGCTGTTATTCCATTTAGCCGCCATTTTGAAAACTGTCATGGCGGCCATATTTCGCGAATACAGAAGCAACATCCATGTGAAATGCATTACGCTACATCCATACATTCTATCCCAGATGGATGATCCTTCTAATCAGCAACATTTAGGTGGTTTAACTTTTTGTAAAAACAAGTGTTTAATTAACCTCCTTTGAACAGACAATGATTCTGTTTTAACTTTTAACCTGTCTGTTTTCTGTCTGTTTGTCTGCATATCTGTCTATCGGTACACATCTGGATTTTGTCTCAGATAAGTGCTTTTCAATTTGATCGTAATGAAGAGCCCGTGTGGTGAGCTCGCTCTAAATAAACTGAAACCGAGTTGCCCATGTGTCGGATGTTTGCACCGTTTCAGTTCCTTTCCACTGAAAGAGGCTTTCGCTCTTATTGTTCCAAATTTGAACTGTACAGTTTGACATTTGCTGTTATAATTATGTAGATGTGAAATCAATAACATCTGACATTCATAATGCTGTTGGTTACACTTATCTTGCTTGCATCTAACTTAATTAATATGTTTTTAACCAAAAAACCCAGACACTTAAAAAAACCCATGTGTGATGCAATACACTTAATTGATAGCAAGAACTGTGTGCCCGTGATCATCTCACGTCATCATTCTATATGAGATGAGACTGAGCTGACATGACACACATAGACAGAATCATCCACATTGAACTGACATGAAACACATAGACAGAATCATCCACATTGAGCTGACATGAAACACATAGACAGAATCATCCACATTGAGCTGACATGACACACATAGACAGAATCATCCACATTGAGCTGACATGAAACACATAGACAGAATCATCCACATTGAGTTGGCATGAAACACATAGACAGAATCATCCTCATTGAGCTGACATGACACACACAGACAGAATCATCCACATTGAGTTGACATGAAACACATAGACAGAATCATCCACATTGAGTTGACATGAAACACATAGACAGAATCATCCTCATTGAGCTGACATGACACACAGAGACAGAATCATTCCACATTGAGTTGACATGAAACACATAGACAGAATCATCCACATTGAGCTGATATGACACACACATACAGAATCATTCCACATTGAGTAAACATGGATCACACAGACAGAATAATCCACATTGAACGGACATGAAAAACACAGAGATAATCGTCCACATTGAACGGACATGACACACACAGACATAATTAGTCCGCACTGAGTTGACATGGATCACACAGACAGAATCAGTCCACATTGAGCTGACATGGATCACACAGACAGAATCAGTCCACATTGAGTTGACATGAATCACACAGACATAATTAGTCCACATTGAGCTGACATGGATCACACAGACAGAATCAGTCCACATTGAGCTGACATGGATCACACAGACAGAATCAGTCCACACTGAGCTGACATGGATCACACAGACAGAATCAGTCCACATTGAGCTGACATGGATCACACAGACAGAATCAGTCCACACTGAGCTGACATGGATCACACAGACAGAATCAGTCCACATTGAGCTGACATGGATCACACAGACAGAATCATCCACATTGAGTTGACATGACACACACACAGACAGAATCAGTCCACATTGAGTTGACATGGATCACACAGACAGAATCAGTCCACATTGAGCTGACATGGATCACACAGACAGAATCATCCACATTGAGTTGACATGGATCACACAGACACATTGAGCTGACATGAACACACACAGACAGAATCATCCACATTGAGTTGACATGACACACACAGACAGAATCAGTCCACATTGAGTTGACATGGATCACACAGACAGAATCAGAGCTGATGGATCACACAGACAGAATCAGTCCACACTGAGATGACATCGAGCACTCAGACAGAATAAGTCCACTGAGATGACAGCAAGCATATAATAAGCTCTGTCAGTCCAAACTAAGCTGACATAGAGCACAGAGACCGAATCACTCCACGCTGAGCTGACATGGACCACACAGGCAGAATCCCTGTTGTCGCCAAGGCACATATTGTTGCCGACGACAAAACTGCGACAAAATGTGCCGGGCGTTTGCGGCACGCTTTGTTGTCGGCGACGAAATGTGTCGGGACTACTACTAGTGATCATTTGGGCGACAGAATGTGCCGTGAACGCTCAGCACATTTTGTCGCCACTGTCCATAATATTTCCCATCAAGATTTATTTCTCTGTCTCTCTACTCTGTCTGTCTGTCTGTCTGTTCACTCAGTCTCTGTCTCTCTCTCTCTCTCTCAATTTTATGTGCGTCTGTGTGTGTTTGTCTCTGTATGTGTCTCTCTCGCGCGTTTCTTGGCATGGAAATAATGTTTCGCTTATGTGCTAAGTGCACGCAGGTGCACGTACACATACACCTCTGTTTTGTGAATGCATTGATTTACTGCTGCCCTATGTCACTCATATTGTGAATGATTCTCTCTTGTCTGGCTCCTTCCCTTCTGTCTTTAAATCTGCTATTGTCTGCCCCCTGTTAAAGAAACCCTCCCTGGATCATGACAATCTGAAAAGCTATAGACCTGTGTCTAATCTATCCTTTCTTTCAAAACTCACAGAAAAGGTTGTTCTTTGTCAACTACTTGCACACTTAGAGCAAAATTACCTTCTGAACCCCCATCAATCCGCCTATAGAAAATGTCACAGTACAGAAACAGCCCTTCTCAAAATTGTAAGCGGTATCATTCAAGGTTTTGATGAAAACAAAGTTTCTCTCTTGGCTCTCCTTGTTTTTAGTGCCGCTTTCGACACTATTGATAATTATATTCTCCTTCGCCGACTCAAATAATCTTTTGGTATCCACGACATTGCCCTGGCCTGGTTTGAGAGCTATTTATCCGACCGCACCCAGACTGTCTGTTTAGTGGCATGTACTCAGAGCCTTCTGCTCTCAAGTATGGTGTACCACAGGGTTCTGTTCTGGGACCTATTCTTTTCGTGAACTATGCTGCTCCTGTGTCCGATGTTGTCAGTGAACATTCCTTGTCACATGTGAGTTTTGCTGATGATACAGAAGTGTATCAGTCGGCCTCTTTTGCTGAAGTTAGTGGGCTGATATCACGGACACTGGAGCTGACCTAAAAACATGGATGACACACAACAAACTACTGCTTAATGAGGATAAAGCTGAATGTATGTTAGCATGTCCTAAGATTTGCTCAATGATTCTTCACTTCCAGTCTCTGTCACAATCAACAACACCACTATCTCCTTTGCCTCTTCTGTGCGCAGTCTTGGTGTCACCTTAGATCAAAGCCTCTCCCTTCATCAGAATATGTCCACTATCTGCAGATCAGCCTATATTGAGCTTCGTAAAATCAGTTCTGTTCGTCACTGTCTCTCCACTGTCTCCACTAAAACCTCAGTCTATGCTTTTGTCCTTTCTAAAATAGATTACTGCAACTCTCTTCGCACTGGCCTTCCCAAGTACTTGCTTAACAGACTTCAGAGAATCCAAAACAATGCTGCACTGGCTGCCGATCTCTGATAGAATTGAGTACAAACTTTCTGCTCTTAGCTTTGCTGTCATTTCTGGCTCTGCTCCTACTTACTTGTCTGATCTGCTGCATACTTACACACCCTCTCGTCAGCTCTGTTCTTCCTTTGATTCTCGTCTTCTGCAGCTTCCCTTGGTTAAAGCAAAAACTTACGGTGAAATATCCTTTTTTTTCAGGCCCCAGCTACTTGGAACAAACTACCACCATCTCTGAGACATTCCAACTCTCTGGCAGTCTTTAAGGCTAATCTGAAAACGCACTTCTTCTCTCAACGCTAATGCTTGTGATGGCTCTGCATGAATGAAGTGTGCGCGGATTAGATGAGAGGAGGGGAATGGGGCACGCAGTAACTGAGTTTGTTTGTTTGTGCGTGTGCGCGCGTGCGCGCGTATGTGTGTGTTTATGCACGCGTGCATATGTGTGTGTACGTGTGTGTGTGTGTTTGTGTGTGTTTTGTGCGTTGATGTGAGTGTGTTTGTGTGTGAGGAGGGAAGGATGCGTTTGTGTATACCAATGTGTATATATGCGTGTGCATGTTTGTATATCTATGAGCATGTTTTGCGTGGGGGTGACGGTGGGAATGCGAGCGCGTCTGAGTATGTTTGATATGTATGATGTAATCTTGCATGTGGAGTGAAGTTTAGTTTTGTTAAGCGCCATGAGTAGTTCGTCTAGCATGTGCGCTCTATAAATGTCTTTATTATGATTGTATGTGGAGTGAAGCTTAGTTTTGTTAAGCGCCATGAGTAGTTCGTCTAGCATGTGCGCTCTATGAATGTCTTTATTATGATTATGATTATGATTATGATGATGATGATGATGATGATGATGATTATTAGTATGATTATTATTACGCACACACATACACATGCGCACGAACAAAGATGGAAACAAACACGTATAAACATGAAACTAATTCTCTCACAAAATGATTTACCAAACGGGTAATCATCCGTCGTCTTTATCAATCATCAATCTCAACCGGTCATCAGTCTTCATCAACGATCATCCCTTTTCATCAATCAACAATCCTCGCCAATCATTACTCATAAACAATCAACAGTAATGATCAAACGAATTTTAAAACAGTTGTACTCAGCTAAGGTATAGGCTCACCTCGGAGCTTTCGGGGCGTCGCGTTCCCTTCGTCAGTGTCGTCTGCTGAGAGGCCACTGGCGGTTCAGTGCACACGATCGTGAGTACAGCTCAAGGCTGCACCCACGGCGCATGACTGAACCAGGGAAGAATAAGCCGCGGGCAAGGTGTGTCTCCCACGGTCCCGGTTCAGTGTGGGCTTGGCGGCTGCGATGTAGATGGCCTCCTTCACCCCTCTCTGGAACCATCTGCTGTCTCGTCTGGGTCCAGCACAGAGATGTTGTCAGGTGAAAACTGGTGGTCGTAGTTGGCCATTAATCAACATTAATCCTCGTCATCTATCATCATCATCAATTATCAATAGGCATGGGCCTCGATCAATATGCCTGAAGTGTGTGTGTGTGTGTGTGCGGCCATATCACGCACCGATCAATATGCCTGGAGTGTGTGTGTGTGTGCGGCCATATCACGCACCACCATCTTTGACAAGTTAGGTTAGTGTGATGGTCAACAATATGTGCCGTCAAAGAAGCGCACGTTTTGTCGCCAGACAACATGTGCCAGCGGTGACAAAACGAGCTGTGAGTTTCGCCGGCGACAAAATGTACCGAGCGAAAAAATGTTCTGTAACAATCCCTCCTCCGCGGCCTCATAGGGTAAGAAGCCCATGCCAGTTATTTCATGAAATGAAGCAAATTTCAGTCACATTTTGCCCATGAGACGAACGCTAATGTAAAATGTGTAATAGCGTTCAGTCAAATTTTGCCCATGAGACGAACGCTAATGTAAAATGCGTTCGTCTCATGGGCAAAATGTGACTGAAAGTTGCTTCATTTCATGAGATCATTGGCATGGGCTTCTTACCCCATCTCACCCTACTGTCTAAAACCAGTCGTCATCTGCCCCATCCAGACTGAACAGGCAAAACCAGTGCCCGTGGAGCTGACTTGGATCGGGCATAATGAGGCTTTATACTGAAAATTATCTTCCCCTGATTCGTCACTAGGTGGCGCTTGCACTTCGGCCCTAAAGCCAGCACGGCCTAGGCATCCATTGTTGCTAGGTCTACTCTCTCTCTCTCTCTCTCTCTCTCTCTCTCTCTCTCTCTCTCTCTCTCTCTCTCTCTCTCTCTCTCTCTCTCTCTCTCTCTCTCTTTCTCTCAAGTGAACAGAGGGCCTCACTTGAAAGCGCCACCTACATAAAAGTATCGCCCTTGGGCAACACGAAGAAGCAGTATATAGCCTCGTTGATCTTTAAACAGTTCATTAACCCGGATGACTAAAGTATTCAGTTCAAGCACAATCGACACGGATAATAATACAGATAATTCAGATAGGGTAAGACGGGGTAAAAAGCCCATGGGCGGGTAAGAAGCCCATGCGAATTATCTCATGAAATAAAGAAAATTTCAGTCACATTTTGCCCATGAGACGAGTGTTTACAATAAAGAAAATTTCAGTCACATTTTGCCCATGAGACGAGTGTATGTAAACACTCGTCTCATGGGCAATATAAACACTCGTCTCATGGGCAAAATCTGACTGAAATTTTCTTTATTTCATGAGATAATTGGCATGGGCTTCTTACCCGCCCATGGGCTTTTTACCACGTCTTCCCCTAATACAGATTAGCGTCATATAAAGCTTGGTTGAAGAGGAGGATGGTGGTCTATACTTTTTGTGAAAATGTTGCATTTCCGGGTTGTAAATCATTATGACCTGCACAAATTGATGTTGTGTGTTGTGAGTGTGTGTGTGCGCGCGCGCGCGCGTGTGTGTGTGTGTGCGCGCGCGCGCGTATGTGCGTGTGTGCGTAACCACTACGTTATACAGTAACTAGGTTATGGCAGAATGGATCTGTCTTCCATCTGAGGCAACAACATCAGCCTCAGTGGAGGAATTCAAAGCCCGGATCTAACCCCTCTTCCTCTTCCCTCCCCCAGTCCCAAACCAAACCCATCATTCCCTGCTCCCCCCCCCCCCTCCCCAATCGCTCGCCATGCCCCTCCCTTCCTTGTCCCCGTGTAGCTGACCATCTGGGCAGCCAGTCATATTTGGAATCAATATTTACGGAAGCCCCCTATTGTGATAGCATCAAAATCTTCAAAATGGTGAAGTGGGATGCTCAATTGAAAGAAGAAGAAGAAGAAGAACTCACACATACACACAAACATAATTTTTGTGCACACGTCGACTTGATCGCCGATTACTTCTCCGGCCCCTGTAGTTATGAGTGCGTCTTAGACAGTCAATACTGGTAGTAGTATGCAAATTAGACTGAGCTCCCAAAACGTGTGGCTGTTTAGCCTAATTTACATACCACTGCCCGTAGTGACTGTTTAAGACGTACTCATGACTGCAAGCCCAGCTGATTAAAACTCAACCATGAGCATAAAAATGTCTTGGTTTGATTGTTAATGTCTTACACACACACACACAGACACACACACACACACACACACACACACACACACACACACACACACACACACACACACACACACACACACATATACACACACACACACAGACGCACGCACGCACGCACGCACGCATGCACAAACGCACGCACACACACATAGTTCTTTTTGCTTTATTTATTGAAATTTCCGTGAGGAAGAACAACATAAAATATGACTACTCTGACTACTCGTTATACTACTCTTTGCCGAGACGAAAGGGCGATAATTTTAGGGCCGAACTGCCGATGCCCCCTGGTGACAAGTCAGGAGCAGATAATCTTCTGTGGCTACATACCACTAGTTCCTGACAGGCAAGGGCGATAATCTTAAGTAGGTGGCGTTCGCATTTGAGGTCGCGAGACAGGGGCAGATAATTGTCGGTATAAAGCCTGTTCGACACAATAAACAGCACTCACAGAACAACATTGATTTCACAAAGACTGTGTGAATGCCATTAAATGTAGATTTACAGTAAATTAATTGACGAAAATTGCAACACTGTGCACATACGTTCATTGCTGTGCCTATCTAATAATAAACAGAAGAGGATTAAATACTTATGCTTTGGCAGAGCGATTTCTACGACAAACCTCCCCCGCCTTATTAAATAACTGCTTGTAAACCCAGAGCGTTATGTTCAGAAACTCTCCTCTGAATTTACTACCAGTTAGACAATACAGGTAGAAGTTGATTGCACTGTTAGCGTGCCACGTGACATGAGTGACGGCATTGAAGACCCAGTATTGTCCGGCAACGACGGGATCGCTCCAGTCAATGTGGTCAGTGATGGCAGTGAATATAGATCCCGGTAGGGTCAGGACAAAGAAGCAGACAGTAGCGGTTATCAACGTGACAGTCAAGGAAGACACGTTCTGTTGTCTGGAATCCTGGGCGGCCTGCTGCACCGGAAGACGTCTGGCTACTTTGATGGATGTGACCAGTGTCTGCAACAAAACGGTGTTGCTGATGACCAACAGTACGAAAGGTACTAAGCAATACTGTACAAATCGTATCCAGGGCCAGAAGAAATGCAGAAAGAATCGGTACTCGTCTGATCCTGTCACTCTGCAAGTCCCTTTAATTAGGCCTAATCCGTACATATAGTGACCGTTTATCAGTAGGAAAATAATGATAATTATCCCAGCAGTGGCTCGTGACTTTCCTTTAGTCCACATAGCATTGACACGAAGTGGCCACAGCACAGAAGCGGCTCTGAGCATGGTGAGTGACACCAGCATCCATGATGATAAAGAGGACGTTAGGCGAACAACAAAATATGTGACTTTACACTGCCAGGAGCCACGATTCATAAAACTGGGCACGCCAAACATGCTATGTAGGAAGCGTTCGAAAGGACCCACGAGCAGTAACTGATCCGACACGGCTAGAACCATGAAAAAGGCACTAAAAGTGGAACTGGGAAGACGAAGCAGGATCAGAATTATCATACAATTACCAATGAATCCCAACGTGAACACCACAGGATCGCCAATAATAAGGATAAGGTCAGCTGCTACAACATACGGTCGAGTTGGATCCTCCCCTGCACCTCGTTTGAAACGGACAGACATTTCTGTTCCACTCATCACCTTTCAAGTATAAACACTAAAGTTAGCCGGATTTGTATTTTTATTCCCCCGTGCGGTGCTGGAATTGGTGTTAAAGCATAGACAGAAGACAACTTGGGCAATTGCAGTTTGGAGTAACAGAAGGCATACACGCAGGAGTATTTATGTTAAACATTGCTGGCACTGAAAAGCACCCACAGACCAACATTTGTTCTGCCATTTTGTGAAACAGTTTCAGACATTAGCCCAATGTGCTAAAAACGTGCATAAGATGTACCATTCAAGAATAAAGATACTAAAAGAAGAAGATACAAAAAATAGCTGTAGTAGCTGTATCAGTAGCAGCAGTAGCAGCAATAGCAACTGCAGGAGCACCAGCACCGGCAACAACAGCAGTAGTAGTAGAAGAAGAAGAAAGGAGAAGAAGTAGTAGTGAAACTATTTTTAAATGTTATGTAGAATGCAGATGGGCTCAAGACATTCTACATAAGGAGAAGAAGAACACACAGAAGTAAGAGGAGGAAGAGGAGGAAGAAGAAATAGGAAGAGGAGAAAAGGAAGAAGAAGAAGAAGAAGAAGAAGAAGAAGAAGAAGAAGAAAGAAGAAGAAGAAGAAGAAGAAGAAGAAAAAAAAAACAACAACAACAACAACAAGAACAACAACAGCAAATGGAGACACCAGTCAGAACAACTTTGCCTCCTAAAAGTAAAAGACACACCCGCCTTTACAATATAATTATTAATATAACACGAAGATTAGCGATTGTGCTTATTAACAAAAAGATCCAGTTTTTATGAACATTGTCTATAAGAGGCTATGCATAATTAGACGTTAAACCAACCATTGAGAGAGAGAGAGAGAGAGAGAGAGAGAGAGAGAGAGAGAGAGAGAGAGAGAGAGAGAGAGAGAGAGAGAGAGAGAGAGAGAGAGAGAGAGAGAGAGAGAGATTGTGCTTTTGTTAGGGCAATCACACATCTCGTTTCATGACTAAGGAAGGCAAAATAAGAGCTGCAAAACATGAAATAAAAGCAACTTGGACAAATAGCTGCCACATTGCACCCACTAACAACAATCACAAGCAAGGCAAGGCAAGAAATGTATTTCATACCCCATTTGGGCACAGAAATATAAAAACATACACACATAAATAAATTTCCAAGAATCAACCCAAGAGTGATGTCCAAAATCATTTCAAAGAAAACCCATATCATAATATTACAAATAATGTAATGTATTACTAAATTAAAAACAAAATGGGAAAAAGACATGATTGATAACATTTATCTGAAAGAACCGTTAACAACTGTAATGAAGTGCTCCTCATATTTGCATGTTAAGTAATTGGGACTGCTGCTGTGTCAAAGGGCTTGGAAATCTTGCACAACGCTTCCGGCATTCACGGCGAGTTGGTGTGAAACTAAAAGTTGCCCAGCTCTTCACCGGAAGTGCCACAAAGCGCCATGTTTATGCAATGTGGTTAAGCTTGAGGCTTTTAAAATAATAGGTGTATTTTTGGTGTATATGCCTTTTATGCAACCATTGCTCTGGGAGATGAGCTGCCAAAATCTATACCTATATATAAAATTATTGTGGTGTGTGTGTGTGTGTGTGTGTGTGTGTGTGTGTGTGTGTGTGTGTGTGTGTGTGTGTGTGTGTGTGTGTGTGTGTGTGTGTGTGTGTGTGTGTGTGTGTGTGTGTGTGTGTGTGTGTGTGTGTGTGTGTGTGTGTGTGTGTGTGTGTGTGTGTGTGTGTGTGTGTGTGTGTGTGTGTGTGTGTGTGTGTGTCTGTCTGTCTGTCCTCCCTGTAACTTCTGACCCACTGAACAGAATCGCTTCAAATCTTGTGTGGCGGTGTATCATGATACACGGGTGGTCCCATAGAAACATTGTGACCGTGCTGACCTTGACATTGACAACCGAAATTTCGTTATGGGGCAATATCTATTACACTATTGGACTTACAGACTTCAAACTTGGTATGTATGTGGATTGACTTTTGGTAGTTCTGGATATGGGGTACCAAACAAGGTCAAGGTCATGGTCAAGGACATCGTAGACATTGAAGGTGAGTTTTGTTTGACAGACTCGCTTTAAATTGTGTGTGTGTGTGTGTGTGTGTGTGTGTGTGTGTGTGTGTGTGTGTGTGTGTGTGTGTGTGTGTGTGTGTGTGTGTGTGTGTGTGTGTGTGTGCGTGTGCGTGTGTGTGTGTGTGTGTGTGCGTGTGTGTGTTGTGTGTGTGTGTGTGTGTGTGTGTGTGCGTGTGCGTGTGCGTGTGTGTGTGTGTGTGTGCGTGCGTGTGTGTGTTTGTTTTGCCTTGAGTAGGAGACACCCGAGCATACGTCTAGAATAGGGTTTCACTCGCATTTGTAACCCTGCACTGAAGCACACAAAGAACAATCACAATTTTTTTGATTAGCATTTATTTTATATAAAAAACGAGAGGATTAGGGGTAATGGTTCACTAGTGTACGTAAGAGAGCTCATCAACTCTGTCATTATTATTTTCACCCTGCACACCATGACATGACACTACGACTCGACTGGACAGAGTAGGAAGCCACATTGTATTTGTAGGCATGTCTCCTCAGAGAGTGTGGGGATGTTGCAGCTTGTTCCTGTCGCTCCCCGTGTTCGCATCCTTCTGGCGCTGTTGGTGAACGTGAACTCTGGTGCTGAGCACGACGTCGATTTCAATCGGAGTCCTTCGAGGTTCGTCCGGAATCCGACGGAGCAACGTGCGTGGCCCACCCTCAACTATAGACAGCACCACGCAGACATGGGTCACCACAACGTGACTGAACTCCGTCGCGAATAGCGCCTGAAAATACGAACTTTGCACCAGCAGGCATCGAAACGAAAGCTGAGTTTTAAGTGTCATCATCGTGTTTTGTCATGTGTCGTGAGGGTGTTCTTGAGGTTTTTTTCTTTTCTTTTCTTCTGATGTAATGGTCAACCTATGGCGATATTTTTCACGCCAGAGGGCAGTCAATGCACTAGGGGCTTATCACGCGATTTTCTTACTTGGGCGTAGTGAGAGAGAGAGTGATGGTAGGACCACTCACTGTCTCTCTCTCTTTCTTTATCCCCAACTAATAACATAGAGAGGATTAGCCCCACACGAGCGTCATGCCCTCTGGCGTGAGAAAAATCGCACTAAGTCTCTCATTGTAAGAATATGTTCCCCTTTCCCCAGAAAGAGCAGTAGTGGGGTTAGGTCAAAAGGAAGATGGGGAGGGAATATGGGGAGTTTATAGATAGAGCCCTGTGTTAGAATGAATTTGTTATGAAATGTGGAGTGTGTGAATAAAATGTGTCTTGTTATGTAAACAACGTTTGGAGTGAGTTTGAGTGTGCCCGGGTGACTTCTGCTGTTGCCACACATGTATTGATTGAAGCCTAGGTCACTTTCACCTAGAGGTGACAAATTATCATCAGAATCTTCAAATCAATGAAGGCGGATGATTAATGGACGAAGTCTGCAGCACTGAACATCAGTGCAATGATACCAGTTTGAGAGTCAAAGTCCACCACAAAAGATAAAGCCGTAAAATGCTGTTGAAAAATCAATAATGATACAGCACTGTCTCTCGCCTTATCAATGGCCCAGAGCTTAGGCGAACGCCGAACAATGATTAGAAACTATCAATCAAATGCAAAACAACCATGCAATCAAGGAAGAACAAAAAATCACGACTGGCCTTTTTAACATTTCTCTTAAGACTGTTTGCAAGATGTGGAGGCAAAAACGAAACAAAACAGGAAAACGCCAGTAAAGGCTTAAGAAGGCGTTTCATTTGCTGGGTACCCCACACATCTTGACACAATGTATTATTGGTGTGGCGATGGAATGCCTTAGACAGTTACCTTAACCCTTTCGCCGCCAACCATTTTTCAAACAATTGTTTTTCCATTAAACTTACCTGGGTAGAGAAAAAGATTTGTCTGTAATATTGGGGATTCCTCTGTGACATATTTAACCCTTTCACCGCCAGCCATATTTCAGCCAAACATTTCCATTAAATTTACTTGGGTAGAGAACAAAATCCATCTGCAGTATTGGGGATTCTTCTGTGACAGATATAAAATAAGGTCTATCCTTACTTCCCAAAACTATAACAATAGGGTCTTTGGATAATAGACCCCAATTTGATGCCTTTTAATGACATGGGTGTTAAATCACTGTGGTGCTAAAATGCGACTTTGGCGGTGAAAGGGTTAAATATGGTGAATATCATAGAACATAGTATATCTACAATGTACTGTATTACTGGTAACGAAACGTCTAAGCACCGTACTGAACTTGAGAGTTATACACAATGAAACAAGACATGCCCCAGGGGTCTTTCGTATAAATAGTTTTCCCACCTTCTGGAAGTTCTGTACTTGTAACTTTCTTTAACCTTTCACTCTCTTTGTCTTTGCCTTTCGCTTTGCTTACTGTCATCTACTATCGTTCTGCCTTACTGGTCCATTCTGCCTTTCTTCTAGAAACGTTTTTTAATTTTTTTTTTATCAAAGAAACCACAAACACCACTAACTGTGTATACTTTCTTCTAGAAACTCTTTCAAAGATGTTCTTCAGCCGAAGACGGACCTGCTGGGCCCAACTATTTCTTAGTTAGGCGCATAACAGCAGCATGGCGCATCTGCGCTTATATGGCAGGAAACTGAGCGTTCGACGACGACGACGAAGAAGAAATAAGATATTAGTTACAAAAGTTGGCATGCTCCTCAAATCGAATGGAATAAAGAAGTTTATCCGGATGGAAAAGTGTAATGTACGATTTCGATTTCGATTTCGATAAACACGAAAGGAGTTGTGTTATATATGAAACTTGCAAGATAAGAACTAAAGCTAAAAGGATTACCAAATCATTTTATCGCTCTGATCTTCCTAAGGGTGGTGTGTCATGCTTTACCAAACAAGGAGAAATATCCATCCTACAGACATTGAGTTGACATGAAACACACAGCCATAATCGTCCACATTGAGCTGACATGAAACACACAGACAGAATCATCCACATTGAGTTGGCATGGATCACACAGAAAGAATCAGTCCACACTGAGCTGACATCGAGCACTCAGACAGAATAAGTCCACGTTGAGATGACAGCAAGCATATAATAAGCTCTGTCAGTCCAAACTAAGCTGACATAGAGCACAGAGACCGAATCACTCCACGCTGAGCTGACATGGACCACACAGGCAGAATCCCTGTTGTCGCCAAGGCACATATTGTTGCCGACGACAAAACTGCGACAAAATGTGCCGGGCGTTTGCGGCACGCTTTGTTGTCGGCGACGAAATGTGTCGGGACTACTACTAGTGATCATTTGGGCGACAGAATGTGCCGTGAACGCTCAGCACATTTTGTCGCCACTGTCCATAATATTTCCCATCAAGATTTATTTCTCTGTCTCTCTGTCTCTGTCTGTCTGTCTGTCTGTCTGTTTCTCCCTCTCTGTCTCTGTCTCTCTCTCTCTCTCAATTTTATGTGCGTCTGTGTGTGTTTGTCTCTGTATGTGTCTCTCTCGCGCGTTTCTTGGCATGGAAATAATGTTTCGCTTATGTGCTAAGTGCACGCAGGTGCACGTACACATACACCTCTGTTTTGTGAATGCATTGATTTACTGCTGCCCTATGTCACTCATATTGTGAATGATTCTCTCTTGTCTGGCTCCTTCCCTTCTGTCTTGAAATCTGCTATTGTCTGCCCCCTGTTAAAGAAACCCTCCCTGGATCATGACAATCTGAAAAGCTATAGACCTGTGTCCAATCTATCCTTTCTTTCAAAACTCACAGAAAAGGTTGTTCTTTGTCAACTACTTGCACACTTAGAGCAAAATTACCTTCTGAACCCCCATCAATCCGCCTATAGAAAATGTCACAGTACAGAAACAGCCCTTCTCAAAATTGTAAGCGGTATCATTCAAGGTTTTGATGAAAACAAAGTTTCTCTCTTGGCTCTCCTTGTTTTTAGTGCCGCTTTCGACACTATTGATAATTATATTCTCCTTCGCCGACTCAAATAATCTTTTGGTATCCACGACATTGCCCTGGCCTGGTTTGAGAGCTATTTATCCGACCGCACCCAGACTGTCTGTTTAGTGGCATGTACTCAGAGCCTTCTGCTCTCAAGTATGGTGTACCACAGGGTTCTGTTCTGGGACCTATTCTTTTCGTGAACTATGCTGCTCCTGTGTCCGATGTTGTCAGTGAACATTCCTTGTCACATGTGAGTTTTGCTGATGATACAGAAGTGTATCAGTCGGCCTCTTTTGCTGAAGTTAGTGGGCTGATATCACGGACACTGGAGCTGACCTAAAAACATGGATGACACACAACAAACTACTGCTTAATGAGGATAAAGCTGAATGTATGTTAGCATGTCCTAAGATTTGCTAAATGATTCTTCACTTCCAGTCTCTGTCACAATCAACAACACCACTATCTCCTTTGCCTCTTCTGTGCGCAGTCTTGGTGTCACCTTAGATCAAAGCCTCTCCCTTCATCAGAATATGTCCACTATCTGCAGATCAGCCTATATTGAGCTTCGTAAAATCAGTTCTGTTCGTCACTGTCTCTCCACTAAAACCTCAGTCTATGCTTTTGTCCTTTCTAAAATAGATTACTGCAACTCTCTTCGCACTGGCCTTCCCAAGTACTTGCTTAACAGACTTCAGAGAATCCAAAACAATGCTGCACTGGCTGCCGATCTCTGATAGAATTGAGTACAAATTTTCTGCTCTTAGCTTTGCTGTCATTTCTGGCTCTGCTCCTACTTACTTGTCTGATCTGCTGCATACTTACACACCCACTCGTCAGCTCTGTTCTTCCTTTGATTCTCGTCTTCTGCAGCTTCCCTTGGTTAAAGCAAAAACTTACGGTGAAAGATCCTTTTCTTTTCAGGCCCCAGCTACTTGGAACAAACTACCACCATCTCTGAGACATTCCAACTCTCTGGCAGTCTTTAAGGCTAATCTGAAAACGCACTTCTTCTCTCAACGCTAATGCTTGTGATGGCTCTGCATGAATGAAGTGTGCGCGGATTAGATGAGAGGAGGGGAATGGGGCACGCAGTAACTGAGTTTGTTTGTTTGTGCGTGTGCGCGCGTGCGCGCGTATGTGTGTGTTTATGCACGCGTGCATATGTGTGTGTACGTGTGTGTGTGTGTTTGTGTGTGTTTTGTGCGTTGATGTGAGTGTGTTTGTGTGTGAGGAGGGAAGGATGCGTTTGTGTATACCAATGTGTATATATGCGTGTGCATGTTTGTATATCTATGAGTATGTTTTGCGTGGGGGTGACGGTGGGAATGCGAGCGCGTCTGAGTATGTTTGATATGTATGATGTAATCTTGCATGTGGAGTGAATTTTAGTTTTGTTAAGCGCCATGAGTAGTTCGTCTAGAATGTGCGCTCTATAAATGTCTTTATTATGATTGTATGTGGAGTGAAGCTTAGTTTTGTTAAGCGCCATGAGTAGTTCGTCTAGCATGTGCGCTCTATGAATGTCTTTATTATGATTATGATTATGATTGATGATGATGATGATGATGATGATGATTATTAGTATGATTATTATTACGCACACACATACACATGCGCACGAACAAAGATAGAAACAAACACGTATAAGCATGAAACTAATTCTCTCACAAAATGATTTACCAAACGGGTAATCATCCGTCGTCTTTATCAATCATCAATCTCAACCGGTCATCAGTCTTCATCAACGATCATCCCTTTTCATCAATCAACAATCCTCGCCAATCATTACTCATAAACAATCAACAGTAATGATCAAACGAATTTTAAAACAGTTTCACTCAGCTAAAGTATAGGCTCACCTCGGAGCTTTCGGGGCGTCGCGTTCCCTTCGTCAGTGTCGTCTGCTGAGAGGCCACTGGCGGTTCAGTGCGCACGATCGTGAGTACAGCTCAAGGCTGCACCCACGGCGCATGACTGAACCAGGGTAGAATAAGACGCGGGCAGTGTGTGTCTCCCACGGTCCCGGTTCAGTGTGGGCTTGGCGGCTGCGATGTAGATGGTCTCCTTCACCCCTCTCTGGAACCATCTGCTGTCTCGGTCCAGCACAGAGATGTTGTCAGGTGAAAACTGGTGGTCGTAGTTGGCCATTAATCAACATTAATCCTCGTCATCTATCATCATCATCAATTATCAATAGGCATGGGCCTCGATCAATATGCCTGAAGTGTGTGTGTGTGTGTGTGTGCGGCCATATCACGCACCGATCAATATGCCTGGAGTGTGTGTGTGTGTGCGGCCATATCACGCACCACCATCTTTGACAAGTTAGGTTAGTGTGATGGTCAACAATATGTGCCGTCAAAGAAGCGCACGTTTTGTCGCCAGACAACATGTGCCAGCGGTGACAAAACGAGCTGTGAGTTTCGCCGGCGACAAAATGTACCGAGCGAAAAAATGTTCTGTAACAATCCCTCCTCCGCGGCCTCATAGGGTAAGAAGCCCATGCCAGTTATTTCATGAAATGAAGCAAATTTCAGTCACATTTTGCCCATGAGACGAACGCTAATGTAAAATGTGTAATAGCGTTCAGTCAAATTTTGCCCATGAGACGAACGCTAATGTAAAATGCGTTCGTCTCATGGGCAAAATGTGACTGAAAGTTGCTTCATTTCATGAGATCATTGGCATGGGCTTCTTACCCCATCTCACCCTACTGTCTAAAACCAGTCGTCATCTGCCCCATCCAGACTGAACAGGCAAAACCAGTGCCCGTGGAGCTGACTTGGATCGGGCATAATGAGGCTTTATACTGAAAATTATCTTCCCCTGATTCGTCACTAGGTGGCGCTTGCACTTCGGCCCTAAAGCCAGCACGGCCTAGGCATCCATTGTTGCTAGGTCTACTCTCTCTCTCTCTCTAGCTCATCTCTCTCTCTCTCTCTCTCTCTCTCTCTCTCTCTCTCTCTCTCTCTCTCTCTCTCTTTCTCTCAAGTGAACAGAGGGCCTCACTTGAAAGCGCCACCTACATAAAAGTATCGCCCTTGGGCAACACGAAGAAGCAGTATATAGCCTCGTTGATCTTTAAACAGTTCATTAACCCGGATGACTAAAGTATTCAGTTCAAGCACAATCGACACGGATAATAATACAGATAATTCAGATAGGGTAAGACGGGGTAAAAAGCCCATGGGCGGGTAAGAAGCCCATGCGAATTATCTCATGAAATAAAGAAAATTTCAGTCACATTTTGCCCATGAGACGAGTGTTTACAATAAAGAAAATTTCAGTCACATTTTGCCCATGAGACGAGTGTATGTAAACACTCGTCTCATGGGCAATATAAACACTCGTCTCATGGGCAAAATCTGACTGAAATTTTCTTTATTTCATGAGATAATTGGCATGGGCTTCTTACCCGCCCATGGGCTTTTTACCACGTCTTCCCCTAATACAGATTAGCGTCATATAAAGCTTGGTTGAAGAGGAGGATGGTGGTCTATACTTTTTGTGAAAATGTTGCATTTCCGGGTTGTAAATCATTATGACCTGCACAAATTGATGTTGTGTGTTGTGAGTGTGTGTGTGTGCGCGCGCGCGCGTGTGTGTGTGTGTGCGCGCGCGCGTATGTGCGTGTGTGCGTAACCACTACGTTATACAGTAACTAGGTTATGGCAGAATGGATCTGTCTTCCATCTGAGGCAACAACATCAGCCTCAGTGGAGGAATTCAAAGCCCGGATCTAACCCCTCTTCCTCTTCCCTCCCCCAGTCCCAAACCAAACCCATCATTCCCTGCTCCCCCCCCCCCTCCCCAATCGCTCGCCATGCCCCTCCCTTCCTTGTCCCCGTGTAGCTGACCATCTGGGCAGCCAGTCATATTTGGAATCAATATTTACGGAAGCCCCCTATTGTGATAGCATCAAAATCTTCAAAATGGTGAAGTGGGATGCTCAATTGAAAGAAGAAGAAGAAGAAGAACTCACACATACACACAAACATAATTTTTGTGCACACGTCGACTTGATCGCCGATTACTTCTCCGGCCCCTGTAGTTATGAGTGCGTCTTAGACAGTCAATACTGGTAGTAGTATGCAAATTAGACTGAGCTCCCAAAACGTGTGGCTGTTTAGCCTAATTTACATACCACTGCCCGTAGTGACTGTTTAAGACGTACTCATGACTGCAAGCCCAGCTGATTAAAACTCAACCATGAGCATAAAAATGTCTTGGTTTGATTGTTAATGTCTTACACACACACACACAGACACACACACACACACACACGCACACGCACGCACACACACACACACACACACACACACACACACATATATACACACACACACACACAGACGCACGCACGCACGCACGCATGCACAAACGCACGCACACACACATAGTTCTTTTTGCTTTATTTATTGAAATTTCCGTGAGGAAGAACAACATAAAATATGACTACTCTGACTACTCGTTATACTACTCTTTGCCGAGACGAAAGGGCGATAATTTTAGGGCCGAACTGCCGATGCCCCCTGGTGACAAGTCAGGAGCAGATAATCTTCTGTGGCTACATACCACTAGTTCCTGACAGGCAAGGGCGATAATCTTAAGTAGGTGGCGTTCGCATTTGAGGTCGCGAGACAGGGGCAGATAATTGTCGGTATAAAGCCTGTTCGACACAATAAACAGCACTCACAGAACAACATTGATTTCACAAAGACTGTGTGAATGCCATTAAATGTAGATTTACAGTAAATTAATTGACGAAAATTGCAACACTGTGCACATACGTTCATTGCTGTGCCTATCTAATAATAAACAGAAGAGGATTAAATACTTATGCTTTGGCAGAGCGATTTCTACGACAAACCTCCCCCGCCTTATTAAATAACTGCTTGTAAACCCAGAGCGTTATGTTCAGAAACTCTCCTCTGAATTTACTACCAGTTAGACAATACAGGTAGAAGTTGATTGCACTGTTAGCGTGCCACGTGACATGAGTGACGGCATTGAAGACCCAGTATTGTCCGGCAACGACGGGATCGCTCCAGTCAATGTGGTCAGTGATGGCAGTGAATATAGATCCCGGTAGGGTCAGGACAAAGAAGCAGACAGTAGCGGTTATCAACGTGACAGTCAAGGAAGACACGTTCTGTTGTCTGGAATCCTGGGCGGCCTGCTGCACCGGAAGACGTCTGGCTACTTTGATGGATGTGACCAGTGTCTGCAACAAAACGGTGTTGCTGATGACCAACAGTACGAAAGGTACTAAGCAATACTGTACAAATCGTATCCAGGGCCAGAAGAAATGCAGAAAGAATCGGTACTCGTCTGATCCTGTCACTCTGCAAGTCCCTTTAATTAGGCCTAATCCGTACATATAGTGACCGTTTATCAGTAGGAAAATAATGATAATTATCCCAGCAGTGGCTCGTGACTTTCCTTTAGTCCACACAGCATTGACACGAAGTGGCCACAGCACAGAAGCAGCTCTGAGCATGGTGAGTGACACCAGCATCCATGATGATAAAGAGGACGTTAGGCGAACAACAAAATATGTGACTTTACACTGCCAGGAGCCACGATTCATAAAACTGGGCACGCCAAACATGCTATGTAGGAAGCGTTCGAAAGGACCCACGAGCAGTAACTGATCCGACACGGCTAGAACCATGAAAAAGGCACTAAAAGTGGAACTGGGAAGACGAAGCAGGATCAGAATTATCATACAATTACCAATGAATCCCAACGTGAACACCACAGGATCGCCAATAATAAGGATAAGGTCAGCTGCTACAACATACGGTCGAGTTGGATCCTCCCCTGCACCTCGTTTGAAACGGACAGACATTTCTGTTCCACTCATCACCTTTCAAGTATAAACACTAAAGTTAGCCGGATTTGTATTTTTATTCCCCCGTGCGGTGCTGGAATTGGTGTTAAAGCATAGACAGAAGACAACTTGGGCAATTGCAGTTTGGAGTAACAGAAGGCATACACGCAGGAGTATTTATGTTAAACATTGCTGGCACTGAAAAGCACCCACAGACCAACATTTGTTCTGCCATTTTGTGAAACAGTTTCAGACATTAGCCCAATGTGCTAAAAACGTGCATAAGATGTACCATTCAAGAATAAAGAT
>CM065684.1:27641595-27644095 GCA_017654935.2 Phymorhynchus buccinoides
CCGCGCACACTTCATTCATGCAGAGCCATCACAAGCATTAGCGTTGAGAGAAGAAGTGCGTTTTCAGATTAGCCTTAAAGACTGCCAGAGAGTTGGAATGTCTCAGAGATGGTGGTAGTTTGTTCCAAGTAGCTGGGGCCTGAAAGGAAAAGGATCTTTCACCGTAAGTTTTTGCTTTAACCAAGGGAAGCTGCAGAAGACGAGAATCAAAGGAAGAACAGAGCTGACGAGAGGGTGTGTAAGTATGAAGCAGATCAGACAAGTAAGTAGGAGCAGAGCCAGAAATGACAGCAAAGCTAAGAGCAGAAAATTTGTACTCAATTCTATCAGAGATTGGCAGCCAGTGCAGCATTGTTTTGGATTCTCTGAAGTCTGCTAAGCAAGTACTTGTGAAGGCCAGCGGGAAGAGAGTTGCAGTAATCTATTTTAGAAAAGACAAAGGCACAGACTAATGTTTTAGTGGCATCGGTGGAGAGATAGTGACAAACAGAACTGATTTTACGAAGCTCAATATAGGCTGATCTGCAGATAGTGGACATATTCTGATGAAGGGAGAGGCTTTGATCTAAGGTGACACCAAGACTGCGGACAGAAGAGGCAAAGGAGATAGTGGTGTTGTTGATTGTGACAGAGACTGGAAGTGAAGAATCATTTAGCAGTTTTTTTAGGACATGCTAACATAAGTTCAGTTTTATCCTCATTAAGCTGTAGTTTGTTGTGTGTCATCCATGTTTTTAGGTCAGCTCCAGTGTCCGCGATATCAGCCCACTAACTTCAGCAAGAGAGGCCGACTGATACACTTCTGTATCATCAGCAAAACTCACATGTGACAAGGAATGTTCACTGACAACATCGGACACAGGAGCAGCATAGTTCACGAAAAGAATAGGTCCCAGAACAGAACCCTGTGGTACACCATACTTGAGAGCAGAAGGCTCTGAGTACATGCCACTAAACAGACAGTCTGGGTGCGGTCGGATAAATAGCTCTCAAACCAGGCCAGGGCAATGTCGTGGATACCAAAAGATTATTTGAGTCGGCGAAGGAGAATATAATTATCAATAGTGTCGAAAGCGGCACTAAAAACAAGGAGAGCCAAGAGAGAAACTTTGTTTTCATCAAAACCTTGAATGATACCGCTTACAATTTTGAGAAGGGCTGTTTCTGTACTGTGACATTTTCTATAGGCGGATTGATGGGGGTTCAGAAGGTAATTTTGCTCTAAGTGTGCAAGTAGTTGACAAAGAACAACCTTTTCTGTGAGTTTTGAAAGAAAGGATAGATTGGACACAGGTCTATAGCTTTTCAGATTGTCATGATCCAGGGAGGGTTTCTTTAACAGGGGGCAGACAATAGCAGATTTCAAGACAGAAGGGAAGGAGCCAGACAAGAGAGAATCATTCACAATATGAGTGACATAGGGCAGCAGTAAATCAATGCATTCACAAAACAGAGGTGTATGTGTACGTGCACCTGCGTGCACTTAGCACATAAGCGAAACATTATTTCCATGCCAAGAAACGCGCGAGAGAGACACATACAGAGACAAACACACACAGACGCACATAAAAATTGAGAGAGAGAGAGAGACAGAGACAGAGAGGGAGAGAAACAGACAGACAGACAGACAGACAGAGACAGAGAGACAGAGAAATAAATCTTGATGGGAAATATTATGGACAGTGGCGACAAAATGTGCTGAGCGTTCACGGCACATTCTGTCGCCCAAATGATCACTAGTAGTAGTCCCGACACATTTCGTCGCCGACAACAAAGCGTGCCGCAAACGCCCGGCACATTTTGTCGCAGTTTTGTCGTCGGCAACAATATGTGCCTTGGCGACAACAGGGATTCTGCCTGTGTGGTCCATGTCAGCTCAGCGTGGAGTGATTCGGTCTCTGTGCTCTATGTCAGCTTAGTTTGGACTGACAGAGCTTATTATATGCTTGCTGTCATCTCAAAGTGGACTTATTCTGTCTGAGTGCTCGATGTCAGCTCAGTGTGGACTGATTCTTTCTGTGTGATCCATGCCAACTCAATGTGGATGATTCTGTCTGTGTGTTTCATGTCAGCTCAATGTGGACGATTATGGCTGTGTGTTTCATGTCAACTCAATGTCTGTAGGATGGATATTTCTCCTTGTTTGGTAAAGCATGACACACCACCCTTAGGAAGATCAGAGCGATAAAATGATTTGGTAATCCTTTTAGCTTTAGTTCTTATCTTGCAAGTTTCATATATAACACAACTCCTTTCGTGTTTATCGAAATCGAAATCGAAATCGTACATTACACTTTTCCATCCGGATAAACTTCTTTATTCCATTCGATTTGAGGAGCATGCCAACTTTTGTAACTAATATCTTATTTCTTCTTCGTCGTCGTCGTCGAACGCTCAGTTTCCTGCCATATAAGCGCAGATGCGCCATGCTGCTGTTATGCGCCTAACTAAGAAATAGTTGGGCCCAGCAGGTCCGTCTTCGGCTGAAGAACATCTTTGA
>CM065684.1:27649095-27656595 GCA_017654935.2 Phymorhynchus buccinoides
CTGATAAACGGTCACTATATGTACGGATTAGGCCTAATTAAAGGGACTTGCAGAGTGACAGGATCAGACGAGTACCGATTCTTTCTGCATTTCTTCTGGCCCTGGATACGATTTGTACAGTATTGCTTAGTACCTTTCGTACTGTTGGTCATCAGCAACACCGTTTTGTTGCAGACACTGGTCACATCCATCAAAGTAGCCAGACGTCTTCCGGTGCAGCAGGCCGCCCAGGATTCCAGACAACAGAACGTGTCTTCCTTGACTGTCACGTTGATAACCGCTACTGTCTGCTTCTTTGTCCTGACCCTACCGGGATCTATATTCACTGCCATCACTGACCACATTGACTGGAGCGATCCCGTCGTTGCCGGACAATACTGGGTCTTCAATGCCGTCACTCATGTCACGTGGCACGCTAACAGTGCAATCAACTTCTACCTGTATTGTCTAACTGGTAGTAAATTCAGAGGAGAGTTTCTGAACATAACGCTCTGGGTTTACAAGCAGTTATTTAATAAGGCGGGGGAGGTTTGTCGTAGAAATCGCTCTGCCAAAGCATAAGTATTTAATCCTCTTCTGTTTATTATTAGATAGGCACAGCAATGAACGTATGTGCACAGTGTTGCAATTTTCGTCAATTAATTTACTGTAAATCTACATTTAATGGCATTCACACAGTCTTTGTGAAATCAATGTTGTTCTGTGAGTGCTGTTTATTGTGTCGAACAGGCTTTATACCGACAATTATCTGCCCCTGTCTCGCGACCTCAAATGCGAACGCCACCTACTTAAGATTATCGCCCTTGCCTGTCAGGAACTAGTGGTATGTAGCCACAGAAGATTATCTGCTCCTGACTTGTCACCAGGGGGCATCGGCAGTTCGGCCCTAAAATTATCGCCCTTTCGTCTCGGCAAAGAGTAGTATAACGAGTAGTCAGAGTAGTCATATTTTATGTTGTTCTTCCTCACGGAAATTTCAATAAATAAAGCAAAAAGAACTATGTGTGTGTGCGTGCGTTTGTGCATGCGTGCGTGCGTGCGTGCGTCTGTGTGTGTGTGTGTATATATGTGTGTGTGTGTGTGTGTGTGTGTGTGTGTGTGTGTGTGTGTGTGTGTGTGTGTGTGTGTGTGTGTGTGTGTGTGTGTGTGTGTGTAAGACATTAACAATCAAACCAAGACATTTTTATGCTCATGGTTGAGTTTTAATCAGCTGGGCTTGCAGTCATGAGTACGTCTTAAACAGTCACTACGGGCAGTGGTATGTAAATTAGGCTAAACAGCCACACGTTTTGGGAGCTCAGTCTAATTTGCATACTACTACCAGTATTGACTGTCTAAGACGCACTCATAACTACAGGGGCCGGAGAAGTAATCGGCGATCAAGTCGACGTGTGCACAAAAATTATGTTTGTGTGTATGTGTGAGTTCTTCTTCTTCTTCTTCTTTCAATTGAGCATCCCACTTCACCATTTTGAAGATTTTGATGCTATCACAATAGGGGGCTTCCGTAAATATTGATTCCAAATATGACTGGCTGCCCAGATGGTCAGCTACACGGGGACAAGGAAGGGAGGGGCATGGCGAGCGATTGGGGAGGGGGGGGGGGGAGCAGGGAATGATGGGTTTGGTTTGGGACTGGGGGAGGGAAGAGGAAGAGGGGTTAGATCCGGGCTTTGAATTCCTCCACTGAGGCTGATGTTGTTGCCTCAGATGGAAGACAGATCCATTCTGCCATAACCTAGTTACTGTATAACGTAGTGGTTACGCACACACGCACATACGCGCGCGCGCGCACACACACACACACGCGCGCGCGCGCGCACACACACACTCACAACACACAACATCAATTTGTGCAGGTCATAATGATTTACAACCCGGAAATGCAACATTTTCACAAAAAGTATAGACCACCATCCTCCTCTTCAACCAAGCTTTATATGACGCTAATCTGTATTAGGGGAAGACGTGGTAAAAAGCCCATGGGCGGGTAAGAAGCCCATGCCAATTATCTCATGAAATAAAGAAAATTTCAGTCAGATTTTGCCCATGAGACGAGTGTTTATATTGCCCATGAGACGAGTGTTTACATACACTCGTCTCATGGGCAAAATGTGACTGAAATTTTCTTTATTGTAAACACTCGTCTCATGGGCAAAATGTGACTGAAATTTTCTTTATTTCATGAGATAATTCGCATGGGCTTCTTACCCGCCCATGGGCTTTTTACCCCGTCTTACCCTATCTGAATTATCTGTATTATTATCCGTGTCGATTGTGCTTGAACTGAATACTTTAGTCATCCGGGTTAATGAACTGTTTAAAGATCAACGAGGCTATATACTGCTTCTTCGTGTTGCCCAAGGGCGATACTTTTATGTAGGTGGCGCTTTCAAGTGAGGCCCTCTGTTCACTTGAGAGAGAGAGAGAGAGAGAGAGAGAGAGAGAGAGAGAGAGAGGAGAGAGAGAGAGAGAGAGAGAGAGAGAGAGAGAGAGATGAGCTGAGAGAGAGAGAGAGAGAGAGTAGACCTAGCAACAATGGATGCCTAGGCCGTGCTGGCTTTAGGGCCGAAGTGCAAGCGCCACCTAGTGACGAATCAGGGGAAGATAATTTTCAGTATAAAGCCTCATTATGCCCGATCCAAGTCAGCTCCACGGGCACTGGTTTTGCCTGTTCAGTCTGGATGGGGCAGATGACGACTGGTTTTAGACAGTAGGGTGAGATGGGGTAAGAAGCCCATGCCAATGATCTCATGAAATGAAGCAACTTTCAGTCACATTTTGCCCATGAGACGAACGCATTTTACATTAGCGTTCGTCTCATGGGCAAAATTTGACTGAACGCTATTACACATTTTACATTAGCGTTCGTCTCATGGGCAAAATGTGACTGAAATTTGCTTCATTTCATGAAATAACTGGCATGGGCTTCTTACCCTATGAGGCCGCGGAGGAGGGATTGTTACAGAACATTTTTTCGCTCGGTACATTTTGTCGCCGGCGAAACTCACAGCTCGTTTTGTCACCGCTGGCACATGTTGTCTGGCGACAAAACGTGCGCTTCTTTGACGGCACATATTGTTGACCATCACACTAACCTAACTTGTCAAAGATGGTGGTGCGTGATATGGCCGCACACACACACACACTCCAGGCATATTGATCGGTGCGTGATATGGCCGCACACACACACACACACACACTTCAGGCATATTGATCGAGGCCCATGCCTATTGATAATTGATGATGATGATAGATGACGAGGATTAATGTTGATTAATGGCCAACTACGACCACCAGTTTTCACCTGACAACATCTCTGTGCTGGACCGAGACAGCAGATGGTTCCAGAGAGGGGTGAAGGAGGCCATCTACATCGCAGCCGCCAAGCCCACACTGAACCGGGACCGTGGGAGACACACACTGCCCGCGTCTTATTCTTCCCTGGTTCAGTCATGCGCCGTGGGTGCAGCCTTGAGCTGTACTCACGATCGTGTGCACTGAACCACCAGTGGCCTCTCAGCAGACGACGCTGACGAAGGGAGCGCGACGCCCCCGAAAGCTCCGAGGTGAGCCTATACCTTAGCTGAGTACAACTGTTTTAAAATTCGTTTGATCATTACTGTTGATTGTTTATGAGTAATGATTGGCGAGGATTGTTGATTGATGAAAAGGGATGATCGTTGATGAAGACTGATGACCGGTTGAGATTGATGATTGATAAAGACGACGGATGATTACCCGTTTGGTAAATCATTTTGTGAGAGAATTAGTTTCATGCTTATACGTGTTTGTTTCTATCTTTGTTCGTGCGCATGTGTATGTGTGTGCGTAATAATAATCATACTAATAATCATCATCATCATCATCATCATCATAATCATAATCATAATCATAATAAAGACATTCATAGAGCGCACATGCTAGACGAACTACTCATGGCGCTTAACAAAACTAAGCTTCACTCCACATACAATCATAATAAAGACATTTATAGAGCGCACATGCTAGACGAACTACTCATGGCGCTTAACAAAACTAAACTTCACTCCACATACAAGATTACATCATACATATCAAACATACTCAGACGCGCTCGCATTCCCACCGTCACCCCCACGCAAAACATGCTCATAGATATACAAACATGCACACGCATATATACACATTGGTATACACAAACGCATCCTTCCCTCCTCACACACAAACACACTCACATCAACGCACACAAAACACACACAAAACACACACACACACGTACACACACATATGCACGCGTGCATAAACACACACATACGCGCGCACGCGCGCACACGCACAAACAAACAAACTCAGTTACTGCGTGCCCCATTCCCCTCCTCTCATCTAATCCGCGCACACTTCATTCATGCAGAGCCATCACAAGCATTAGCGTTGAGAGAAGAAGTGCGTTTTCAGATTAGCCTTAAAGACTGCCAGAGAGTTGGAATGTCTCAGAGATGGTGGTAGTTTGTTCCAAGTAGCTGGGGCCTGAAAAGAAAAGGATATCTCACCGTAAGTTTTTGCTTTAACCAAGGGAAGCTGCAGAAGACGAGAATCAAAGGAAGAACAGAGCTGACGAGTGGGTGTGTAAGTATGCAGCAGATCAGACAAGTAAGTAGGAGCAGAGCCAGAAATGACAGCAAAGCTAAGAGCAGAAAATTTGTACTCAATTCTATCAGAGATCGGCAGCCAGTGCAGCATTGTTTTGGATTCTCTGAAGTCTGTTAAGCAAGTACTTGGGAAGGCCAGTGCGAAGAGAGTTGCAGTAATCTATTTTAGAAAGGACAAAAGCATAGACTGAGGTTTTAGTGGAGAGACAGTGACGAACAGAACTGATTTTACGAAGCTCAATATAGGCTGATCTGCAGATAGTGGACATATGCTGATGAAGGGAGAGGCTTTGATCTAAGGTGACACCAAGACTGCGCACAGAAGAGGCAAAGGAGATAGTGGTGTTGTTGATTGTGACAGAGACTGGAAGTGAAGAATCATTTAGCAAATCTTAGGACATGCTAACATACATTCAGCTTTATCCTCATTAAGCAGTAGTTTGTTGTGTGTCATCCATGTTTTTAGGTCAGCTCCTGTGTCCGCGATATCAGCCCACTAACTTCAGCAAGAGAGGCCGACTGATACACTTCTGTATCATCAGCAAAACTCACATGTGACAAGGAATGTTCACTGACAACATCGGACACAGGAGCAGCATAGTTCACGAAAAGAATAGGTCCCAGAACAGAACCCTGTGGTACACCATACTTGAGAGCAGAAGGCTCTGAGTACATGCCACTAAACAGACAGTCTGGGTGCGGTCGGATAAATAGCTCTCAAACCAGGCCAGGGCAATGTCGTGGATACCAAAAGATTATTTGAGTCGGCGAAGGAGAATATAATTATCAATAGTGTCGAAAGCGGCACTAAAAACAAGGAGAGCCAAGAGAGAAACTTTGTTTTCATCAAAACCTTGAATGATACCGCTTACAATTTTGAGAAGGGCTGTTTCTGTACTGTGACATTTTCTATAGGCGGATTGATGGGGGTTCAGAAGGTAATTTTGCTCTAAGTGTGCAAGTAGTTGACAAAGAACAACCTTTTCTGTGAGTTTTGAAAGAAAGGATAGATTGGACACAGGTCTATAGCTTTTCAGATTGTCATGATCCAGGGAGGGTTTCTTTAACAGGGGGCAGACAATAGCAGATTTCAAGACAGAAGGGAAGGAGCCAGACAAGAGAGAATCATTCACAATATGAGTGACATAGGGCAGCAGTAAATCAATGCATTCACAAAACAGAGGTGTATGTGTACGTGCACCTGCGTGCACTTAGCACATAAGCGAAACATTATTTCCATGCCAAGAAACGCGCGAGAGAGACACATACAGAGACAAACACACACAGACGCACATAAAATTGAGAGAGAGAGAGAGAGACAGAGACAGAGAGGGAGAAACAGACAGACAGACAGACAGACAGAGACAGAGAGACAGAGAAATAAATCTTGATGGGAAATATTATGGACAGTGGCGACAAAATGTGCTGAGCGTTCACGGCACATTCTGTCGCCCAAATGATCACTAGTAGTAGTCCCGACACATTTCGTCGCCGACAACAAAGCGTGCCGCAAACGCCCGGCACATTTTGTCGCAGTTTTGTCGTCGGCAACAATATGTGCCTTGGCGACAACAGGGATTCTGCCTGTGTGGTCCATGTCAGCTCAGCGTGGAGTGATTCGGTCTCTGTGCTCTATGTCAGCTTAGTTTGGACTGACAGAGCTTATTATATGCTTGCTGTCATCTCAACGTGGACTTATTCTGTCTGAGTGCTCGATGTCAGCTCAGTGTGGACTGATTCTTTCTGTGTGATCCATGCCAACTCAATGTGGATGATTCTGTCTGTGTGTTTCATGTCAGCTCAATGTGGACGATTATGGCTGTGTGTTTCATGTCAACTCAATGTCTGTAGGATGGATATTTCTCCTTGTTTGGTAAAGCATGACACACCACCCTTAGGAAGATCAGAGCGATAAAATGATTTGGTAATCCTTTTAGCTTTAGTTCTTATCTTGCAAGTTTCATATATAACACAACTCCTTTCGTGTTTATCGAAATCGAAATCGAAATCGTACATTACACTTTTCCATCCGGAGAAACTTCTTTATTCCATTCGATTTGAGGAGCATGCCAACTTTTGTAACTAATATCTTATTTCTTCTTCGTCGTCGTCGTCGAACGCTCAGTTTCCTGCCATATAAGCGCAGATGCGCCATGCTGCTGTTATGCGCCTAACTAAGAAATAGTTGGGCCCAGCAGGTCCGTCTTCGGCTGAAGAACATCTTTGAAAGAGTTTCTAGAAGAAAGTATACACAGTTAGTGGTGTTTGTGGTTTCTTTGATAAAAAAAAATTAAAAAACGTTTCTAGAAGAAAGGCAGAATGGACCAGTAAGGCAGAACGATAGTAGATGACAGTAAGCAAAGCGAAAGGCAAAGACAAAGAGAGTGAAAGGTTAAAGAAAGTTACAAGTACAGAACTTCCAGAAGGTGGGAAAACTATTTATACGAAAGACCCCTGGGGCATGTCTTGTTTCATTGTGTATAACTCTCAAGTTCAGTACGGTGCTTAGACGTTTCGTTACCAGTAATACAGTACATTGTAGATATACTATGTTTTATGATATTCACCATATTTAACCCTTTCACCGCCAAAGTCGCATTTTAGCACCACAGTGATTTAACACCCATGTCATTAAAAGGCATCAAATTGGGGTCTATTATCCAAAGACCCTATTGTTATAGTTTTGGGAAGTAAGGATAGACCTTATTTTATATCTGTCACAGAAGAATCCCCAATACTGCAGATGGATTTTGTTCTCTACCCAAGTAAATTTAATGGAAATGTTTGGCTGAAATATGGCTGGCGGTGAAAGGGTTAAATATGTCACAGAGGAATCCCCAATATTACAGACAGAATCTTTTTCTCTACC
>CM065684.1:27659564-27677064 GCA_017654935.2 Phymorhynchus buccinoides
ACACTGAACACTTGGCCTGAAATGGTTTTATGGTAGGCATTGTCCCATGGTCATTTGAGTGTTTACAAAAGTATAACACAGTAGCAGTATTAACAACATTTTATCGTAAACACACATAGCAAACTTAGCGTATACGTAGTTCAAAACTTCATACATGCATGATACATAGAATATCAGATAAACACAATCATCTTTACCCACTTAAGTGCATCTCCCGAATTTTATCATAAACACACATAACAAACTTAGCGTATATGTAGTTCAAAACTTCATACATACATTATAATAAATACATAGAATATCAGATAAACACAATCATCTTTACCCATTTAAGTGCATCTCCCGGATTCTAAATGCTCTTTCGAGATAAAATGCTAAACGGATAATCAGACATTTATTTTCAGTTGCAAAGAGCATGGTTAGTTTGAACAGTGAAGGTTGGTTATAATATTTACTTGGAATATATCTGTCTCTCAAATCCTGATAACGAGGGCAATGTAATACAAAATGGATTTCAGTCTCAAACTGAGAGGTACAAAAGGGACAGGACAAATCATTATCTGTGACATTTCTGTAAAAACGACGCTTGTGTACATTTAGTTGAGAAACACCTAATCTCAACCTGATCAAACAGATTCTGGCTTTAAGATGATGATTATGAACGATCTGCAAGTAAGGGGATAAAATATAAGATCACTTTTAAATGTACGGTAAAGCTGAAAACGATCGTTTTGCTCCATTGCGTTAGACCATTGAGAGAGAGAGAGAGAGAGAGAGAGAGAGAGAGTAGAGAGAGCAGACGAGAGAGAGAGAGAGAGAGAGAGAGAGAGAGAGAGAGAGAGAGAGAGAGAGCAAAGCAGCGGCGATAATTAAAATGAACGAGCAAATAGGTCCATTGATTACACATACTTAGAGTAAATGAGAAGGTTTTGTAAACGTGTGCGCGTTCAATAACTGTGCGCGTTCAATAATGGTAAGTACACACACGTGGTATGCAACGTCTACACGCACGCACGTAGGCACACGTTGACACACAGATGCACGCACGTACGCATGCGCACACACACAAACACACACACGCACACGCACACACACACACACACACACACACAACCACACACACACCTGCGCGCGCGCGCGCGCAATCCCACGCTTAGGGGCACATTAAATAATCTATGAAAAAATCATCTTGTAAGAACGAATGATCTTGTGCGCGCCCCGCCCGTGCACATCAACACGAACGCATCCAATCAGAGACACCCACACACAGAATAGACAGACAGACAGACAGACGGACAGACACACACACACACACACACACACACACACACACACACAGACACACACACACACACACACACACACACACACATACACACATAACACACACACACACACACACACACCACACACACACAACACACACACCACACACCACACACACACACAACACACACACTCACACCGCTTGTGCAAAGATAAATAATTACATATTTTGCTGTGCCCCTCCCTCCCTTCTTTCAACCCCTACACAAACGCAAGTCACACGGCACAAATTCACAGACACAGAAGGAACTCACAACACGGCGCGCACGGGCACACGCAACACGCACGTGCACACTACACACACACACACACACACACCACAACACCACACACATCACACACACACACACACACCACACCACCACACAACACAACACCCCACCAACACACAACACGCACGCACTAAACACACGTCACACACACGCACTAAACAGACACACACACAAACACACCACACACCCACACTGGAGTGTAGCCAACCCACACACCACACACAACCCCACCACCACCCCCCCCATCACCCCCCCCCACCAGTACCCAACCAACACCCAAACACCACCCACAACATTACACCCCAACACCCACAAACACCCACACTTTGATAAAGCTTTCTGTGTCCAATGTCTTTATTTGTGACACCTCAGAAACAAAACCATTAACGTTAAACTTTGAGTAATGTTCCGTGTTCAAAAAATAAAAAACTAAAAAATAAATTATATATATATATATATAGTAATGAAAGAAAAATCTCAGTGCAATAGCCACCTTGCTCCCCACCCCTACTCTGAAGGACTGAAAAGTTAGTGCATTTTTTTTAATTTTTTTTTGAAACACAGAACATTACTAAAAGTTAACGTTAACTGGTTTTGTTCTGAGGTTCACAAATAAAGACATTGACACAGAAAAGTTTTATTTCAAGCAAACTATAATGTTATATATATATATATAAGAGAGAGAGAGAGAGAGATAGAGAGATGATAGTCACTAAGAGAGCAGAGAGAGAGAGAGAGAGATAGAGTAGAGAGAGAGAGAGAGAGGGTTGGAGGAGGGGGTAGGATAGATATAGGGGGGGCTTATGCTTAACTTTGACGTATCCAGATAAACCAATTGCAAACGAAGTTGCACTAAGACTTCTAGATTCAATAATTTCAAAAAAAAATAGGACAATGTTTAATTTATATAAGGGTGTAAACGTAATAGAACATATAGCATCAATGACAACACACTACAGACAAGATGACATGGGCCCAGTGTAGGCATTAAAAATATACTTTAAATCAACGTTACATTTAATTTAACCCCTTCCCTACCCAGTCCTCTGTCTACTACATGGTGTGGGATGTCCTCTAGTGATGTCATACCTTTTGATGTCATAGCTCTGGAATGATGATTTGTTTTTGGTTTAGACAAGTCAGGAAACATATATCTCTAGATTCGTTTCTCAGATATTGAGAGTAACAGGTTTTTTACGTTTTATAATAAGAAAATCTCTGTTTTCCTCTGGGTTACAAAAAACGAATCCAAAAGCAATAACAAACCTGGTAGAAAACAAAGTGAATCTGTCATTAGGCATAATGAATTTTTTAAAAATAGAATAAAACGGCATTGTACGGCCGATGGAGACTACATTTACACATAAAAAGTATCCAAAAATATAGATTATGCGTTGCTTTATTGTTGACAAACCATTGTTATTCTTTGAAAACACGTATGTCTAATATATGACAAAACCTAAATTGTGAATCTCCGGTTTTGTTTATCACCGACGGTTATACTTTTTGTCTGTGGTTTATGCGGAAAGTTCTACATATTAATATACTTTTCCTGTCTTCGAGTACGTATTTATTGTCCACAAGAAGACAATTATCGCTAAATGTTCCATATCTTGTGTCCTTCATAAATGATAAAATATATGCTTTTATTTTACTGATAAGTCTTCATCTTATATATCACTTCGATTTACAAAGCATGACGAATACCATAGCTGAAAGGAAAGAAAAAGTAATATATACTAAATGGGTCACAGAGCAAACAAGGGAGGATTCATCTCTCCAACCTCCCTCATCTTGCCTTCCTGTGTTGTGGCACTTACGGGTGATTCTTTAACTGACTTTGTACACTAACAATCATGCAAACTAAATGTAAAACATTATAGAAAAAACATAAAGATACTTTGTAATACAGTTCTTACAAAATAGTTGACCTGAGCTGGCTCAAACATCCTTCGTGTACGTGTGTGCAACACTAGACTATATAATTTTGCTTTGTCATTCTATTTTTATTTCCCGTGTCACACAATTACTTGTGTGATAGGCCATAGTCTCCAATGCAAATTTGGCAATCCCTTAATATCTTGTAACTTTCCTGAAAATGTTAGCCACATCGGACGAAAAAAAGGGGGGGGGGGGGGGGGGGGGGGGGGGGGGAAGCCTCGTACAAATGCAATAGTATTCTACCTAAAATGTAGAATGCTAATAATGAGGATGCATCACACGTATGAGTGACCAAGCATGAATGTACAATCATGCACACACACACACACACACACACACACACACAACACACACACACACACACACACACACACACACACACACACACACACACACACACATATATATATATATATACACACACACACCACACGCACACACACATACACACACACACACACACACACACACACACACCACGCGCACGCACACACACACACACACACACACACGCACGCACACGCGCACGACACACACGCACGCACACACATGCACGCACGCACACGCACACACACACACACACACACACACACACACACACACACACACACACACAGAGGATTGAGGGCAGGATGAAAAAAAGCTTTGTCAGCTTGTTCTTTAACCCTCAATAAAGATGATTTTGACTTGACTTGACTTGACTTATTATTTTCAGTTCTAAATTGAAGCAAATAAGTCACAGGATTTAGAATCAAGATCTAGCCTGTAATTTTGTATCATGGACATTTGGTCTATACAGTAGATCTGATGAGTATACATGTGGATAATCACAGATCTAATATTTATCTCTCTCTGTATCTGTGTGAGTGTGTGTATGTGCATGTGTGCGTGCATAATACGATCAGGGACGTTGTACACTTACCCACACGTTTGTCATGCATTCTAGTAGCTAATTTGTGGTGCAATTTATGCATACACATTTATACATAACCATGGCAACTTTCACCCCACACCAAGTGTGTAAAGGAAACTTTAGTAAAATGAGTAGATTCCTATCTTATTGTCTAACTCAGGTCTTTTTCATTTAAAAAATAATATTGGGAAGAAATAAATATATGGGAAGGAAATGACGATGGAAAGTCCTTTTAAAAGTAAAGAAAATGACAAATATGAAATAGTGAGGCCAAGAGAGAGGATATAGTGAAATGAATAAGGGGAAGGAACTCCTCATCCTCAGGATGAACTTGGGTCACTGTCTGTATTGTTGTGGCAACTACTTTCACTTTGCTAGGCGAATTGGTGCCATAAATAACTTTGGTAAAAAAAAGGGAGTTAATTACGAGAAGTTCCTTCCCCTTATTCATTTCACTAAAGAAAATGACGTTTGTCTTTTATGACGCCATTGTATACTTTATCCCTCTGTCTCTGTTTCTCTCTCTGGTCTTATGTCTCAAGTGTGTTTGCTCAGTGTATGTCTGCGTGCGTGCGTGCGTGCGTCCCCTGCGTGCGTGCGTGCATGTGTGTTGTGTGTGTGCGTGCGTGCGTGCGTGAGTGCACTTCTCCGTTCTTTGCACTGGCTTTCCTGTCGCAGACAGAAATTGAGTATAAATTAAACACACTTTGCTATAAATCTATCCATAAAGCTGCTCCATCTTACCTCTGCGACAATATTTCCATCTATACGCCAGCTCGCACTTTACGTTCAGTTTCTGACCCGCTTTCTCTCCAGATCCCTAGGTATAAGCTTTCAACTGTTGGTCGGCGCTCTTTTGCTGTCTCAGGACCGACATCTTGGAACAAACTTCCTCTTTCCCTTCGTCAGCGACCGACCCTCTCAGCCTTCAAATCTAACCTCAAAACCCACCTGTTCCCCTCGTGATTGAGGCTCCACTCTCTTTCTCTTCTCTCTCTCTCTTGCCTTTAGGTCTGTTTCTGCTGTATACCATTTATGTCAAACGTGTGTGTTCGCTTTGTATTGCATTTTTTGTTTGAATGCGTTATGAATGCTAACGTGTGTGTGGCGCTTTGATTTGATTTATATCAAGATTCAGCGCCGTATAAATACCGTATGTTGTGATTTATATCAAGATTCAGCGCTGTATAAATACCGTATGTTGTTGTTGTTGTTGCTGTTTGTTGTTGTTGTGTGTGTGTGTGTGTGTGTGTGTGTGTGTGTGTGTGTGTGTGTGTGTGTGTGTGTGTGTGTGTGTGTGTGTGTGTGTGTGTGTGTGTGTGTGTGTGCATGCGTGTCACTCGAAGACTGTAATGGTCTTCCTCTTCGATCGTTATTCCTTCTGCATGAGGGCTGTTGCTTTTGATAGGGCCAAGATGACTTTTGAAGTGGCCCAAGATGACTTTTGATGTGGGCTGAGATAACTATAATTATGTGTGGGCCGAATTGACTATAGCCCTGGGCCGAAATGACCATAGCCTTGGGCCGAAATGACTATAGCCCTGGGCCGAAATGACCATAGCCTTGGGCCGAAGTGACCATAGCCTTGGGCCGAAATGACAATAGCCTTGGGCCGAAGTGACTATAGTCTTGGGCCGAAATGACTATTGCCCTGGGCCGAAGTGACTATAGCCCTTGGCCGAAATGACTATAGCCCTGGGCCGAAGTGACAATAGCCTTGGGCCGAAGTGACTATAGCCTTGGGCCGAAATGACAATAGCCATGGGCCGAAGTGACTATAGTCCTGGGCCGAAATGACTATAGCCTTGGGCCGAAATGACCAAAAATACCATGGGCCGAAATGAAGTTGGGCTAAAATGAGTGCACACCTGTCTCTCTGTTTGTGCGTGCGTGCGTGCGTGTGTGTGCGTGCGTGCGTGTGCGTGCGTGCGTGCGTGTGTGCGTGCGCGTGCTTGTGTGTGTGCGTGTGCGTGCGTGCGTGCGTGTATGTGTTGTACTTAAACAATAAAATGTTTGTGTGTGTCTTTCAAGGATAAGATACGAGGGCCTCTCATTATATGTTGCAATGTGGATAACTGGCTGTGTGCACCCTCCTTCTGGCTAGTCCAGACTTTAGAGGTTCCCCTAATTATAACACGCACACTTTAATATTCTTTCAAAACAAACGGTTATGGCACCAGTCCAGGTCGACTGGGGTATGTCATAAATAGCACCTACGGCGAACTCTCTAGCATCTTCAATTACCTGCATGTGATGCCACCTTCGCCAAAGCTTCACAGAAAATAATAGGAAAAAGTCACAAGGGACTAAGTCGGAAAACTAGGTGGATAGGAGACCAACTGAACTCTGCAAAAGTCTGTTTTCTGGCAAAATGTCCGAGTAGCTGGAACATTGTGCTCACTTGCGTTGTCACAATAAAATAGGGGAAATTGGGTATCAGTGCTTGGACGGCAAATCAAAAAGGCCTTTGGGGAAACTGATGCTTATTTTTCAATCAACAGTGATATATCTTCTCCCTGGGAAAGGAACTGGAGCCCTGGAACCAGCGTTTCAGTATAAATCCAATGTGACTATTTGTTTGAGAAACTTTGCTACTGTTCTGTTTTCTGTGGAAATTTACTAATGATTTATTATCCAGAACATACAAACGGCTAGTTATTGCTTGGTTTTGGGATCATACTGACAGATAAATGTTTTACTATCTGACACAATGTCCTAGATGCCAGCTGACTTCTCGCCATCAAATAGTTTTGTGTAGTTTGGGTGCTTTATTCAACCATGCCCCCGCACGTCACATGTCAAAATCACGGTTTCTAAACGTGTTTTCCCTCTTATAGCTAGTAAGGAATCTTAAGAAATCCTCCTAGCATAAGAGGGAATGTGACACGTGACGTGCGGGGTCTTTAAGTAAAACTAGTGAGGCACTCAACGGTCATAACGTTTCCACATACCCAGGTGTTCATGCAATATTTTATGAATGCTTCTTTATGAAATCCTCATTATGTTTGTTATTTTCATCAGCACCTATCCAGAGATCATTTTCTACAAGAGGCTTTGCACTGGTTATGGTTTTAACAGTCACAACAGTCACTTTATGATTGTAACGGTCACTTTCTTCTAACGTTCTTCTGCTTAACTGAAAATTCTTGAGCCTGTTGTAAACTTTTACATCTGACCGTGCAAAGTCTCAAAGACAATTTATAACCATCTAATACCTTTGTTTGAATGTCTGTCCTTGAGCATAAATGCACACGTTTATAGATATAAAATCCCGGCATTAAGGAGATTTTCACAGCTTGGGATCAATGTTCACTTTGGTGGACAGTTCGCTTTCCTCAACCATTATTACAAGGCGGATAATAATGAGAATTTGCAAAATAAGTGTTGTGATATTGATCTATCTCATGACACTTTATTTTCATTTTTGTGACATTATCAGAATCTTCATATTGCAAAATATAATGAGAAGCCCTCGCATGAACTCATCGTGTGAATCTGGTTATGAGCTTAAGACTGAATTTATGTGGAATGCTGCTGTTTTTCGGTTGTATTTGGACCACAATTCAACCAATCAATTGGGCACTTCTGGTACGTACTTCCGGTTTGATTTTATACATGAAATTTTGTTAATTTACTCTGTAAGAAATATTGAAAATATGAACGAATTCTGAGTTATTAAAGATTAGAATATGGCCATATTTGGCTATTTTGGGCCATAATTGGGCCAACATTTGGCCAATCGGTTTAATATTGAAAATATGGCGTAGGAATATTGTCCTTCAAATTTCCAGAAAATTTCACCAAAAGCGACTAAAAGAATAAAAATCCCTTACATGGAAATCAGTGAATGTGACGCAACGTAATTTACATAAATTTGAATAACTACCAAACTATTTCGCCCGTTTTTCGGCCGTATTTCATCGAAAATTCTGCGAAATCATCTAATATTTCAAGTTTGGCTTACCCTTGTGGTCTTGCAACTCTACTGAACATGTCAGCCGAATCTGAAAAAAGGGGAGAAAAAGAAGAAAAGAAAAGAAAAAGAAGAATAGAAAAAAAAGAAGAAGTAGAACTTGTACAAGGACAATAGGATTCTCCGTCTATAAGAGGTGAATCATTAAAAAAAAGACACTAATAGTTAATTATTTTCATTTTCCTAAATTCCGCTCACTCTGCTCATTCTGAGTCCAATCTTCTTTGGAAAACCCCCCCACAAAACCAATGAAACAAAACAACTGCAACGGCAACAACAACAACAACAACAACAACAACAACAACGAAATATTAAAATAAAATAAATAGACAAAATAAAACAAAAACAAACAAAAAGAAAACAACAAAGAACACAAAATAGCAAGAAACATAACGTATTCAGTGACCTTTAGTATTATTGACCTTCGAACCGAAAATAATTGTTTGATATAACGTAATGAGAAGGTTCATCATCATCATCATCATCATCATCATCATCATCATCATCGTCGCCGTCATCTTCTTCTTCGTCCTCTTTTTTCTTCTTCTTAACCAATAGACCATCTGCCACAGGCGTGCAACCTTAAATTTCAATTAAGGCCTTGAATAAGAGAGTTTATGTAACTACGGTCACAACAAACCAGCAACAAAAAATCAGACACTAGTCTAGTCTATAGTAGGACCGTCCAAGGAAAATGTCTTATTGAACGAAGACGCCAGTGTTATTTACACATTATATATGTGACTATCATAGAACTTCCGGCAATTTGCTCCCTGACGTCTGCTCTGTCTAGATGTATGACTGCAGAGCATCGTGTAGAGATCAGCGCTGACAGATTTCGTCTGTTGCCCAAGTGCAGGTCCCACATGGTTGCTGGTCTGAATGATCAATAGACGATTTACGAAGAAAAGCAGAATGTGTCTTTATACCTCACAGTTTCAGTAAAACTTCAGTTGAATAAAACTCAGCCATTTTATTTCGACATAATCAAATAATGTATTACGGCCTTTAGGAACATGACCACAATGTATCCACTTGACTAACAATAGTCACTATGGAAATAATGAAAATATTCTGAAACCGGACCATGATAAAAATACAACATAATTATATTGTAATATATTGATTAAAACACAGTCGGCGTATTCAATTTAAATTCAAAATCACTGTATTATCTCTCAAGGAGAAATTTCGTCCAGGTGCCGTACAACAGAAACATTGACATTCAGCATGCATAAATATAAGCACAATTTTGGATGACAAGTCACATAAGAATTGCAAAGATGAATGAGTATTACAAAGATGAACAAAATGCATAGGGATATTGACATTTGGCATGCATGAGAATAAAATACATATTTAAGGATTAAAACAGGTCACATAGATACATACAAGATAAGGATTAAGGTAGAATCTTTCAACACGCGCAGACATTCAAAAGGATCATGAGTTTAAGAGGTGGATGGATCTGGGGATGAAACTTTTTTATGCCCTGGCACATGGCGTTAACTTTGAAAGTCTTGTAGCGGCGTCCCGAAGGTAACCCCGCTACAAGACTTTCAAAGTGGATGTGTGTCAGGCATTTTGGAAGCACTGAGTTGGTGTTGGAATTGCACTTAATATGAACAGATCCGATAGATGTGAGCCGACTGGTGAAGCATTTAAAGGCACAGGCGGAGTATAAAAGAGGGGAAACGCTGAGCGCGTGCCGCATTTGACCCACAGCTGCGAAGAGAGACGGTTCGCCCTTCTTTGTTGTGCCAGCCACCGCCAAGCAGAGCTTGTCTGGTGAAAAAGACCCGATCCCTAGGATCGGGTGTTTTCCCCTTAAGACTGCTCAATTTAAAAGAGTGGACGTCTTACTGGTGATTTTACTTTGTGGTGTTGTTTTTGTGAGGCGTTTAAAGCGGTCCACTAAGACAAACCCACTAGTGATTGTATCATTCATAATTTCTTCAAACTGTCCCATTCCCAAACATTGAAAGGTGTGCGCACAATAGGAATTGTTCGGAAATAATTAAGGGGAGTAATTTCCTGGGTGTGTGTGAGTGATCTTGCCTAATTCAATCGGTCAAACAGGGGAAAGTGCCCCCAGCTCTCGCCTTGTGTGTTTGAGCACTTGGAACACTGTGCGTCATTCTAAAATTGATGTAATTCATATTTTTACGTCACATTTTGCAATTTTTATCAGTTTGTGGCTACTGGCCACCCCTCATTTTTATAAAAGAAATGATGCTGACTCGCATCCTGTGGTTTCAAGCTTCCCCGCCACGGATGCTATGGTTTTGACCGAGAAAGTCGAGTAATTAACTCTAATTTTCACGAAGTGCTCTCCCCTAGTTTTCCCCAAAACATCCTCTAGTAGAGAAGTAGCAACTACTGCTATGTATTCGAATAGGTTGTTTTAAGCTGAAAGTATTGAATGCAAGGTAAATTGGTAGTGTGGCATGATTTTATTCATGCCTTGGACGAAGCTTCGATATTGTTGTTTGAAGCCGTCAGATATGCTGAAATGCCCCAAAGAAAATCAAATCAGGTTTATTGTACAGTTTCATGAGTAATTGAACTTACAGTCCCCCTAGTTTGCTTCATCATTATGTCGTTTTGTTGATCATTCCAAATCATTCCACCTCCTCACAATAGTTAACATACTTGTATCTATTTACTCGATTTGTTTTCAGGTTACCGTCACTTGTGATAATTTAAAACATACACGCTTCTAAACTGAAGTATAGTCTTTGCACTACTTAAGTTAATGTTTTTGAAGTAATGACCAATGTCTGTACAAAGACAACAGTTTTTCATGCACCAAAACGTACAATTACTCATCTTGGTTCAGATGTGTTATCAAATTAAAAACAATAGAGCCTATAATGCGAGGTTATTGGATGACCGAATGTAACTAAAACGTGTTTTTTCCAAATCATTTTGTACCACAAACGGAAACTTACTAGTTTTATGAGAAACTTGAAAGGTACACCTCCCACTATTCTGGCACTAACTTTTCAGTCCTTCAGAGTAGGGGTACGGAGCTCAGCTATTCAAGTTCTGAGATCTATTTTTTATCCTTAATTTGGATATCATCTCAGTAGTTGGCCCTCTCTAGTCATGTCTATTAGGTTTTGAAATTAAAATTTTAGAACATTATTATTTTGTTCATTTTACATAAGATTTTCATAAGATTTTTACTATTTTTGGTTTAACTTTGTGCTGGTTTGCTTTTATTGTGGATTTTCGATTTGGTGCAAAGAAGACACCATTCTCTTGTAGAATGCCTTCTAGCTCAAATTGACATCCACTGGACAGTCAAATTCAGCGTTCAAATTCTGATCGCTTCTCGGCCTTTTGGCTAAGACAGTGATTCAGGAACATAAATTTTTGTTTATACCCTGGTTGGTTTGTTCAGCCCGTCGTACATGGCGAAAGCCGATACGCGACGTTAAACTGAACTTCCATCCAGTCAAATTGCACGATAACTTAACATACTAATGTACTTGTGGCGGTACCATAGCCGATGAGGTTTAACCGAGGCGTAGTTGCCGCTACACCTATCTGTATTGTTAAAAAAATCGGGACTTTACTGGAGTTGCACTGCCTTCGGGCATTGCCTCCAGTATTGTTCCCACCATCTTTGTATCTACAAATGTCCCATATGTGTCTGTTCCATACCGAGAGGACGTAAAACATAATTTTTCATTCAGTCAGTCAAATTGCAGGCGGATCATGCAAACTGATGAGATCTTCACAGATCAAAACAGCTGTCTTTGCATAAAGCACTGCCCCTCCCCCCTTGGGACCATGTTTTTTAACACGTAGCATTACATAAAGTTAACTTAACTGGTTTTGTTTCTGAGGTTCACAAATACAGACATTGGACACATACAAGTTTTATAAAACTTTTTAGCTGTACCTTTTTATCTCATGTCAGTTTTAAACTCATTTTCCTGATGAAGAGATAATAAAGATCTTGAAAACTTGAAAGGATTTGGTGTTTTGTGGCTTTTTTGAAATCATTGGTTTTTATTGTTTTCATTAATTCAACCTGCTTAACTTAATGACAAACCGTGACTGCTGTATCTGCTATATTTTGCATTGCATTGTATATTTTTGCATATCTTTCATAGTTAAGAATAGTTGCTCCAAAATCACCCGAGGCAAATAGCACTCAAACGAATCTTTGTCAATTAATTTAGTAATATATTGCCTACTGTTGAGTTTAAAGTCTCATTTTACCACCGGTTTCACCTTGCGCTGGCTTTTTATTTTGACTTAGCTCGTACATGCGCTTAGCCTTTCTTCAGTTGGCCATGACTTTGTCATCACACACAGCAGCTACAGTCTCAGAACACTTCCCCATAAACATGACAACCTTCCCAATATTTGGAGCACCCATAGCAGTCCCTGATGGCTGTGAACTTTATCCTTTCTCCATTTATGATCCGTGGGAGAACCCAGACGACCCGGTGTCCCACGACACCTACGAAACCATTGCCAACATTAAAAACGGTTACATTGTGCCTGCCTTGTTCCTTGTAGGTGTGCCTTTTAACGTCATCAACATGATCGTCTTTGTCAGACATGGCCTCAAGGAAAGGATCAACGTGTGCCTCTTTTGTCTGGCTCTGGATGACCTGATCAATATCGTTCGGATATTCGTGATATATCTGGACTGGCCGTTGTCACTGATTGATGAGAATCATTCAGGGCTGAGCATTCTAAAGTTCTTCATGGACTGCCAGCTTCACTCGACAGCTGGCTTCAACGACATTTCCAGGTTTATGTCTTTCCTCATTGCCTTGGAGCGATGCCTGTGTGTGGTGAATCCCTTAAAAGCCCGAGGCATGATTGAAGTTAATACTATGGCCATTATCATTGGAGTGGGTCACGTGGTAATTTTGGCTTGCTGGGTAGTCTTTGCTATGCAGTTGCGGGTGAATTGTATGTACGATCCCTTCCTGCAGGAGAAAAGGTTTGAGATAGTTTACACTCAGTTCTACGCCGACAACAAAGGTTTTTATGATATGTATGAAAGTGTCGTGTTTGGGATATTTTTGATAGGAAGTTTTAACGTCAGTGTGATCATAGCCACTGTGGTGACGTTAGTCAAATTACATCAAATGAAAACGTGGCGTGAAAAGTCATCTTCATCAATCACACAGAATGCCAGTCAAGACCTGTCTTTAACTCGCATGCTGGTGGCCAACAATATCAACTTTATATTCTGTACCACCCCTCGTCTGATCTACAATGTGTTCCAGCCTTTCTACCCGGAGCTAAAAGTTGATGGGGAATATGTCAATGCTAGCAGTACGGTGATGCACATTACAGATCTGCTTGCTGCTGTCAACTCAGCATCTAGTTTCCTTTTCTATTACATATTTGGCACCAAGTTTCGCAGGACTGTGCAGCAGATGTTCTACAGGAAACAAAAGAAGCAAGGAAACAACCAATAAATATAGAAGCAACTGCAAGAGAAAAGGTGTATACAATTTTTAAGCAGACATTATCATAACAAGTCGTATAATGTTGTGTGTGTTTTTCTAATGGATGTGTGTGTGTGTGTGTGTGTGTGTGTGTGTGTGTGTGTGTGTGTGTGTGTGTGTGTGTGTGTGTGTGTGTGTGTGTGTGTGTGTGTGTGTGTCTTCTTCTTCTTCTCTTGAGAGCCCACGGTCAATGAGCTGACCATTCTGGCTCCTTTTGGGGAACAAAAACTGAAAAAGAGGGGTTCCTGTGGTGTTCAAATTCCAGTTGGCAGTGGTGGTGTAACCAAAAAAAATAAAGATTGGAATGGGCAAGGGAGAAGCAAGGGTGGAGGGAGGAGGGGTGGAGGCGGGCAGGAGAGGGGGGCGGGGCGAGACTGATGAGTTACTGATCAGTCTGCAGTACTGCGATGGAGTCCTGCCGCAGTTCGTTCCACTCCCTGATGGTCCTTGGGAGGAACGAGTTGGATCTGTACTTAGTGCGGCACTGTTTGCTTTCCTTATTTATTATTTATATTATTTTAGTCTGTACCATTTCAAGTCTCTGCCTATCTGTGTTTCACACATTGTTCCTTGTCTCTGTCTTTTCCCTTCCTCTCTTTCACATTTTAACCCCCCACCACATATGTGTCGCTTTGCCTCTGTCTGTCTGTCTGTGTCTGTCTGTCTGTCTGTCTGTCTGTCTCTCTCTCTCTCTCTCTCTCTCTCTCTCTCTCTCTCTCTCTCTCTCTCTCTCTCTCTCTCTCTGTCTCTCTGTCTCTCTGTCTCTTAGTCTCTGCCTCTTTAGGTCTATCTGCAAGTATACGTCTGTCATTCAGTCTGTCTCTATCTGTCTCTTTTTCTACCGCATTTCCCCTCTCTCCTTCTTTTTACCGCATGTAAGGAAACAATGGCGCCAGACAATGGTCTTTGCTACTGACATCCTACATGACTCAGATCACAACGGTTCCACATAACATATGGGGCGCCATTGTCCATTTGATCTCGTGCCAAAGCTGACCTAGCATTTTTCATTTCTTTCAATCTCTTCTCTGTTTCTGTCTGTCTTTCTGTCCCTCCCCCCTCTCTCTCCCCCTCCCCCCCCCCCCCACTCCCTCCCAACTCCCTCTGATTTGTTTCCGTTGACCTGGGAAATTATGAATAGAATCGTATTAAATGTTAGCTAATTATTACATTGAATCTCGATTTTACGCGTGCGCGCGTGCCTGTATTTGTGTGTGTGTGTGTGTGTGTGTGTGTGTGTGTGTGTGTGTGTGTGTGTGTGTGTGTGTGTGTGTGTGTGTGTGTGTGTGTGTGTGTGTGTGTGTGTGTGTGTGTGTGTGTGTGTGTGTGTGTGTGTGTGTGTGTGTGTGTGTGTGTGTGTATCTGTATGTCTCTGTGTGTGTGTCTGCGTGTGTGTGAGCACGCGTGAGCAACCCTACATGCATATAAGTATATGTGCTAGCGTAGTCTACCTAGCACCACTTCAATCCCAGTCATGTTGGGCCTATACACACACATTGAGGTAATATGGGACTTATCATCATGATATCGTGGGAGTACGAGTCCTTCTGAAGTCTTGTTAATTAAATCCTACTACTTTAGAAGGACTTCTAAGATATCATGATGATAAGTCTCATACTATCTCAATGTGAATACAGGTCCAGGCCTCCAGAATGTCGGTCCACACCTCTGCCGTCTTGAAGTTATAGTCAGGCCACCACTCTACCAATTCCCACGCAGCACTCCAGAATCGATATCATTCTATCTGAAAGTCATACTGGGACACAACTAACTAACACACAAAACAAATGTGCCTTCACGCATGCGCGCTCTCTCTCTCTCTCTCTCTCTCTCTCTCTCTCTCTCTCTCTCTCTCTCTCTCTCTCTCTCTCTCTCTCTCTCTCTCTCTCTCTCTCTCTCTCTCTCTCTCTCTCTCTCTCTCTCTCTCTCTCTCTCTCTCTCTCTCTCTCTCTCTCTCTCTCTCTCTCTCTCTCTCTCTCTCTCTCTCTCTCTCTCTCTCTCTCTCTCTCTCTCTCTCTCTCTCTCTCTCTCTCTCTCTCTCTCTCTCTCTCTCTCTCTCTGGGGTCGCAGTAAAGTCATGAACAGGGAACGCAGAAGACGAAGAAGAAGATGTGTGGGCAGAGATAGAAAACTACAACAGCACATGACTTTGACCTTTATTGGGATCCAATATTCCTAATGATCATACGTCAATGCACCCACATTACAAGTTTGAATATATCCTAAGTCCAATGATGCAAAAGACATGACCACAAGGAAATATTTACGTGAGCCCCGTAATAGTTTGTATACTAAGTACTAGCGCAACGCCGAGTACCGGTGACGCCTAGTAACGGTAACGTCTAGTAACGGTAACGCCACACTGAGTACAGCAAATTTGAAGCGATTCGGTTAAGAAACGGCGGAGTTATAAGGCCCCGTTTCCCGTTGGCGCTGCTCTGAGAGTGACGCTCTCTCCCTAGTAAGGGTAGCGCCTTGTAACGGTAACGTCAAGTACTGGTAACGCTGAGTACAGCAAATTTGAAGGGATTGGGTTAAGAAACGGCGGAGTTATAAGGCCCTGTTTCCCGTTGGCGCTGCTCTGAGAGTGACGCGCTCTCCCGATTCTCTTCATATTTTGTGTTTCAGACACACACACACACACACACACACACACACACACACACACACACACACACACACACACACACACACACACACACACACACACACACACACACACACACACACACACACACACACACACACACACACACACACACACACACACACACACACACACACACACACGGACACTTGGCTTTTTATGCTATGATGTGTGAGCACTGCAATGATGCATCACCACACCAAATACGAAGCAATTCTGTTCAGTGGTTCTCGAGATAGAACCGTGGGGTTCAAATCTCATACTTCACATGCATAGACGGACGGATGAACGGACTTGTATCGTGGACATTTCGTGCAAACGATTTGGCCTAATTAAAGCAACATAGGCGGCCATTAGAAAAGAGAAGTCGCATGCCTTGTCTTTCACTGAAAAATTCTGACTTCCAGCACCTCCGCCAAGGAGGAATAGCCGATTTGACGGTTTCTTTTCTAGGAAATCAGACCAAAGTGAGTGTTGCGATCTCTGTAAAGGTGTTTTTTTCTAGTGATATCGATGTGTTTCTTTCAAAAACGTATCCACCCGAGTGCCCCATTAAGCCTGTTTCGGACAAAAGAGAGAGAGGAGAAACCACATTTATTGACCCACCGATTGAAACAAAAGCCAATTGTTCTTGCGAACGCTAATTGCTCGCAGCGTCAATTGCAATAGTTAGAAAAACGAAACAAACAACAAAGTAATTGTAACATAAACACAAGCATTTAGATTGAAAAGTTATCGAATGTAGCATTCGAGAATCACCCGCAGAGTTACGCTTGTTTTCAAAGGCCCTGGCCCTAAAAGGTACATCTGTAATACCCAGCCTATTGCACAAGTTTGGTCTTCCTATCATTATTCCTTCATGGTGATATGCTGTTAACAACGCCCCCCCCCCCCCACACACACACACACACAGGTGTGTGTGTGTGCGTGTGTGTGTGTGTGTGC
>CM065684.1:27681369-27711944 GCA_017654935.2 Phymorhynchus buccinoides
AAACCTGGGTCAACACAGGATCGCTTGTAACAAGTTATTCCCCAAACTGTTTATGTTTACCAGTAGGGAGCAAAGGGTTTTTACCAACAAACGCAGTGAGGACAGGTAAAAATAAGTAGAAAAGTGAATCGTACCTTCAGGGGGTCCAACCTTCTGGGGATGTACAGGTGTTCTCACAATTGTCGAAGGCTTGTTCAGTTATCACAGCGGTTTTCCTACGCGAATAACCAGGCAACGTCATGACACGACAAGTGGCACATTCTCTGATTACAACAAAGTCAGCACCATATGATACACTATGCAACTTTCATACAAGTCAGGCAAACTTCATTCGTAATACACATTGAGCGCAAATTTTTTGACACAAAGTCCGGCAACGTTCATGACACATATTGCAAACTTTCTCATACAGTCCGGCACGTCGTGGTAATTACACATTAGCGTAGATTTATGACACAAAGTCCGGCAACGTCATGACACAGTGTAAACTTCTCATACAAAGTCCGGCAACGTCATGACGCACAGTGCAAACTTCTCATACAAAGTCCGGCAACATCATGACGCACAGTGCAAACTTCTCATACAAAGTCCGGCAACATCATGACGCACAGTGCAAACTTCTCATACAAAGTCCGGCAACATCATGATACAATGTGCAAACTTTACGGATACAAAATTCTTCACTTCAGAGTAAATTACTTGTCTCCCTCTTTTGTTTGCACCAATATATTTCTGTAGTTATGACATGCAGTTTTAACCCCTTCGCTGCCCACGACGTATATATACGTCCTCTATAGCGCTTTCAGTACTTGCCACCGACGTATATATATACATCGCCGCTAAGTAGCGATATTGCCGCGTTCAAAAATCGCGCGGCGAGCCGGCGGCGCATGCGCAAGTAGTAGGCGGCAGCGAAGGGGTTAAAGGGACATTTAAGCCTCAAATATTACAGGACCTGTTTACTACCTCAATGTTTAGCCAACTTGCATATCAACTCCCAATTCCTCTGAGTGTCAAGTTGTATCACAGCTGCTACCACATGTAACATGAGACTGAAATGTAAGGTGACAGAAAAAAATCTACAACACAATAGTGAAAGTTTCATGGTAAAAAAAAGTGTCATCATTTTGAAGTTGACGAAATAAAATGTGCTAGTATTATTCAGATTCTTTCTTTGAACTTTTTTTTCCAAAGATGTTGTCATCTAACAGAACAAAGGGAAACTTGAAAATGGGTTACCTCCCTTCAGTCAATGCTTCTTTTTGCAACATTGCTACTTGTGTGAAAAAGTCATCATTTTGAAGTTGACAAAATAAAATGTGCTCGTATTATTTAGATTCTTTCTTTGAACTTTCTCCAAAGATGTCATCTAACATTAGAACAAAAAAGGGAAACTTGAAAATGGGTTACCTCCCTTCAGTCGATGCTTCTTTTCGCAACATTGCTACTTGTGGAGCTGATGAAAAAGATCAGTACGAAACTAATATGTGAGATACTGCCAAGCCATTTAACCCTGTGAGGATTTATCTTATCAAATGAGCAGCTGTTTTTTCAACATCAAACGAGTCTGTGATACACATCTTTTTTTTTTCCTTTTCGATTTGATAATAACTTTGACAATCTCTTACTGAAAGTTATTGAATGAAAGGATAAGAAGAAAAAGTTTTGTTTTTTTCTAAGGATATTTTCTATTTATTATGTTTCATGTCAATGGTAAACAGGTCTGCAATAATCATGGCTTCGTCATTTAACACTCATAAGAATATATAGTCTGATGTACGCACACACGCAAGCGTACACACACATCAGAAATACTGGCAAGAAAAAACACCCTAAGCTTTGTTTTCAATTTCACTTCAATTTCAGTAATAGTGCTGAGCCCTACGTATGTAAGTAAAAGTGTATGTACACCTATCATGGCTGTGAAACAATTGTACATACAAACCCATCAATTCTGTGCATCAATTTAATTTACTTTGTTACTGTTGAGGATTGTTTTCTTTGCAGTAAATGCTACAAATAAGTATATTTATTTAATTTAAGACAATGATCTCTCTCTCATTGATTTTTTTCACATTCAAACAACAATGCAGTTCTTACATCACTATAGCTAAATGTGCAAATAGTCTTATAAACTGAACCCGAGATCAAAGCTACCAGACAATGCTGTGTCATTTTGATTTCAAAGACAGAAATAAAACAGCAAAACAATTGCTTGTATTTAAACAACATAGCAAATATAAGCATGCACATGCCAACAAATGCACGTGCTCAAATAAGAGTCAAATTTTACACACACACACGCACACACACCAAACATTTTTTGGTAATTTTAAAGAGCATGCACACAGGCGTGCAAATAGATGCACATGCACAAACACATACACAGAGAAAAATAGCAAGCAGGAAAACTGCTTTATCAAGATGATATAGAAATAAAGAGAGAATATACAGAAATAACTTATCAACTGCACTGAAGTACAAGAAGCAAACAAGAATATGCCACATTAATATAATGTAAAGAATTAGTTTAAGTCTACAGCTGCAACGTTACAGTACATTTTCTTGTCACAAACTGATTACAGAATAATTTATGTTATTCAAATTCCTTCAGACTTTACAAACCTTTCTTAACATTAAATTCTTACTTTTTCTTTTATATTATTACACCTTAACCCTTTCATCACCAACCGCCAAAGTCGCATTTTAGCACCACAGTGATTTTAACACCCATGTCACTAAAAGGCATCAAAACTGGGGTCTATTATCCAAAACCCCTATTGTCTTAGTTTTGGGAAGTAGGGATAGACCTTATTTTATATCTGTCACAGAAGAATCCCCAATACTGCAGATGGTTTTTGTTCTCTACCCAGGTAAATTTTAATGGAAATTGTTGGCTGAAATATGGCTGGCGGTGAAAGGGTTAAACCAAACTCAATTACACACAGTTCTAGAAGGTAAGCACTAACTGAAGATCACCCTCAACATTTTTTTAAATGACCCTTTATACGAACTTTACATGCCGGAATGTCGCCATTAACTCAGGCATCGAGTTTACGATTACATGTACATTTAGTGAAGCTTTGCTTATTTACAAAAAAAGAAAAGTATGAATTCACGGAAATGCAGTTCTATGACCTCTGCATGGGTGCAACTCCCCCAATGAAAAAAAACTGAAAGGCAGGGGTCCAGGCACCCATGGCCCCAGCAGGGTACAGGGACAGAGCCTTGTCGGATGATTCAAGGGGGCAACTTAAGAGAGAAATATAACGAGACAGACAGTTAAAATGATAGACAGAGACAGTTTGAGTCTGATAAGCCTTGTAAAATTATTACATTGCCTTTGTAAACTTCCAAGATAAAACCAACTAAGTTCAAAACGCCCCAAATCGCTTGTGGTCATTTTTTTTTGTGTGTGGATGAATTTTAAAAAAAACTGAAGTTCAGTTTCTGGTAAAATAAAAAATACTGAAATCAGTGCAAAAATGAAAGAGTAGCACCCATGCCTCTGCTAATGTCAATTTATACAATCCTCTACATAGCTGCTGAGAGGGTAGAAGGGAATGAAGAAAAGAGAACGAAGAAGAAGAGAATGAAGAAGAGAAGGGAATGAAGAAGAGAAGGGAATGAAGAAGAGAAGAGAATGAAGAAGAGAAGGGAATATGAAGAAGAGAAGGGAATGAAGAAGAAGAGAATGAAGAAGAGAAGGGAATGAAGAAGAGAAGGGAATGAAGAAGAAGAGAATGAAGAAGAAGAGAAGAGAATGAAGAAGAGAAGAGAATGAAGAAGAGAAGGGAATGAAGAAGAGAAGGGAATGAAGAAGAGAAGGGAATGAAGAAGAAGAGAATGGAATGAAGAAGAGAAGAGAATGAAGAAGAGAAGGGAATGAAGAAGAGAAGGGAATGAAGAAGAGAATGACGAAGAAGAGAAGGGAATGAAGAAGAGAATGAAGCGTGATGAAACAACGCACATATTAACTTTCAGGGGGTAGAAGGGAATGAAGAAGAAGAGAATGAAGCGTGATGAAGTAACAACACACATATTAACTGTCAGAGACACAAGACTGGAACAAGAACATAGAGCATGAACTTAGTGCAACTGCAAAGCATAGAAAATGGTGCCATCGAAACAGAAGCGTAATGTGTACTGGTACACGTATTAAAAACAAAACAAAAAACAAACGCAGAAGAGGGGGTGAGTAAGGGTGGGTGTGGAGAGAGAGGGTATACCATCTCTCTCCAACACCCACACTTGACTCACCCCTCTTCTGCGTTTGTTTTTTGTTTTGTTTTTAATACGTGTACCAGTACACATTACGCTTCTGTTTCGATGGCACCATTTTCTATGCTTTGCAGTTGCACTAAGTTCATGCTCTATGTTCTTGTTCCAGTCTTGTGTCTCTGACAGTTAATATGTGTGTTGTTACTTCATCACGCTTCATTCTCTTCTTCTTCATTCCCTTCTACCCCCTGAAAGTTAATATGTGCGTTGTTTCATCACGCTTCATTCTCTTCTTCATTCCCTTCTCTTCTTCGTCATTCTCTTCTTCATTCCCTTCTCTTCTTCATTCCCTTCTCTTCTTCATTCTCTTCTCTTCTTCATTCCATTCTCTTCTTCTTCATTCCCTTCTCTTCTTCATTCCCTTCTCTTCTTCATTCCCTTCTCTTCTTCATTCTCTTCTCTTCTTCATTCTCTTCTCTTCTTCATTTCATTCTCTTCTTCTTCATTCCCTTCTCTTCTTCATTCCCTTCTCTTCTTCATTCTCTTCTTCTTCATTCCCTTCTCTTCTTCATATTCCCTTCTCTTCTTCATTCTCTTCTCTTCTTCATTCCCTTCTCTTCTTCATTCCCTTCTCTTCTTCATTCTCTTCTTCTTCGTTCTCTTTTCTTCATTCCCTTCTACCCTCTCAGCAGCTATGTAGAGGATTGTATAAATTGACATTAGCAGAGGCATGGGTGCTACTCTTTCATTTTTACACTGATTTCAGTATTTTTTATTTTACCAGAAACTGAACTTCAGTTTTTTTAAAATTTATCCACACACAAAAAAAAAGGACCACAAGCGATTTGGGGCGTTTTGAACTTAGTTGGTTTTATCTTGGAAGTTTACAAAGGCAATGTAATAATTTTACAAGGCTTATCAAACTCAAACTGTCTCTGTCTATCATTTTAACTGTCTGTCTCGTTATATTTCTCTCTTAAGTTGCCCCCCTGAATCATCCGACGGGGCTCTGTCCCTGTACCCTGCCGGGGCCATGGGTCCCTGGACCCCTGCCTTTCAGTTTTTTTTCATTGGGGGAGTTGCACCCATGCAGAGGTCATAGAACTGCATTTCCGTGAATTCATACTTTTCTTTTTTTGTAAATAAGCAAAGCTTCACTAAATGTACATGTAATCGTAAACTCGATGCCTGAGTTAATGGCGACATTCCGGCATGTAAAGTTCGTATAAAGGGTCATTTAAAAAAATGTTGAGGGTGATCTTCAGTTAGTGCTTACCTTCTAGAACTGTGTGTAATTGAGTTTGGTTTAACCCTTTCACCGCCAGCCATATTTCAGCCAAAACATTCCATTAAATTTACCTGGGTAGAGAACAAAAACCATCTGCAGTATTGGGGATTCTTCTGTGACATATATAAAATAAGGTCTACCCTGACTTCCCAAAACTAAGACAATAGGGGTTTTGGATAATAGACCCCAGTTTTGATGCCTTTTAGTGACATGGGTGTTAAATCACTGTGCTGCTAAAATGCGACTTTGGCGGTGAAAGGGTTAAGGTGTAATAATATAAAAGAAAAAGTAAGAATTTAATGTTAAGAAAGGTTTGTAAAGTCTGAAGGAATTTGAATAACATAAATTATTCTGTAATCAGTTTGTGACAAGAAAATGTACTGTAACGTTGCAGCTGTAGACTTAAACTAATTCTTTACATTATATTAATGTGGCATATTCTTGTTTGCTTCTTGTACTTCAGTGCAGTTGATAAGTTATTTCTGTATATTCTCTCTTTATTTCTATATCATCTTGATAAAGCAGTTTTCCTGCTTGCTATTTTTCTCTGTGTATGTGTTTGTGCATGTGCATCTATTTGCACGCCTGTGTGCATGCTCTTTAAAATTACCAAAAAATGTTTGGTGTGTGTGCGTGTGTGTGTGTAAAATTTGACTCTTATTTGAGCACGTGCATTTGTTGGCATGTGCATGCTTATATTTGCTATGTTGTTTAAATACAAGCAATTGTTTTGCTGTTTTATTTCTGTCTTTGAAATCAAAATGACACAGCATTGTCTGGTAGCTTTGATCTCGGGTTCAGTTTATAAGACTATTTGCACATTTAGCTATAGTGATGTAAGAACTGCATTGTTGTTTGAATGTGAAAAAAATCAATGAGAGAGAGATCATTGTCTTAAATTAAATAAATATACTTATTTGTAGCATTTACTGCAAAGAAAACAATCCTCAACAGTAACAAAGTAAATTAAATTGATGCACAGAATTGATGGGTTTGTATGTACAATTGTTTCACAGCCATGATAGGTGTACATACACTTTTACTTACATACGTAGGGCTCAGCACTATTACTGAAATTGAAGTGAAATTGAAAACAAAGCTTAGGGTGTTTTTTCTTGCCAGTATTTCTGATGTGTGTGTACGCTTGCGTGTGTGCGTACATCAGACTATATATTCTTATGAGTGTTAAATGACGAAGCCATGATTATTGCAGACCTGTTTACCATTGACATGAAACATAATAAATAGAAAATATCCTTAGAAAAAAACAAAACTTTTTCTTCTTATCCTTTCATTCAATAACTTTCAGTAAGAGATTGTCAAAGTTATTATCAAATCGAAAAGGAAAAAAAAAAGATGTGTATCACAGACTCGTTTGATGTTGAAAAAACAGCTGCTCATTTGATAAGATAAATCCTCACAGGGTTAAATGGCTTGGCAGTATCTCACATATTAGTTTCGTACTGATCTTTTTCATCAGCTCCACAAGTAGCAATGTTGCGAAAAGAAGCATCGACTGAAGGGAGGTAACCCATTTTCAAGTTTCCCTTTTTTGTTCTAATGTTAGATGACATCTTTGGAGAAAGTTCAAAGAAAGAATCTAAATAATACGAGCACATTTTATTTTGTCAACTTCAAAATGATGACTTTTTCACACAAGTAGCAATGTTGCAAAAAGAAGCATTGACTGAAGGGAGGTAACCCATTTTCAAGTTTCCCTTTGTTCTGTTAGATGACAACATCTTTGGAAAAAAAAGTTCAAAGAAAGAATCTGAATAATACTAGCACATTTTATTTCGTCAACTTCAAAATGATGACACTTTTTTTTACCATGAAACTTTCACTATTGTGTTGTAGATTTTTTTCTGTCACCTTACATTTCAGTCTCATGTTACATGTGGTAGCAGCTGTGATACAACTTGACACTCAGAGGAATTGGGAGTTGATATGCAAGTTGGCTAAACATTGAGGTAGTAAACAGGTCTGTAATATTTGAGGCTTAAATGTCCCTTAACCCCTTCGCTGCCGCCTACTACTTGCGCATGCGCCGCCGGTCGCCGCGCGATTTTTGAACGCGGCAATATCGCTACTTAGCGGCGACGTATATATACGTCGGTGGCAAGTACTGAAGCGCTATAGAGGACGTATATATACGTCGTGGGCAGCGAAGGGGTTAAAACTGCATGTCATAACTACAGAAATATATTGGTGCAAACAAAAGAGGGAGACAAGTAATTTACTCTGAAGTGAAGAATTTTGTATCCGTAAAGTTTGCACATTGTATCATGATGTTGCCGGACTTTGTATGAGAAGTTTGCACTGTGCGTCATGATGTTGCCGGACTTTGTATGAGAAGTTTGCACTGTGCGTCATGATGTTGCCGGACTTTGTATGAGAAGTTTGCACTGTGCGTCATGACGTTGCCGGACTTTGTATGAGAAGTTTACACTGTGTCATGACGTTGCCGGACTTTGTGTCATAAATTTACGCTAATGTGTATTACTAACGACGTTGCCGGACTTTGTATGAGAAGTTTGCACTATGTGTCATGACGTTGCCGGACTTTGTGTCATAAATTTGCGCTAATGTGTATTACTAATGACGTTGCCTGACTTTGTATGAGAAGTTTGCACTGTGTGTCATGATGTTGCCTGACTTTGTTGTATCAGAGAATGTGCACTGTGTGTCATGACGTTGCCTGGTTTATTCGCGTAGGAAAACCCGCTGGATAACCTGAACACAGCCTTCGACATTGCTGAGAAGCACCTGGACATCCCCAGAATGTTGGACCCTGAAGGTACGATTCACATTTTCTACTTATTTTTACCTGTACTTACTGCGTTTTTGTTGGTAAAAACCCTTTGTCCCTACTGTTAAACATAACCTAGTTTGGGGAACTAACTTTGTTACAAGGATCCTGTGTTGACCAGGTTTTTTCTTCATCAATTAGTTTGCTTTTTTTCCCCCCTGAATTATATGATGCTTCACATGGGTCTGAGATCTACATACTCTAATCTTCACAACGTTTGACATGGTGAACTCTGCCAAGCCTGATGAGCGGTCAGTGATGGCCTATGTGTCATCCTACTACCACGCGTTCTCCTCGATTGATTCAATGATTGATTGATTGATTGACAGACATGGTGAACTCTGCCAAGCCCGATGAGCGGTCAGTGATGGCCTATGTGTCATCCTACTACCACGCGTTCTCCTCGATTGATTGAATTATTCAATGACTGATTGATTGACAGACATGGTGAACTCTGCCAAACCCAATGAACGTTCAGTGATGGCCTATGTGTCGTCCTACCGCCACGCTTTCTCCTCGATTGATTGATAATTCAGTGAATGATTGATTGATTGACAGACATGGTGAACTCCGCCAAGCCGGATGAGCGGTCAGTGATGGCCTATGTGTCATCTTACCACGACGCATTCCCCTTGATTGATTGAATAAATTCAATGATTGATTGACAGACATAGTGATTTCTGCCAAGCCCGATGAGTGGTCAGTGACAGCCTATGTGTCATCCTACTACCACACTTTCTCCTCGATTGATAGACTGATTGAATAACTGATTGATTGACAGACATGGTGAACTCCGCCAAGCCGGATGAGCGGTCAGTGATGGCCTATGTGTCATCTTACCACGACGCATTCTCCTCGATTGATTGAATAAATTCAATGATTGATTGATTGATTGACAGACATGGTGAATTCTGCCAAGCCCGATGAGCGGTCAGTGATGGCCTATGTGTCGTCCTACTACCACACTTTCTCCTCAATTGATAGACTGATTGAATAACTGATTGATTGACAGACATGGTGAACTCTGCCAAGCCTGATGAGCGGTCAGTGATGGCCTACGTGTCATCCTACTACCACGCGTTCTCCGGGGCCCAGCAGGCGGAGACGGCCTCCAACCGCATCTGCAAGGTGCTCAAGGTCAACCAGGAGAACGAGAGACTCATGGAGGAGTACGAACGCCTCGCCAGCGATGTGAGTTGTCCTCGTTCTGTCATTATATTGATTTTGTTTTGGGTTGTTGTTTGGGTATTTTCTTTTGGGGGGGGGGGGGTGTTCTTAATGTTATATATTATTATTTGAATTGCTGCTTATTTAGGTGAAAATGATATATATTATTTTGCGTTTTGTTTTGGTCGTTTGTTTTCTTTCTCCTTTTTTTTCTTTTTTTTTTTTTGCTTCAGGGCATGGTGTAAAAAAAGCAGATTCAGCTTATCGAGGCTTCCTCAATAAAATTTTTAAAAAGTTCATATTCGTATTCATATATATATATCATTAAAACCCTTTCATCGCCACTGTCGCCTCTTGGCACCACAATGATTTGACACCCATGTCACTAAAAGGCATCAAATGAGGGTCTAGTATCCAGTGACCTTATGTTCTTAATTTTGGGAGGTAAGGATAGGCCCTATTTTATGCACGTCACAGAGGAATCCCCAATATTGCAGATGAAATCTTTTCTCTACCCGGGTAAGTTTAATGGTAAATTTTGGCTGAGGAATAGCTAGTGTTGAAAGGGTTAAAGTGCCGTGTTTTTTTAAATTATCTATTTATTAAAGTGGCTTGAATTTTCTGTGCAGCTGCTGGAGTGGATCCGCCGCACCCGACCCTGGCTGGAGAACCGCGCCACGGACAACACGCTGCCCGGCACGCGGCGCGAGCTGGACAAGTTCCGCGACTACCGACGCAAGCAGAAGCCCCCCAAGCTGGAGGACAAGGCCAAGCTAGAGAACTCCTTCAACACCCTGCAGACCCGCCTGCGCCTCTCCAACCGCCCCGCCTACCTCCCCACCGAGGGCAAGATGGTGTCGGTGAGTTGAAAGATGGAAAATATTATAGTCTGTCTACGCCTCTCCAACCGTCCTGCCTACCTCCCCACCGAGGGCAAGATGGTGTCGGTGAGTTGAAAGATGGAAAATATTATTGTCTGTCTACGCCTCTCCAACCGTCCTGCCTACCTCCCCACCGAGGGCAAGATGGTGTCAGTGAGTTGAAAGATGGAAAATATTATAGTCTGTCTACGCCTCTCCAACCGTCCTGCCTACCTCCTCACCGAGGGCAAGATGGTGTCGGTGAGTTGAAAGATGGAAAATATTATTGTCTGTCTACGCCTCTCCAACCGCCCAGCATGCCTCCCCACCGAGAGCAAGATGGTGTCGGTGAGTTGAAAGATAGAAAATATTATAGAGTCTGTCTACCTTGCGTCTGCGTCTCTCCAACCGCCCCGCCTACCTCCCCACAGAGGGCAAGATGGTGTCGGTGAGTTGAAAGATAGAAAATATTATAGTCTGTCTACCTTGCGTCTGCGCCTCTCCAACCGCCCCGCCTACCTCCCCACAGAGGGCAAGACGGTGTCGGTGAGTTGAAAGATAGAAAATATAAAGTCTCTCTTTGCACCCTGCAGACCCGCCTCACCTCTCCAACCGCCCAGTATGCCTCCCCACCGAGGGCAAGATGGTGTCGGTGAGTTGAAAGATGGCTTATGTCATGGAGTTTGTCTACCTTGCAGCCCGCCTGCGCCTCTCCAACTGCCCAGTCTGCCTCCCCACCGAGGACAAGATGGTGTCGGTGAGTTGAAAGATAGAAAATATAAAGTCTCTCTTTGCACCCTGCAGACCCGCCTCACCTCTCCAACCGCCCAGTATGCCTCCCCACCGAGGGCAAGATGGTGTCTGTGAGTTAAGAGATAGAAAATGTAACGTCTCTCTCTTACGACAGTCAATGGATTGCTTGAAGTGAATCCTTCAACACCTTCAGGCATGAAAGAATTCTGCGTTTCGCGGAAAATCCGCAGAATTTTTTCAAAACTTCCGCAGCCAAAATAAAATTCAGCGGAATTTTTGTTGTTCAAAAAATGTATGTATAGAAGTAAAGGACCTATCTTGCCGTATTCTGATATCTACAAGTCTCTATTTGGCGATTCTCAAACTGGTTAACCGGAAGTCGCTTTAGCTCACTCGCTTCATTTGTGCGAAGGAAGGCGAAATGAGTACCTCCCGTTCAACAAAAGTAGCGATGTTAGCTGAAAATGTGGGTGGAAGGATATTTGAAGAAAACTTCTGACGTGAGTTAGGTGAAAACTCGGTTGGAAATTTGTTGTTGAGAACATTCCCCCCACCCCCACCCCCACCCCGCTCAACAAAACTTCTGACGTTAGGTGAAAATCCGGGTGGAAGGATTTCTCGGCTGAAAAAATTATCCTCTTTTTTGATCTTCATCCACTTTCATGCCTGACCATGCAGATCCGCCTACACCTCTCCAAGTAGTCCAACAACCCTGACTACCTCCCACTGAGGGCATGATGGTGTCAGTGTGCTGAAAGAAAATTTGAAAGTCTCTCTTTACACCCTAAGATGGTGTCAGTGAGTTGAAAGGTAGATAAAATATTTAAATGGTATATTCTTAATCTTAGAGATAGCATGTGAAGAATTTTAGATTTATTTAAGCTAACCGTGTGTGTTATTGTTTTAACATTGCGTGTTTGTTAATGCTGTGCAGGATATCGCCAATGCCTGGAAAGGACTGGAACATGCAGAGAAAGGCTTTGAAGAGTGGCTTCTGTCAGAACTGCAAAGGTCAGTATTCTGTTACGATTCTGTTCACAGACACCCACCCTCACTCTCACTGGTGATTTATATTTAAACCCATCTCTTTTTAATTTCTAGCACTTTAAAGTGTTTGTTTGCTTGGTGTCAGGCTGAGAGAACGTAAAACTTCACTTTGTCGTTAATTTCTAACAAATAGTCGTGGTTCAAGAAATCAAGAACTATCTACAATTTTTTTATTTATTTAACACTTGTAACCCCGATTAAAATGACGACTCTACTCCCTGTAACCACCAAATTAATGTGGGTAAACTGGGCCTGAAATGGGGTACTTTGTTTAAAAAAATATTAAAAAATAACTACTTGATGGATTGATTTCAAATGTTCAGGGTTTGTGTATAAATGAAGAATGTTTAACTTGCAATGTTTTTTTTGTTATGTGATATTTTTGATTTTTTGATATTGCAATTTTAACTCCAAAATACATAACGAAGTGGGTGTACGGGGGCGGTTTTAGACGGCTTGGTAGGAGAAAGTAATGGATGTCATGGGCGGAATCAGGCTATAAGGGGCTTAAAAAGTTAAAGAACATCTTTAACAGGTTTTACTTTATATGCTGCTTTTGTGTCCACTCAGTATTAGAATAATCAGCACAGGGATAGCAATTGAATGAACATTGTGGAATATCCAAAATCCGTTGTCGTTTTTTTTGCCTTATAATGGGATGCACATAGTAAATCAGAATGTTTTGGCTGAATGCAGCCAGTAAAAAACTGAAAACCTGACACATATGTACCTTACCCAATATGGCCATATGGCCTGGAAGTGCATAAGAATAGTCAGTTAAAGTATGGTGATTGTGTTGGTCAGACTGGAGCGTCTGGATCACCTGGCTCTCAAGTTCAAGCACAAGTGCAAGATCCACGAGGACTGGGCTCTGGGCAAAGAGGACATGCTCAGGTCTGGAGACTTCAAACGATGCCGCCTCAACGAACTGAAGGTGTGTGTGTGTCTGGGTGTAAGTGTTTGTGTGTGTGTGCAGGATTTGTACAGTCTTTGAAGGCCGGTGAAAGGTTTTAAAAACAACCACCTTTTTTTTAGCCGTTCAAAACTTAGTAAAGACAACCATTTTGCCTAGGGTTTTTAAATAGTCTTTATTTTTTTATCAGCAGGATTATCCTTCCAAATGCATAATTTCAGCAGCAGGACTCTCCCTGCTCTTACCAACATTTCACTGCCATTGGTTTTAACTCATTCGCATCGCAACGATTTTGAATTATTAAAAAACCCTCGCAAATCACATTGTGGCCTTATATGGCCTGGGAATGCAGAAGAAGATGAAGAAGGAGGTTAATGGAATGACATTGATGCGTGCAGGCGATGAAGAAGAAGCACGAAGCATTTGAGAGTGACCTGGCGGCACATCAGGACCGGGTGGAACAGATTGCTGCCATCGCTCAGGAATTGAAGTCAGTTCAATTTACCAGGGATATTTTGTTTTACTACTGCACTTCATTGATCTCTGTCTGTCTGTTTCCTGTCTCTGTGTATTTGTTTGTCTCTGTCTCGCTCTCTGTCTCGCTCTTTCTTGTGTGTGTGAATGAGGGTGTGGGTGTGGGTGTCGGTGGGTGTAATTTGTAAAGAAAGAGTGAATGAGAGCGAATTTGGTAATTAATAGAAAATATGAGAAAATGTAAGGATTTGTATAAAATGTATTGAAATGTTATTTTTCATATTTTTCACTTTTTAGTTATCTTTCCTTAATAGTTATATTGTTTAGTTATTAAATTTTGTTCTTTGTTGGGGAAATGATGCTTTCCCCCCATGTCATAAGAACATTTTGTTAATGACATTAACCCTTTCACCGCCAAAGTCGCATTTTAGCACCACATTAATTTAACTCCTATGTCACTAAAAGGCATCAAATTGGGGTCTATTATCCAAAGACCCTACTGTCTTAGTTTTGGGAAGTAAGGATAGACCTTATTTTATATATGTCACAGAAGAATCCCCAATACTGCAGACGGATTTTGTTCTCTACCCAGGTAAATGTAATGGAAATGTTTGGCTGAAATATGGATGGCGGTGAAAGGGTTAAACAGTCAAAGCGTCTTTCTCGCTCACTCTCTTGCTTCTCTCCCTCTCCTCTCTTTCTCTCTGTTTCTGACTGATTTGCCCTCATAGTCCTTTTTATTGCCTTGTTTTCTTTTTCATTGTCCCTCCTTTCTCTCTGTTTATTTGTACTTTGTGTTTGTCTTCCCTCCATTCTTTGCCACAGTTTGTCTTTGAATCAGAATTTTTGTTTTTGTTTTGGAGCAAACAGTCCCCAAACCAAATTATTTTAGGTGTCATTTAAATACTGTTAAGATTTTAAGACCTTATTTTTGTTCTATGCTGCAAATTGAGAAAGAAAATTGTCCTTTTTATAATTTAAAAAATTTATTATACTGATATACAAGTGTGTGACGTGTGTGTGGGTGGGGGGAGGGTTTGGGGGGCGGGGGTATGTGCATGTTTGTGTGTGTATGTGCTCATACATGCATGCATACGTGTAAATGTGTATGTATGTATATGTGTGTGTTTGCGTGCTTGATTTTATATGTGTTTATACAGTCATTTATTTGTAAAGAAATTACTGTGTGTATGCTTATTTTATATTTTGTTTTATGTATGTCCGTATGTGTGTTTATATCTATATGTTTATTAATACATGTATGTATGTGTATGCGGTGTGTGTTGTGTAAGTGCGGAGTGCGGGGGGTGGGGGGGTATTGTATATCGTATTGCATATCGATCGTGTAGTGTCTAGTGCATTGAAGTTGATTCTAGATATTCATAATATAATTGTTTTCCTTTGTTCTTTCATAGCTTGATAATACGTCATACTCACTGATGAATGTGCACATAAGGTTATCGTTATGATCATGCATAGAGCGAGAGGGTGTACAAGAAATAGAGAATGGGATAGATAGTGGGAAATGAAATAATCGGAAGAGAGAGAGAGATAGACAGAGAGAGAGAGAGAGTGAACTTTTCTACAATATTGTTTGTTTTGGACAATCCAATCTGGTAGATCTTTATTTCATATTAATCGTAGTAAGCTTATTTGTCATCATTTTTACTAAAGTGATGTCACTGTCCACCGTCATTTTTGTCATTGCATCACAAGTTCTTTACGTCATGTGTGTCACTATGTCATATCTATTTTTAGCACTGGACAACGGGTTGAACACGAAACGTCGTGATTTGTTTTGCTCTGTGTTTTGTTTTATTAAACCTTTTATTTTGGGTTTCAATTTCGACTCTGTTTTAATTTGTTGTGTATTTTTTGTTAGTTCGCATCATACTTCATTTTTTTTACTTGTCTCTATTTTTTCTGTGTTTTGTTGTCTTTTAGCGTTACACTTTTTGTAATGGAGATCATTATTTTGGAAAGAAGCTCAATGAATAAGCTACTATGAATTGTCTCCTTTACTAGAATGAATGCAGATGTACCTGTGGTTTTAACATTGTATTGTCAAAGATCATATCAGAAAGCAAGTCTGTCATGACTCTGTAAAGCTAAGATAATGAAAATGATCCTTCAAAACCTAATGTTTTAAAAATATTTGAAACAATTTAGCAGGTTAGCCAAAGGTATGAACTCAATAATGCATGGTCAAATCTGAAAATTCGCCCGTGGGGATACCGTGGGAGGGTTCTTTTGTGCAAATAGTTTCCCGCCTTCTGGACATTCTGTACTTGTAACTTCTAATCTATCACTCTTTTTTACTCTGCCTTTCCCTTTGCTTACTGTCATATACTATAGTTCTCCCTTACTCAATTACTGGTCCATTCTCCTGCCTTTGTTCCTACAAATGTCTTACAAAGGTTTTCTCCCACCAAAGACGGACATGCTGGGCCTAACTCTTAGGCGCATGACAGCAGCATGAAGCATGTGCGTTCATACGACAGAAGCCTGTCTGAATGATTGACGAAAAAGAATATGAAAATGTGGATTTTTAGTGAAAAATGTTTGGTTAATAATCTTGTGTGTTTTGGTTTTTTTTCTCTTCTTCAGTTCTTTGGAGTACCACGATGTCGCTGCTGTCAATGCCAGATGTCAGGTGGGGATAAGCGAGTTTTTGTGTGTGTTCATTTCCCTTGTTCTGATGTTAAAACGCTTTGTGTAAAGAGTCAGATGAGCCTCATCAAGACCCGTTTGTTGTGAATGCAAGTTGTATGTATGTGTAAACATATGTGTATATATGTATAAGTTTGATGGATGGGTATACAACAAACAAACAACTACACGACAAGTATAAAGTGACGGATAGGTAGATAAATGGTGTGTGTGTGTGGTTGTGGTGTGTGTGACCAAGAATTGTATGTGCGCACGGTGTTTAAAATAGTCGCATATTTGTATTTTTTGGCTTTTCTACATACTATGTCTCTGTCTTTATTGTGTTGTTTTGTTGATTGTTTTGTCGCTGCAAAAAGAATTTCCTGTAAAATGGACAATGAAAATATTGATTGATTGATTGATTGATAAATACAATGGAACCTCCCTTATAAGACCTTCAAAAATCATCCAAAATGAGGTCTTATAAGGGAGGGGCCTTATAAGGGAGATAATTTTAATTCTCACAAAAAAGGGCAATGTCTCAGAGAAGTAGGTCTTATGTGGGAGGGAGCCTTATAATGGGAGGTTCCACTGTAGAGACATATTCCGTACGCTGATTCTGATTCCCTGACTTTGAAGATAGAAATAGGATCAACACTGATGGTTTAAAACGGTGTAATGAAGAAAATTTAAACTTATTCTCTCAACCCATACAGTTTCTACATACAGTTGTTGGTTTTGCAGGCCATCTGTGACCAGTGGGACCTGCTGGGTCAGCTGACGGTCAGCCGGAGAAAGGGGCTGGAGGAGGCGGAGGAAGTGCTGGAGAGGATCGACCAGCTCCACCTGCAGTTTGCCAAGAGGGCCGCGGTCAGTCCTTGTAGTAACACCAAGTTAAAGCTGAAAACACACTGAGTTAACCCTTTCGCCACCAGCCATTTTTCAGCCTAAAAATACCATTAAACTTAACTGGGTAGAGAAAATAAAAATATCTGCAATATTGCAAATTATTTTGTGACATATATAACATTAGGCCTATCCTTACCTCCCAAAATTAAGAAAATAGGGTCTTTGGATAACAGGCCCTGATTTGATGCCTGTTGGTGACATGGGTGTTAAACCATTGTGGTGCAAAAATGCGACATTGGCGGTGAAAGGGTTAAAGTTTAAATTACACAGAGTTCGTTGTCATCAGCCTTGCCTTTTTTGGGATGGAGAGTTCATGAGTTATGGTTGGGGTAATGAATGTACGAAGAATTTATTTCAGACAAAAAAAATTAGGCTGCATGCACATTTTGTTTTCTGCTGCCATCTCACCACCCCACCCCCACCCCACAACCACCAAAAAAGATAGAAATAAAGAAATCGAAAAATGAAATGAATGCAAATGTGAACATAAAACTCAATTCTTTATTTTATGGTCAAACGATTTGCTGATGTTGCAACCTTTGACTGATGTACGATGGAGATTTGTGCTGATGTGTGATGGAGAAATGTGCCACTGGTGTTGCAGCCTTTCAACAACTGGATGGACGGGGCCAAGGAGGATCTGCTGGACATGTTCATCGTCCACACCACCGAGGAGGTCAAGGTCAGTTTTGTCGGAGAGAGTGGGAAACACAGGGGGAGGGTGTCGGAGGAAAAGGGCTGACCTAGTAAGGAAGATCAGTGAAAGCAGGTGTTAGTTGTTGTGGGTGGAAATGAACAGTTAGTCAGTGTGTATGGACGTGAGTGTGTGTGCATTCGTCTTTATGTTTTTGTGTGTGTTCTCGTTTGCGTGTGTATCCATGCATTGTTGGCCGCGTTTTTATGCAGGCTTATGTTTGCATTTTTGTTCTGTCTTATTTTTGTGTAAGAGAAATGTACAATTTTTTTCCCCCAAGCCCATCTAATTATCCTTAATATGATGCGACCATTTGAAGGCGACCCTGGGCGCGTCACAGGAAGAGCATGAGGGCATTGTGGGTCCTAGGGCTAGGGTTAGCATGGATGAAACCACCCATCAGAAAAATCAAGAATGCTGATTTTTGTCTTTGTTGTTTATCAAGAAATCCTGAAATCGCATGGTTGAGAATGCTTTAATGACAAGCAATCCCACTGGAATAAGAAAAAAGTTTGTTTTACTGTTGAAAAATGAGATGAAAACTGTATCCAAATGCTTTGATTTTACTCATAAAAGTGTAAAAAACAAGAAAAACTTCAGGGACCAGTTCAAGACGACCCTGGGTTAGGGTGGTTCATCTGCATCGTCTTCTATAATGGGGAACACCTTCTCCATAACTTGACCTTGTTGCTTGCTGTGCAGGACCTTGTGGAAGCTCACGACCAGTTCAAGGCAACCCTGGGTTAGGGTGGTTCGTCTGCATTGCCTTCTATAACGGGGGACAACTTCTCCATAACTTGACCTTGTTGCTTGCTGTGCAGGACCTAGTGGAAGCTCACGACCAGTTCAAGGCAACCCTGGGTTAGGGTGGTTCGTCTGTGTTGTCTTCCTTAACGAGGGACAACTTCTCCATAACTTGACCTTGTTGCTTGCTGTGCAGGACCTAGTGGAAGCTCACGACCAGTTCAAGGCAACCCTGGGTTAGGGTGGTTCGTCTGCATTGCCTTCTATAACGGGGGACAACTTCTACATAACTTGACCTTGTTGCTTGCTGTGCAGGACCTAGTGGAAGCTCACGACCAGTTCAAGGCGACACTGGGTTAGGGTGGTTCGTCTGTTGTCTTCTATAGCGGGAGACAACTTCTCTATAACTTGAGAAGTGCTGTGCAGGTTCTAGTGGAAGCCCACGACCAGTTCAAGGCGACGCTGGGTTAGCGTGGTTCATCTGTGTTGTCTTCTATAATGGGGGACAACTTCTCCACAACTTGACCTTGTTTCATGCTGTGCAGGATCTAGTGGACGCTCACGACCAGTTCAAGGCGATGCTGTGTTAGGGTGGTTCATTTGCATCGTCTTCTATAACGGGGGACAACATCTCCATAACTTGACCTTCTTGCGTACTGTGCAGGACCTTGTGGAAGCTCACGACCAGTTCAAGGCGACCCTGGGCGCTGCGCAGGAGGAGTACGAGGGCATTGTGGGCCTGACACAGGAGGTGACCAAGCTCGGGCAGGACAATGACCTGGTCCCTCCAGACAACCCCTACACCACGCTGCATGCACAGGTCAGGATCCCTAGGGGTTGTTGGGAGGGCCTGGAGGGTAGGGGAGGGGTAGGACTAGGAAATGTTAAGGGCTAAGAATATTATGCATACACAAACTCACATACGCTTATGCGAGTTCATTGCCTCTCTCTGTCACACACATGTACACGTAAACATGCACACACATTCACATGCACAGTCCGCATACAAACACGCACGCACTCTCCACATGTATGCGCACACGCACACGCACACACACACACACACATATCCATGTACAGGTACGCGAACGCACACACACACACACTTCAGCAGCCACACACCCCTTTCAGTGTCATAATTTCTGCTTGTAAAAGTCTAAAACTGTAGACAGTTTGGGCATACGTTTGTCATGTTTCTTCTTACTATCTGTACTCCCCATGCCATCATGGCAGCTGGCTTTGTGAATAATAACCAACTATTGTTCATTCTTGCTTAAGCGGTATCACACTTCATATTACTCCTCATATCTGAATGCATGTGGCAGAAATATGCTTGTTGAAAGCTGCTTATTTACAAATTTTACAGGAACACGTAAATGTATACAGTACATGCGCTCTGTTACAGGTTATTTCTACCTTTTAACAGCATGTTCCTTAACAAGATCCTCCTCTGATTGTAAGACGTGTAAAGACTTTCAGGAAGCAGCATTGTACATTCTGCACTAAACATACTTCATTTGTATCTGGTTTGCTAATGGATTTTCTGTTTTGCAACAACCTTTTAAAAACAGTTGAAAACATCTTTGATTTAGACCATTTGTCACGCAGTAGAATGGAGATTGCCCTGTGCCTGTGAGCCCTGTAAAAGGCAACGTTAGTCCAGCACTTAACATAGTTGCAGTTTTCACCGCTTTATGCCAGCTTCAAACTTTTTGATAACTGCCATTATGATAATAATAATAGATGTGAGACGAGTGAGGTATGGTTACAGTAACACATTTTTATGCCAGCTTAATAAATTCGGATGAATTCTCTTGCGAAAATAATGACAAACTTGGCACACAAGTGGGCTTGTGAGGTTTCCAGTTTGACACGAAAATCGAACTGAACGTCAAGTCCTTCGGATGGGGACTTAAAGCTAGTCTGACCCGTGCGCTTTACTCACGTAAAAATCCCACGGCAGTTGAAAGTCAGTAAGAGCAGGGAGAAATCCCGCTGCCTGGTATGGCCAAATTGATAGCTAAGTTTTCCAAGTGTGCCCACACCCCTCTCTTCACCCTGTGCCCACAAAATTTTTTTTTAAATTGCGTAGGCGCTGCACTTGCGGCAACGCGCTCTCCGGGGGAGAGCAGCCCGAATTTCACAGAGATAAGTCTCTGTGACTAGAATATACCAAATACCAGAATACCAAATTGAAGGTGGCGTGAAAACTTTGGAGGAATTCCAAGTACTTTGGAAATGGCAAAGGATTTGACACTGCTTTGTTTCTGATGTCAGCAGACTGCTGATTCTCATTAGGATTATCAGAACAGCTTGAAGTGTACTGTTCCCAGTTTATATGATGTAGAAGTTTTTTCAGGAATAGAGATAAACAAATTGAAAATGCAGCTGAAAGAACCCCTTCATTTTACCATTTTTTCTTGTTACCATTTTACTACTGTTATGATTGGATCACCATCATCAACACAAGTGTTATGAATTGGTTAAGATATTTCATTTCTGTCATGGGCCACTGATGTTGCGCTTGACCGCATCATCATCAGCACAAGTGTTATGAATCGGTTAAGATACTTCCTGTCATGGGCCACTGATGTTGCGCATGACCGCATCAGTGTGCCAGTCATTGGCCCAGAACTGACCACAAAACCGATTCAATGATGATGATAATGACTGCGTGTGTGTGTGTGTGCTGTGTTGCATTGGGATGGTTTATGACGGGTGGACCCCTTTGTAGGAGGTTAGTATTACTGCCACACTTCACAACTTCAACTACTACTATTACTACTATCACTGTTGTCCCTGTATCTTGACTGTCCTAGACCTGGTTACTCTACACATCCATGAGTAGCATTCTACGCAATTCGGAACTCTGCTACACTTCACCATTGATAATTCTTACGTGATGCGCATTTTCAGTGCACTGAGCTTCGTGGTTAAAGAGTAGCATTCCACACAATTCGGACCTATCCTACACTTCATACATGAAACTTGATAACTGAGCAGTTCAATTCTTGACTTGCTGCACTTTTTCAGTGAGCTGTGCTTGATGGTTTTAATGAATAGGACTACCGTATTTTTCGCACTTTGTTTATAAGGCGCATACCGCAAATTTTACAAAAAAATCAGATTTTGTTTTTATGCTTTCTTACTATTTTCTGAGGCGCATGGATCTCAGTCTGATGAGGAAAAAAGTATCGCCTTGTTGTAGTCTGTCAAAATACGGTACCTATTTCACACCAAGACTACACTATGCAGCTATGCGGACTACGCATGGCTTGTGTGAGGGGTAACCAGGTCTGCTGTCCCGTCATGCTTGCTTTCTGTGGTTGTTTTCCTAGAGCATCTTAGTGCAGGTGGCAATGCCAGTCCTTATCACTGTCGGTTTCGTTTTAAATTCACTCTTTTGTACTTTTACCTGTTACTTTGTGTTATATCCTCAAGTAAAACCTTATTGCCCCACATGGCCGAAAGGCCAAAGAGGGCGTTAACCATTATTTCCTTTACCTGTTACCTGTTTACCTGTTGCCTAGTTCGCGGAGTCTGAGAGAGAGTACTTGTTTTATTGCAAAACAACAACAAAAGCAAACAAAACTTAGGAAAACGGGCTATAAAAAGCTTGCAAATGGCACAACGACTTCAGTGAACCGTTCCAATGGAAATTGGTCCAAAAGAGTAAACTCTTTAATAGTTTTTAGATTGATAAGGAATGTGAATGGAGGTATGTGTCTGACAATTTGTTGGGCGCAGGGTGGAATGAGTTAAGCAGAAAACAATGTGGGGAAAAAAGGTTAAAACAGAAGGACTGGGAAGGGAGGAGGCACTAAGGTTTGTATCAAGCTGCTGCTTTTTCTTTTTTTTTAATCTTCCATAGATATTTTTTGTAATTCCAAGACGTGTGTTTTTTTTATGAAAGTGGTACTGAACTGAATATGAAATAATGAATTTTTATCTGTTCCATTGTTGTTAATCTTTTGTATCTGGCAAAAGAACACAGAGAAGAGGGAAGATTTTTTTAAGGTAAGAAAATTTGGTGTCAAAGTTAGAGGACACAATAATACAAGTGGAAAGTAGAAGTACAAGCAGAGAGCTTATATATAGAGAGGGGGAACTTAACTCTTTTCCCTATTAGAGAAGTGAGGCCAACCTCCCTGGTTATCTTTCCCTGCAGGTATGAACCTGTAAGTAAGGAGGGCAACTCAAGTGTTCAAATTTCAATGCGAAACAGCCTCAAAGAGTTGTCTTTTCACGAGTCATGACAGATCTGTAATTAGATCTACATCAACTTGATCAAGTGGGTAATAATCACATTTCTTCCCGCCAATAACGATAATTTGTAGCAGAAAAGAACATAGCCCATTGTTTTTTTAGTCACCATATCATTGTTCTTGACGGGGGAAATGTGAATATTACCAAAAGAACAAGGATTCGCCATGAAGAGAAGATTCCTCGTTTGAGTTTCAACATGATATCGTATGTCAGATGTAGCCTAAGCAGTTGATCTAAGACTGTTCGTCAATGTTTTATAGGCTTCTATGCTCGATTTCCAGCTTCTTTACCTTTTTTTTTTATCTTGCTTAAATAGTTTGAACCTTGCATTCCAACATGTGGTTGGAACAGTCGCTTCGATTCAGAATCAAATTTCGATGGGGGCCGCCATTGTTCCTACCTGTACGGAAAGATAACTCTTTAGGGTCGTCATCACCCTACCTTCAAGTTGGCTATCTCCCCTAAACTATCTCTGGTACAAGTAGAAATGAGAAAGGAAAGCGTTACAAGCAATTTTTACTGTTATCATAGACTCTACTTTGGTGAAGCCATAGTTTGATGTTGATATTTTCTGTAGATTTGACAACTCTCGATAATGATGCAGTAAAGTGATTTTTTTTTCAAATCACCCAGACTTTTTCTTCCTTAGCATTCTCCTTCATTGATGTAATCAAGCACCGAAAGCAAAGTATCGGTCGCCCAGTTTTACAATCATTTGTTAGGAAGTCCACAACGTGAAGACAGCAGTGGCTGCCACCTGCACTAAGATGTTGTCACATGGAATAGCTTCATGGTCTTCACATCTTCAGCTATCGGTTTGTGCACGCCCAAAGACAAACCGATAGCTGAAGATGTGAAGACCATGAAGCTATTCCATGTGACAACATCTTAGTGCAGGTGGCAGCCACTGCTGTCTTCACGTTGTGGACTTCCTAACAAATGATTGTAAAACTGGGCGACCGATACTTTGCTTTCGGTGCTTGATTACATCAATGAAGGAGAATGCTAAGGAAGAAAAAGTCTGGGTGATTTGAAAAAAAAATCACTTTACTGCATCATTATCGAGAGTTGTCAAATCTACAGAAAATATCAACATCAAACTATGGCTTCACCAAAGTAGAGTCTATGATAACAGTAAAAATTGCTTGTAACGCTTTCCTTTCTCATTTCTACTTGTACCAGAGATAGTTTAGGGGAGATAGCCAACTTGAAGGTAGGGTGATGACGACCCTAAAGAGTTATCTTTCCGTACAGGTAGGAACAATGGTGGCCCCCATCGAAATTTGATTCTGAATCGAAGCGACTGTTCCAACCACATGTTGGAATGCAAGGTTCAAACTATTTAAGCAAGATAAAAAAAAAAGGTAAAGAAGCTGGAAATCGAGCATAGAAGCCTATAAAACATTGACGAACAGTCTTAGATCAACTGCTTAGGCTACATCTGACATACGATATCATGTTGAAACTCAAACGAGGAATCTTCTCTTCATGGCGAATCCTTGTTCTTTTGGTAATATTCACATTTCCCCCGTCAAGAACAATGATATGGTGACTAAAAAAACAATGGGCTATGTTCTTTTCTGCTACAAATTATCGTTCTTGGCGGGAAGAAATGTGATTATTACCCACTTGATCAAGTTGATGTAGATCTAATTACAGATCTGTCATGACTCGTGAAAAGACAACTCTTTGAGGCTGTTTCGCATTGAAATTTGAACACTTGAGTTGCCCTCCTTACTTACAGGTTCATACCTGCAGGGAAAGATAACCAGGGAGGTTGGCCTCACTTCTCTAATAGGGAAAAGAGTTAGTTCCCCCTCTCTATATATAAGCTCTCTGCTTGTACTTCTACTTTCCACTTGTATTATTGTGTCCTCTAACTTTGACACCAAATTTTCTTACCTTAAAAAAATCTTCCCTCTTCTCTGTGTTCTTTTGCCAGATACAAAAGATTAACAACAATGGAACAGATAAAAATTCATTATTTCATATTCAGTTCAGTACCACTTTCATAAAAAAAACACACGTCTTGGAATTACAAAAAATATCTATGGAAGATTAAAAAAAAGAAAAAGCAGCAGCTTGATACAAACCTTAGTGCCTCCTCCCTTCCCAGTCCTTCTGTTTTAACCTTTTTTCCCCACATTGTTTTCTGCTTAACTCATTCCACCCTGCGCCCAACAAATTGTCAGACACATACCTCCATTCACATTCCTTATCAATCTAAAAACTATTAAAGAGTTTACTCTTTTGGACCAATTTCCATTGGAACGGTTCACTGAAGTCGTTGTGCCATTTGCAAGCTTTTTATAGCCCGTTTTCCTAAGTTTTGTTTGCTTTTGTTGTTGTTTTGCAATAAAACAAGTACTCTCTCTCAGACTCCGCGAACTAGGCAACAGGTAAACAGGTAACAGGTAAAGGAAATAATGGTTAACGCCCTCTTTGGCCTTTCGGCCATGTGGGGCAATAAGGTTTTACTTGAGGATATAACACAAAGTAACAGGTAAAAGTACAAAAGAGTGAATTTAAAACGAAACCGACAGTGATAAGGACTGGCATTGCCACCTGCACTAAGATGCTCTAGGAAAACAACCACAGAAAGCAAGCATGACGGGACAGCAGACCTGGTTACCCCTCACACAAGCCATGCGTAGTCCGCATAGCTGCATAGTGTAGTCTTGGTGTGAAATAGGTACCGTATTTTGACAGACTACAACAAGGCGATACTTTTTTCCTCATCAGACTGAGATCCATGCGCCTCAGAAAATAGTAAGAAAGCATAAAAACAAAATCTGATTTTTTTGTAAAATTTGCGGTATGCGCCTTATAAACAAAGTGCGAAAAATACGGTAGTCCTATTCATTAAAACCATCAAGCACAGCTCACTGAAAAAGTGCAGCAAGTCAAGAATTGAACTGCTCAGTTATCAAGTTTCATGTATGAAGTGTAGGATAGGTCCGAATTGTGTGGAATGCTACTCTTTAACCACGAAGCTCAGTGCACTGAAAATGCGCATCACGTAAGAATTATCAATGGTGAAGTGTAGCAGAGTTCCGAATTGCGTAGAATGCTACTCATGGATGTGTAGAGTAACCAGGTCTAGGACAGTCAAGATACAGGGACAACAGTGATAGTAGTAATAGTAGTAGTTGAAGTTGTGAAGTGTGGCAGTAATACTAACCTCCTACAAAGGGGTCCACCCGTCATAAACCATCCCAATGCAACACAGCACACACACACACACGCAGTCATTATCATCATCATTGAATCGGTTTTGTGGTCAGTTCTGGGCCAATGACTGGCACACTGATGCGGTCATGCGCAACATCAGTGGCCCATGACAGGAAGTATCTTAACCGATTCATAACACTTGTGCTGATGATGATGCGGTCAAGCGCAACATCAGTGGCCCATGACAGAAATGAAATATCTTAACCAATTCATAACACTTGTGTTGATGATGGTGATCCAATCATAACAGTAGTAAAATGGTAACAAGAAAAAATGGTAAAATGAAGGGGTTCTTTCAGCTGCATTTTCAATTTGTTTATCTCTATTCCTGAAAAAACTTCTACATCATATAAACTGGGAACAGTACACTTCAAGCTGTTCTGATAATCCTAATGAGAATCAGCAGTCTGCTGACATCAGAAACAAAGCAGTGTCAAATCCTTTGCCATTTCCAAAGTACTTGGAATTCCTCCAAAGTTTTCACGCCACCTTCAATTTGGTATTCTGGTATTTGGTATATTCTAGTCACAGAGACTTATCTCTGTGAAATTCGGGCTGCTCTCCCCCCGGAGAGCGCGTTGCCGCAAGTGCAGCGCCTACGCAATTTAAAAAAAATTGTGGGCACAGGGTGAAGAGGGGTGTGGGCACACTTGGAAAACTTAGCTATCAATTTGGCCATACCAGGCGGCGGGGGGATTTCTCCCTGCTCTTACTGACTTTCAACTGCCGTGGGATTTTTACGTGAGTAAAGCGCACGGGTCAGACTAGCTTTAAGTCCCCATCTGAAGGACTTGACGTTCAGTTCGATTTTCGTGTCAAACTGGAAACCTCACAAGCCCACTTGTGTGCCAAGTTTGTCATTATTTTCGCAAGAGAATTCATCCGAATTTATTAAGCTGGCATAAAAATGTGTTACTGTAACCATACCTCACTCGTCTCACATCTATTATTATTATCATAATGGCAGTTATCAAAAAGTTTGAAGCTGGCATAAAGCGGTGAAAACTGCAACTATGTTAAGTGCTGGACTAACGTTGCCTTTTACAGGGCTCACAGGCACAGGGCAATCTCCATTCTACTGCGTGACAAATGGTCTAAATCAAAGATGTTTTCAACTGTTTTTAAAAGGTTGTTGCAAAACAGAAAATCCATTAGCAAACCAGATACAAATGAAGTATGTTTAGTGCAGAATGTACAATGCTGCTTCCTGAAAGTCTTTACACGTCTTACAATCAGAGGAGGATCTTGTTAAGGAACATGCTGTTAAAAGGTAGAAATAACCTGTAACAGAGCGCATGTACTGTATACATTTACGTGTTCCTGTAAAATTTGTAAATAAGCAGCTTTCAACAAGCATATTTCTGCCACATGCATTCAGATATGAGGAGTAATATGAAGTGTGATACCGCTTAAGCAAGAATGAACAATAGTTGGTTATTATTCACAAAGCCAGCTGCCATGATGGCATGGGGAGTACAGATAGTAAGAAGAAACATGACAAACGTATGCCCAAACTGTCTACAGTTTTAGACTTTTACAAGCAGAAATTATGACACTGAAAGGGGTGTGTGGCTGCTGAAGTGTGTGTGTGTGTGCGTTCGCGTACCTGTACATGGATATGTGTGTGTGTGTGTGTGCGTGTGCGTGTGCGCATACATGTGGAGAGTGCGTGCGTGTTTGTATGCGGACTGTGCATGTGAATGTGTGTGCATGTTTACGTGTACATGTGTGTGACAGAGAGAGGCAATGAACTCGCATAAGCGTATGTGAGTTTGTGTATGCATAATATTCTTAGCCCTTAACATTTCCTAGTCCTACCCCTCCCCTACCCTCCAGGCCCTCCCAACAACCCCTAGGGATCCTGACCTGTGCATGCAGCGTGGTGTAGGGGTTGTCTGGAGGGACCAGGTCATTGTCCTGCCCGAGCTTGGTCACCTCCTGTGTCAGGCCCACAATGCCCTCGTACTCCTCCTGCGCAGCGCCCAGGGTCGCCTTGAACTGGTCGTGAGCTTCCACAAGGTCCTGCACAGTACGCAAGAAGGTCAAGTTATGGAGATGTTGTCCCCCGTTATAGAAGACGATGCAAATGAACCACCCTAACACAGCATCGCCTTGAACTGGTCGTGAGCGTCCACTAGGTCCTGCACAGCATGAAACAAGGTCAAGTTGTGGAGAAGTTGTCCCCCATTATAGAAGACAACACAGATGAACCACGCTAACCCAGCGTCGCCTTGAACTGGTCGTGGGCTTCCACTAGAACCTGCACAGCACTTCTCAAGTTATAGAGAAGTTGTCTCCCGCTATAGAAGACAACAGACGAACCACCCTAACCCAGTGTCGCCTTGAACTGGTCGTGAGCTTCCACTAGGTCCTGCACAGCAAGCAACAAGGTCAAGTTATGTAGAAGTTGTCCCCCGTTATAGAAGGCAATGCAGACGAACCACCCTAACCCAGGGTTGCCTTGAACTGGTTGTGAGCTTCCACTAGGTCCTGCACAGCAAGCAACAAGGTCAAGTTATGTAGAAGTTGTCCCTCGTTAAGGAAGACAACACAGACGAACCACCCTAACCCAGGGTTGCCTTGAACTGGTCGTGAGCTTCCACTAGGTCCTGCACAGCAAGCAACAAGGTCAAGTTATGGAGAAGTTGTCCCCCGTTATAGAAGGCAATGCAGACGAACCACCCTAACCCAGGGTTGCCTTGAACTGGTCGTGAGCTTCCACAAGGTCCTGCACAGCAAGCAACAAGGTCAAGTTATGGAGAAGGTGTTCCCCATTATAGAAGACGATGCAGATGAACCACCCTAACCCAGGGTCGTCTTGAACTGGTCCCTGAAGTTTTTCTTGTTTTTTACACTTTTATGAGTAAAATCAAAGCATTTGGATACAGTTTTCATCTCATTTTTCAACAGTAAAACAAACTTTTTTCTTATTCCAGTGGGATTGCTTGTCATTAAAGCATTCTCAACCATGCGATTTCAGGATTTCTTGATAAACAACAAAGACAAAAATCAGCATTCTTGATTTTTCTGATGGGTGGTTTCATCCATGCTAACCCTAGCCCTAGGACCCACAATGCCCTCATGCTCTTCCTGTGACGCGCCCAGGGTCGCCTTCAAATGGTCGCATCATATTAAGGATAATTAGATGGGCTTGGGGGAAAAAAATTGTACATTTCTCTTACACAAAAATAAGACAGAACAAAAATGCAAACATAAGCCTGCATAAAAACGCGGCCAACAATGCATGGATACACACGCAAACGAGAACACACACAAAAACATAAAGACGAATGCACACACACTCACGTCCATACACACTGACTAACTGTTCATTTCCACCCACAACAACTAACACCTGCTTTCACTGATCTTCCTTACTAGGTCAGCCCTTTTCCTCCGACACCCTCCCCCTGTGTTTCCCACTCTCTCCGACAAAACTGACCTTGACCTCCTCGGTGGTGTGGACGATGAACATGTCCAGCAGATCCTCCTTGGCCCCGTCCATCCAGTTGTTGAAAGGCTGCAACACCAGTGGCACATTTCTCCATCACACATCAGCACAAATCTCCATCGTACATCAGTCAAAGGTTGCAACATCAGCAAATCGTTTGACCATAAAATAAAGAATTGAGTTTTATGTTCACATTTGCATTCATTTCATTTTTCGATTTCTTTATTTCTATCTTTTTTGGTGGTTGTGGGGTGGGGGTGGGGTGGTGAGATGGCAGCAGAAAACAAAATGTGCATGCAGCCTAATTTTTTTTGTCTGAAATAAATTCTTCGTACATTCATTACCCCAACCATAACTCATGAACTCTCCATCCCAAAAAAGGCAAGGCTGATGACAACGAACTCTGTGTAATTTAAACTTTAACCCTTTCACCGCCAATGTCGCATTTTTGCACCACAATGGTTTAACACCCATGTCACCAAAAGGCATCAAATCAGGGCCTGTTATCCAAAGACCCTATTTTCTTAATTTTGGGAGGTAAGGATAGGCCTAATGTTATATATGTCACAAAGAAATTTGCAATATTGCAGATATTTTTATTTTCTCTACCCAGTTAAGTTTAATGGTATTTTTTGGCTGAAAAATGGCTGGCGGCGAAAGGGTTAACTCAGTGTGTTTTCAGCTTTAACTTGGTGTTACTACAAGGACTGACCGCGGCCCTCTTGGCAAACTGCAGGTGGAGCTGGTCGATCCTCTCCAGCACTTCCTCCGCCTCCTCCAGCCCCTTTCTCCGGCTGACCGTCAGCTGACCCAGCAGGTCCCACTGGTCACAGATGGCCTGCAAAACCAACAACTGTATGTAGAAACTGTATGGGTTGAGAGAATAAGTTTAAATTTTCTTCATTACACCGTTTTAAACCATCAGTGTTGATCCTATTTCTATCTTCAAAGTCAGGGAATCAGAATCAGCGTACGGAATATGTCTCTACAGTGGAACCTCCCATTATAAGGCTCCCTCCCACATAAGACCTACTTCTCTGAGACATTGCCCTTTTTTGTGAGAATTAAAATTATCTCCCTTATAAGGCCCCTCCCTTAT
>CM065684.1:27712444-27719944 GCA_017654935.2 Phymorhynchus buccinoides
AAACATTATGTTCCATGCCAAGCAAACGCCGAGAGAGAGACACATACAGAGACAACAACCACAGAGCACATAAAATTGAGAGATAGCACAGTGACGAGAGGAGAAACAGACAGACAGGACGACAGACAGAGACGAGAAGCCAGAGAAATAATCTTGATAGGGATATATTATGGACAGTGCGACAAATTGTGCTAGCGTCACGGCACATTCTGTCGCCCAAATGATCACTAGTATTAGTCCCGACACATTTCGTCGCCGACACAAAGCGGGCCGCAAACGCCCCCGGCCCATTTTTTCGCAGTTTTTGTCGCGGCAACAATGATGTGCCTTGCACAACAGTGATTCTGCCTGTGTGGTCCATGTCAGCTCAGTCGTGGAGTGATTTCGTTCTCTGTGCTGCGATGTCAGCTTAGTTGGACTGACAAGCTTATTGGATGCTTGCTGTTCCATCTCAACGTGGACTTATTCTTCTGAGTGCTCGATGTCATCTCATTGTGACCTTGATTCTTTCTTCTGTTGATCCTGCCAATCAATGTGGATGATTCTGTCTGTTGTTTCATGTCAGCTCAATGTGGACGATTATGGCTGTGGTGTTTTCAGTCAACTCAATGTACAGGTCTGTCGTGTGATCCATCCCGCTCATGTGGACTGATTTCTGTCTGTGTGATCCAGTCGACTCAATGTGATGATTTATGTCTGTTATCCATTGTCAGCTCAATGTGATGAATTCGGTCTGTGTGATCCATGTCACTCAATGTGACTGATTCTGTCTTTGCGATCCAGGTCAACTCAATGTGGTTTCTGTTCTGTGTGTTTCATGTCGCTCAATGTGGACTGGTTTCTGTCTGTGTATCCATGTCAGCTAATGTGGACGTGTTCTGTCTGTTTGTCCATGTTCAACTCAATGTGGATGATCTGTCTGTGTGTTTCATTCAGCCAATGTAGACAGATTATGTCTGTGTGATCCATGGTCAACTGAATGTGATGATTCCTGTCTGTGGTGATCCATGTTCAGCTTCATGTGACAGATTCTGTCTGTGTGATTCCAGTTCATCTCAATGTGGACTGATTCTGGTCTGTCTGATCCATGTCACTCAATGTGGACGGTTCTGTCTGTGTGATCCTTGTCAAACTCAGTGCGGACTAATTATGGTCTGTGGTTTCATTTGCCCGTTTCAATGTGGTATGATTCTGTCTGTGTGAATCGCATGTCAACTCACTGTGGACTGATTCTGTATGTGTGATTCCATTTCAACTCAAGTGCGGACTAATTATGTCTGTGTTTCTGTCCGTTCGAATGGGAGATTCTGTCTGTGTGTTGTCATGTCACTCAATGTGGATGATTCTGTCTGTGTGTGTCATGTACAGCTAATGTGGATGGTCTTGTCCTATGTGTTTTCACGATCAGCTCAATGTGATGATTCGGTCTCTGTGGTGTCGATGTCACTCAATATGGATGATTCTTCTTTGTGTCATGTCGCTCAATGTGGATGATTCTGTCGTGTGTGTCATGTCAAGCTCAATTGGATGATTCTGTCCTAGTTTTCATGTCAGCGCCGTCTCATCTCATATAGAATGCTGACTTGAGTGATCACGGGGGGCACACAGTTCTTGCTATCAATTAAGTGTATATGCATCACAGACATGTTTTTTAAGTGTCTGGGTTTTTTGGCTCAAAACATTTTATTAATTAAGTTAATGCAAGCAAGATAATGTAACCAACAGCATTATGAATGTCAGATGTTATTGATTTCACATCTACATAATTATAACAGCAAATGTCAAACTGTACAGTTCAAATTTGGAACAATAAGAGCGAAAGCCTCTTTCAGTGAAAAGGAACTGAAACAGTGCAAACATCCGACAAATGGGCATCTCGGTTTCAGTTTATTTAGAGCGAGCTCACCACACGGGCTCTTCATTACGATCAATTTAAAAAGCACTTATCTGAGACAAAATCCAGATGTGTACCGATAGACAGATATGCAGATAAACAGACAGAAAACAGACAGGTTAAAAGTTAAAACAGAATCATTGTCTGTTCAAAGGAGGCTAAACACTTGTTTTTACAAAAAGTTAAACCACCTAAATGTTGCTGATTAGAAGGATCATCCATCTGGGGATAGAATTATGGATGTAGCGTAATGCATTCCACATGGATGTTGCTTCTGTATTCGCGAAATATGGCCGCCATGACAGTTTTCAAAATGGCGGCTAAATGGAATAACAGCTCTATATCTTACGTATCTATTGGAATAAATCTGCCATCTCAGTGGCTAATTATATGTGTTTAGGGTGTGAATCACAATATATAATACAGAAAGTGATTGGAAGTGTATTTTATTCATTTTCGCTCTGGCAATGCAACAAATTTCTCGTTAGCTGCAACAAAACAGCAAAATGAATATTTGTGTCTGTAGATCTTTTATCTAGAGGTAAAAATACTAAAGGAAATGTATTTGAAGCATTAATGTTTTTGTAAATTGCTTGTTTAAAACGATATGTATAATGTAAGAGAGGATTATCTGGTTGTAGCCAACTTATCTATCCTTCATCAGTTCGAGACTGTCCCTCCAGGTCTCTTCGTTCCTCATCTGACGACAAACTTATCACTTTCATATTCCTTCGTACAAATACTAAGACAATATGTGTGAACGTTCCATTTTTCTTTCAGCAGTGCCCATTCTATTCTGGAACTCCCTGTAGAGTACCTATGAACTTCCGTTCTGGCTAAATATTACCAATCTTCAATCTTTCAAAACCGCTATCTTAAAACACACCTCTCCCTAGGATATCCCTCTGATTTCTTCCCTGCAGTCCTGTTTCCTGCCTTAACTATATTCAACAAACCATTGTGTGTGAGGGTTATGCGCACGCGCGTTTTGTGTTTGTGTGTGTGTGGGTGTGGGCGTGTGTGCGTGTTGTGGCTGTGTGCATGTTTGTGATAATTAATATTTTAGTAGTTTATTTATATAATTTATATATTTATGATCTATCTATTTATTTATTTAAATAATTTGTGATGCGCCCTGAGCTCAAGATAGACAAGGGCGCTCTATAAATATTAGTTATTATTATTATGATCACATTATGATTACTTATTACAGTATTATTTATTTATTGATTTATTATTGTTATTAGTTATTTTATTATTATTCATTATATTTAGTTTTATTATGAATTTAGTTTAATATTATGTATATAATTCATTATAATTATATATTATATATGTGTAGATTCGCTAATTCCTGCAACCGACCTCCCTGTGCCTGCAATCTACCAGGTTTAGGCCAAAAGGATGACACACCAAGTAAGCAAGTATGCGGCGTCCAATCATTATGGTCCGATGTGGCATTCTGCGTGCCAAGTACAGTACTAGCTTCTGCCTGTGTTGTGGGATAGTCAAGGGAGTACAGATTGCAGGTGCTCTTGATACTTCAGCAAACCAATACCTACATAAAGCCTCCTCCTTAGTGGTTTCAATCGAAGTTGTATTCCAAATTTGCACGGCCAAGGCCGTGGTTCTGACAGCTGTAATAGCGGCCCCGAAGAGATGTCAACGAGCTATGTGAACAGACAAGAATATAAATTATATCCTTACCCATCTGAACAGCAGTATCAAGTTCTGACCCACATAGAATAACTTCTTGCGGGCTCATATCTGACAGTTTGGCACAAGTTTTACACATTCACCCCGAGACCACATTTTAGGTTGACAGTTCGAGATGCACACTGTGCCACCCGGTGCTGAGAGTACCATAGATGTCAAGCATTCTTGGCGACACTTGGGCCAATCTCAATGTCAGTCAAAAAGGTGTTTTTTTAGAACGGGTTGTACGTGCTGTTGAGTCAGAAACCTACATACCGTCTACCTGTGTTTTGCGGGGTATCTTGTGGTATCTTGGTGACCAATGATTAATGTATTACCGACTGTCGGCATGTCATATACATCAACTTAAAAGGGGCACCCTGACGGATAAGTTTGTTTGTAAGAAACACATCGAGAGATCACCAGGAAAACACCATTTACAGAGAATTGCAACACTCACTTTGCTCCGGGTTTCCTAGAAATCAAACCGTCAAATCACAGCACGATTCCTCACTTTGGCACGAGGAGGTATGCATAGGATGTCAAATTATTTCACCCAAAGAGAAGACGAGAGTACCGTCTACTTTTCTAATGGCCAGCCCAAATCGTTTGCACGACATTGTTTCGCCAATAGAAGCCTTTTTATTATTTTTATTTTTTAAAATTTATTTTTTTATAGTTTATCTAAAGGAGTTTCGCTCACAGCAAAGGATATAGCTCCAATTGTTTTTACTGCACAACAAAAAAAAGAACAACGCTTCAACCACAATGAGTGACCTTCACCCACCCCATCCAAAAAATGGCTACTCTCTCCGGTATCTCCGCCAAGGAGGAATCGCCGATTTGACGGTTTAATTTCTAGGAAACCAGAGCAAATTGAGTGTTCCGATCCTTGAAAAGGCTTGTCTTTCTGGTGATCTCGACGCATGTTGTCTTGCAAAAACTCATCCGTCGAGGCGAGCCCCTTTAATATGTTTAATAAAGCCCCTGCTTTGCCATAAACCAGAAAGAAAACGTGACGCGAAGCAGATGAGTAGTGGCGACTTACAATCATACAAGCACATCTTGATTGTTGAATGAAAAAAAGCCTTTGAGACTCTCCTGGTGTTGCAGTACCTACAGGATTGTCCCACTATCTTCATAGTTATTAATGTACCATGTGTGCCTGTTCCAGGCCCGGGAGGACGTTAAACGAACTTTCACTCACATAAGCATAGTTATGTTTCGGTAGTGTACTACTTTTCCAGTCACAACGAATCGTGTCTGTGAAATTCGAGTTGTTTCTACCGGGACATCGTGTCGCCGCCAGTACAGCACCATCCTTTTTTTCTTCTTTTTTTTCGGGGGTGTTGATGGGTTGAGGAAGAGGGACTTGGGAAAACTACGTTTTCGATATTCACTGGTTCATACCAGGCAGCAGGGATTTCTTCCTGCTAGCTCTTATTGACTGTAGCTGCCGTATATTTTCTGCTTGAGCAAAGCGCACTGGCCAGACTTGCTTTAAAGACCCCTTAAGTCATAAGTCATAAGTCATAAATCATAAGTTTATTTATTGTCCATTGGCATTGTGCAACGCACATGGAAACTTTGTCTTCCACCGTGTAAAATAAAAAATATGAAATAAAAGTATGAAACAATAAATTTACATTAACAAATATGTACTTCTCACACACCCAATCATCCATCCGCTCTCCGCTATCTTGCTCACCCATCATGCAACCCACCACCACTTCCGCCTTCATTTTTAACCCTTTCTTTTCTTTTATCCTTTCCACATTCCTCCTTTACATTCTCTTGTTCCTTTTCTTTTTTTTCTCCCCAACTTACAAACATGGAAAGAAAGGGCGAGGCCTGTATTCGAAACCCGGGTCACTCACGACATTGATATGGTAGGCGAACGTCTTACCCATTCTGCCACCTTCTTTCAGCTAGTTCAGTGCCACTTTATTTGCATGCGTGGGGGGGGGTGGAGGGGGTTGAGAGGTTTGTGAAGAGGGACTTTGGAAAAAACTATCTATCGTATTTGGTCATACTAGGCAGCGGGATTTCTTCCTGCTCTTATTGACTGTAGCTGCCGTAGCTTTTGTTGCTTGAGCAAAGCGCACTGGTCAGACTTGCTTTAAGTCCCTTGTGCGAAGAACTCTGACGCCCTAGACAGTTCGATTTCTGCCTTCAAAAAATTGGAAAGAAAGGGCGATGGCCGGGATGTGGTAGGCGAACGAAACGTCTAAACACCTTCTTTCAGCTCGTTCAGTGCCCTACATTCATTTGCATGCGTGCGGAGTGCGTGTTTGCGCGCATGTTGTGCGTGCGTGCGTGCGTCAACGTACGGTGCGTAGTGTGTGTGTGTGTGTGTGTGCTGTGTGTGTCTGTGGGAGTGTGTGTGTGTGTGTGTGTGTGTGTGGTGTGTGTGTGTGTGTGTTGTGTGTGGAAATAAAAAAGGAACAACAACAAAAAAGGTATATAAAAAAAGGAAAGAGAAAATAAAAGGGATAAAATGGAGGCGGAAGTGGTGGTGGGTTGAATGATGAGTGAGCAAGATAGTGGAGATCAGATGAATGATTTGGTGTGGTTTGAGAGTTACATATTTGCTTTAATGGAAATTTATGTTTCATTGTCTTTAATTAATCTTTTGATTTCGATATAATCATTATTTCATATTATTTTACACGGCTAGTTTCCAATGACAACGGACAATAAAGAAAGGTATGACATTCAGTCTTAGAAATGACGAACGGTGTTCTAAGTGCTATATATGTCTACTCAAACACACGAAGCAATAGCTGGGGATCTACATGAAGGTGGAGTAACTTCCTCCTGTTTGAACGATTGAAATAGGCGAGATCACTCCCACACACCATGAAATTACCTCCCCTTGATTAATTCTGAACAATTCCTATTAATTTAAAGGGGCCCTCCTAACACATCCGATTCCAGTCGTATTGACCGACTATCCAACTGTGAGGCATGTTTCTGGTGAAATACTACTGTCTAAATGATTCATATGAAACCCTACTATTTTCGATCATTATATTATTCACGTAGACCCCAATACACATATTTGATCAAAATGTCTGACACACAAACACTAGAGTTGAGAACCGGTTCCAAATCCGAACAACGTTTTAAACCGGTTTCCCCTCTTCGAACCGGTTTTACCGAACCGGTTGGGTTTTTTTAACCAGTACTCACATCACTAGTTTCACCTATGCAAACACATATTTATTTTGTCAGAATATTCACAGAGACACACCGACACGATATCGCCCGTCGCGCGCGCGACACGCACACAAACCAATAAGAAAAAACTTATGACTTAATATCAACACAACACACACACCGCACCAACACACACACACACACACACACACACACACACACACTCACACTAAACAATAGTCAAAACCGATACTGCACCACAAAACTAGAAACAGCTGCTCTTGGTTTACAAACAACCAATCTGCGTTGAGAATCAGTGTTGTTTTTCAAAAACAGAATGCGTTATTCTAAGAAAAACTTACTTTCAGTTTGCAGTTAAAAAAACCCGGTTCACAGCAACTCGAAACCGGTTTGTTCGAAACCGCGAAAGTCTTAGCACCGGTTTTTCGGTTCAAACACAGGTACAAACGTCAACATTATTCACAGCGATGTTTTCCCCATGGCAACACAGTGAGTTGTAAGTCACGTTAATGCGTCTCCGTCCACGTTGTTATCATTAGCTGTTAATGATAGTTCTAGGCTAATGATATTTCTAGCATGTTGGTCGTACACGCTGCTACTTCGCCGATAACTTCCCTTGGAATATTTCCTGGACGATTTACCCCCCTTGGAATATTTCCTTCAGCACTTCTGACGTGGAGCAACAGGTCATGGGTATATCTCACACTCAAGAATATCACAGTTACACTAAA
>CM065684.1:27724944-27729944 GCA_017654935.2 Phymorhynchus buccinoides
GCTAAGTGTCCTCTCAACAGTGTCTGTAGTAATGTTAACAAATGTTACAAAGTTGACTTGCCAGTGTAATGAATTTATCCTGGGCCTTAAGAGTATTCCTGACCGTCTTGAAGTAACATTATTTTAACACGATTATCCACCCACTCCCCATTAGTGTTTTCCAGCAGCCAGATGGTAGGGACATCCGATCAAAACAAATTACACAATCAGTGCACAAGTGTTCACCTGTCTTCCGTTGTACGATATTCACATTTGCTAATACTAGGACCTCTCACGGCATTGATTATAAATCACAAACCCCACATACGTCACTGAAAACAAATCCCAGTTATCATTTCAATAAGACGCATTTAAAAATGAGGCAGTACAGCATGTAAATTCAACACCCCCTCTCAAACACGGAAGACCTTGGGGAGATTATGTCCAACCTTATTTCGATGCAGCTGGACTAATCGTTTATAAATTTGGGGATCCCGACTGTGATTATTTTGGGGATCGTGGAGGCAATTGTTATGCATAATATTAATAATTGTTTACGTCTTCCCAGTTCCACATTCAGTGTCCTTACTTTATACTTCTCGGCTGTGTCTGACCAGTTCGTACTCTTCGGCCCACTTGAACGCTTCCTACACATGGTGTTCCGTGTGCCCAGTTTTAGGGATCTAGGCTCTTGGCAGTGTAAGGTATATTTTGTTTTACTTCGCCTAGCGTCACCTGTATCGTCATGGATGCTTGTGTCACTCACCATGCTCAGAGCCGCCTCCGTGCTGTGGCCGCTTCGTGTCAATGCTGTGTGGACCAAGAGAAAATCACGAGCCACCTGCTGGGATAGTTATCCTTATCCTCGTTCTTATGAATTGTCACTATCTATATGGACTAGGCATAATCGACGGCACTTGCAGGGTAACTGCCCCAGAAGTATACCGGTGGATTCTGCATTTCATCTGGACTTGGATACGTCTAGCACGGTACTGTTTTGTACCTTTCGTACTGTTGGTCATTAGCAACGGCATTCTGCTCTGGACAATAATCGCATCCAGCAAAGCAGGCAGACGTCTTCCTGTGCAGCAAGCCGCCCAGGTTTCCAGACAACAGAAAGTGTCTTCACTGACCGTCACTTTGTTTTCAGCTACCGCTTGTTTTCTGCTACTGACCACACCGATCAATACGTACACCCTGGCAGTCGAACATGTTGACTGGACTGACCCTATTACTACCGGGCACTACTGGGTCTTCATTGCAGTCAGTCATGTTCTGTCGCATTCAAACAGTGCCATCAATTTTTACCTGTACTGTTTGACTGGTAGTAGGTTCAGAGCAGAGTTTCTAAAGATAGCGCTCGATGTGTTTCGTCTATTCTATAAGACAAATGATTTTCGTTTCGGAAACAACGCTGTCCAACATTAAAATGCTAAAAATGCTTCATCTTATGAAGCAAGCATAGTAATGAAAGGATTAGTCATGGATCCCATTTCTATCAATAGATAACTGCAAATCTACACTCTTGTAAATATGTCCATGTTTAAATCTTCTTAGTATTTTGATTTTATGATGTAAGACATGCACCAAATTAGGAAAAAGGATTTTCTTCTTCGTTTTGCTTTTCTGTATGGGTTTATTTGTGTGTGTGGAATAAATGCGTTTAAAGAAAACAAAATACAAGATTACATACCAATGAACAAGAAACACCCGAAGGTGCTGATGTGGTGCCCAGAGATGCACTGGCTCCACCTGTCCTACCAACACAAGAGCAGGAGATAAGATAAAATGATAACATACCAAACTGTAACCGTCTGATGTGAAACAACAGAAGTCGAAGACATAAATAAAAGGAATTGAGGTCAAACAACAGGCCAAGTAACTAATACTAGAAAGCTTAATGTTTGCCTTTCAGAGCAAACATGCAAGGATTCTACCCTTACCAACCTTTTCTCTCCCCACTCCTGGTTCGAATTTATATTGGAAGTATTGCTAATCTATGTGTTATTAATCAGTCAAAATCTGACTGTATTACGTCTAGCCGTTGAAGATTGAATCGCAGCCCAATTTGCCCGTTACGGGCCAAAATTCAGCTAATCGCTTTGAAACGGAAAATGTTTTTATACCAATCAATCAATCTTAATCAAAATCGGATTTTAAAAATAGAAATCCAGAAATGTGAAATCTATGAATATAACGCAACCAGATTTACATCAATTTGAATAACTTCCAAACTGTCCAAAACATCATCATACCAAACATCTTAAAGACCTTGGCCAGAGTAAGGGCTACAGTACATAATTTAGATTTTTGACCAATGTTTATCCTCCGCGTTTGATTATCAGTGACTCCAATGGCAGCTTGCCTGACCCTAGCTGGGGCACTTCCGGTCAGTACTTACGGTTTAATTTTATACATGGATGTATGGAACGTATTATCTGTAATAATTACTGAAAATATGAACGCATTCACTGTAGCTGTTTATGAGTTATTCAGGATTAAAACTTGGCCAAATTTGGTCATGTTGGCCATTTCGGCCAAAACGTGGCCAATCATTTTGATATTGCAAATTTTACGTAAGAATAATTCTTTTAAACTTTCCTGCACATTTCATTAAAATCAGGTAAAAAGAAAACATTTCCACAAATGGAAATCAGTGAAATGGAAATAGGTTTACATAAATTTGAATACCTTCCAAACTATTTAACATATTATCACCAAACGTCTTTCCGCACTGGGCCACAATATCCAAAAAGTGTGCGTGTGTGACGTCATTTCCTGTTTTCGGCTATTCCGTTAACCAGATGAAAGCTGCCTGACCCTAGCTGAGGCACTTCCGGTTGGTACTTCCTGTTTGCATGTTGGAAAGTTATTTTTAAGTATATACTGAAAAAATAAAGGCATTCACTTCAGTACGTTTTTGAGATATTCAAGATTGTAATGTTGCCGATTTTGCCGTTTTTCGTACATATTTTACCGAAAAATCGGCGAAATCGTTTACTACTGCAAATTTGACAATCCCTTAATGCCCGGCAACGTTCCTGAAAATTTCAGCCAACTCGGACGAAATAAGGGGAAGGAAAAGAAGAAGAAAAACTCTTACAAATGCAAATGCAATAGTATTCTACCTAAAGGGTAGAATCCTAATATATAAATAAATAAATAAATAAATGAATAAATAAATAAATCCTCATGCAAATTCATGCATGTATAACTAAAACAAGGGTTCCACACACTGCTTTACATTGTTCACTTCACTTAATATTCGTTGAAGATTGTTGTCAAGGCTCAGTAATCTTTCATCCATGCTGGGGGTTTTAAGAACGTAGAGTGTACCTGCAATTCGTGCTGCATCCTTTTTAAAATGCCAAGTCTATAAATGGCATTACGTTTGGCTACAGCTCTTGTTGAGCCACAATGTCAAGCACCTAACGCTGAGAAAAGAATCCAAAAGAGCGTCAACACTATGAAACAGCGCACATAAATACTCAGAATCAACTTTACATGTGTCGATATTGTCATGTTTTGCACGGATCTACATGCACAGTCACAGTCACAGACGAATAGCACGTGTTTTCCACATCAACGAACCAGTATGGCAACCCATTGTTTTGTTCATGCGATTTTTGTGGTGACTGATGAGGAAGGAAGGTAGGTAGGGGGGGGGGGTAAATGTTGACCAAATGACAACTTTTTTGTTGCCACTGGGGTTAACGTGTGCTATGTGCATGGGCACATGGGACTTCGGTTTATCGTCTCATCCGAAAGACTCAACATTCAGACCGTAAGGCCTAGTGCAAAGTGAGAGGAAAAATCCCCTGTACCCAGGTTCGAACTCGGGTTTATTGTATACGAGGCGAACGCGTTACCTCTGTGCCACTCTACAGAATCTATGAAAAAATAAAGGGTTTTTTAAAGTCTCTTTACAGCTTCCTTGTGGCTTCAATGCTTTGAATCCCGATTATCTACAAGGCCCAAGACAGGCTTAAGTGGAGAGCATCAACAAGGCTATGCGCCAAGACCTTCGACGCTGCCAGGAGAGAGGATGATTGTGGAGGACAAGCCGAGTAAAACGAAAGCTTCAACTGCACAGAGCACACACACACACACACACACACACACACACACACACACACACACCACACACACACACATACACACACACACACACGCACACACACACACACACACACACATACACACACACACACACACTCACTCCTCCCCACCGCCAAACCCAGGGTTTTCCATGCTTACCATGTCAGAAAATATGCCAGGCTGGGATATGATTCTTCAGACATCAGGGGGCATGCCGCCAGGGACTCAATCACCACTGATCCTCAGATCCGAGGAACCAGCCAGCATCTTACTGCTTTTCTTAATAGATGCGTCAGAATGATCAATTAGGGCCGGTATTGATTAAATCCGATGTCACAAATGACGGCAATCCAATTGTTGCCGTCAAATGCTAGAGTTGCCGTAGATGAACTGTCAGATTGCACTGGCACTGCCAAATTGTACGACGTCGGAAGAAAGGGGGGGGGGGAGGACACAGGACAAACGACCACCAATGACCTCGCAGTAATCACATTTGCAGATTATGATTGACGTGTACGACACGAATGGATCAACCAGCTAAACTACGTTACAATGCCACGGTTTTGTCCAGTCAGAGGTTGCTTACCATTCTACCCGCTTATGATTGACATGCACAATGCTGCTGACTGATCTGTTGGTTTATCCCAGATGCATTGAATCAAACACATTATACACCAGTAACATCGACAAAAATCAAACGAGCGCAACAAGCTGAAAGCTTATACGTGGCGCTCCAACATGGATAAACGACACAGTATTTAGCTGCCACGGGTAACATAGCACATAGTGGCTGGATTCTTGATCCAAATTGAACAAGGGCAAGTGCAATAACACCAGTAGATAATGGCATCTGGCATGCTCGGTGATTTGTAACTTAAATATAAATGTTCACGAAAGACCTGCCCCCCCCCCCCCCCCCCCCC
>CM065684.1:27744944-27769944 GCA_017654935.2 Phymorhynchus buccinoides
CTAGCAAACATTTTTTTGTTTTGAAAAATGAGGGGCGGCCAGTATCCGCAAACCGATAGAACTTGCAAAATGGGACGTAAAAATATAAATTACGTCAAATTTAGAATGACGCACGGTGTTCTAAGTGATGTAAGTCTACTCAAACACACGAGGCGAGAGCTGGGGATCTACTTGAAAGTAGAGTAGCTTCCCCTGTTTGACCGATTGAATTCCGAAATTCACCATTTAGTGGGAAACAAGCTTTGCTTAGATCCAAAGCAAGAAGACGCGTGTTATTCTTGGGAGGGGGAGGGGATTAAGGAGGGGGGGGGGGGGGGCTCTTTTGAAGCGCGATCAAAGACACTTTTCCTGACCTTAACCGTTCGCTCTCGGTTTCAGTCTTTTACATTTATGGTGATTAGGCAAGGTAGAGCACTCTTTGAGCTCTGGGCTAAATGGGGACTGCTTGTCACCAGAGACCGCAAGCCTGTTGACGTTTTGTTGGGGGTTATTTCTCCCCTCGTTCTTTTGAAGGAAGATACTGGAGGAAGAATGGCAGTCTTTGGGCAAAAACCACGTGGAACCCGGGACCGACAAATCCACCCAAAACAGCTACCATCACTGTGGTAAAGAGCTGGTCGTAGTTTTAACCCTTTCACCGCCAGCCATATTTCAGCCCAAAAACTTCCATTAAATTACCTGGGTAGAGAACAAAAACCATCTGCAGTATTGGGGATTCTTCTGTGACATACATAAAATAAGGTCTATCCTTACTTCCCAAAGCTAAGACAATAGGGTCTTTGGATAATAGACCCCAATTTGATGCCTTTTAATGACATAGGTGTTAAATCACTGTGGTGCTAAAATGCTACTTTGGCGGTGAAAGGGTTAAAATAAATCGATTTCGTTCGTTGAAGGAGATAGTCGCGCACATTGCGCTCACATACGCATACACACTTGCATGCACGCACGCGCGCACTCACGCACGCACACACATATATTCGATTATGCACACATATGTCTAATGTTTATTCAATGTTATTTCAAAGCATGTTGTTTGGCATTGTTCTTTATAGTTTTGTGGTTGAATTGTTTTTGTCGTGACTCTCCAGAAATATTGTGTTCAAAGACAATATCTTTGAATATTCAAGAAATAACAGGTCTGTGCTCTTCGTCTCAGTCAGTGACAGTAGATGAAACTAGAAAGGTATGTTAATTATTATTACACTCTTTGATTCTTCTCATTTGTATTTCACAATGCATTAAAAGACAGCCTGAATGCCGAAAGGAAGTAAAACATTTCACAACTCACCACTTTTATTATAAAATTCGATTCCATGATCACCAAGTCCGCATTCCTAAGTATTAGGTATTATTAGGTATTAGGTACTTTATAGTCACAGAGGCGTCTCTGTGAAATTCGGGTTGCTCCCACCTGGAGAGCGCGTCGCAGCCAGAGGCGCGCCACACATTTTGTGACTGATGAGGACTGATGAGGAAGGGGGGGGGGGGGAAATTTTGAACAAATGACATATTTTTAGTTGCCACTGGATTTTAACGTATGCTAAGTGCATGGGCACACGGGACCTCGGTTTATCGTCTCATCCGAAAGACTCCACGTTCAGACCGTAAGGCCTAGTGCAAAGTGAGAGGAAAAATCCCCTGTACCCAGGTTCGAACTCGGGTTTACTTGACACGAAGCGAACGCGCTACCACTGTGCCACTCTACACCATTGATCATGGTCCTTAACGATTTGGGTTGGCAGAGAATCGGTTCATTAGAAGACATGTTCACGGAGATAAATGATCCATGGATTCAATACATCTTTTAGCCATTCGGTCCACGGTTCTCTCTGAGGGATAGTTAGTAAACGATCCTCATCTCATACACTACCCTATCTGTTACCCTTTATATGTTGATAATGATGAATTATATATGAACTATGGAATGTTTAAATCATCATTTGGTGCTGATCCCTACTACTTAGTACTTCCACAGAATTATGTGTTTACCATTCTAAAATTTGGAACAACTAATAATAACTTGCCAGTAAATAAATTGCGCTATGATAACATACCCAGAAATGAAAGAATCTGTGAAAAGTGTAATGTACATGATGTGGCAGATGAGTTCCATTATTTGTTTGTCTGTCCCTTTTTCAACGTTGAAAGAAATAGATATCTTCCGCGGTACTTTTTGTGTGCGACCAAATGAGTATAAATTTAATGCTTTGTTTGTCTCAAGAAATAAGAAAGTTTTGACTAAACTTAAGCACTTCGTTACAGCTATAAACTGTTCTTTTCGATGATTTATATGGATAAAATGTCACATGGTTTTTTTATGGGTTTTTTTTTGTTATGGTGCAATTATATTTGTTCATGATGTTACATATCTACTTGTTGATTATTGTTTGTCGTTTCTGATAATAATTAGTATAGACATCACTCTGTATTGATCTTTGAGTGTTTAAATATGTGTGTGCTTTGTTTTATATTTCTGTGCCCCAAGTGGGTATGAAAGAAACAATTTGCCTTGCCTTGCCTTGCCTTGCCTTGCCTATAAACCAGTCAGTGTTGTTTTCCTCAAAGTAACCATCCAACGTTGAGAAGCTGAAGTAGTGGTGGGTTCCCCCGTGGGGATACCGGGGGGTCTTTTGTATAAATAGTTCCCCCACCTTCTGGACGTTCTGTGCTTGTAGCTTCCTCTAATCTATCACTCTCTTTGACTCTGCCTTTCCCCTTTGATTACCGTCATCTACTACCTTTCTGCCTTACCGGTCCATTCTCCTGCCTTTTTTCACGAAACACTTTCAAAAACATTTCCTCCAGCCGAAGTCGGACTTGCTGGGCCTAACTATTTCTTGGTTAGGCGCATAACGGCAGCGTGACGCATCTGCGCTCCTAATTGACAGAAAACTGTCTGAGTGATCGAAGAAGAAGCTGAAGAAGTTATGGGTTTTGTGAGATTAGGCTGGCATGTGTCGACTAATTCTTGTTTACGTGGGCAACAGTTGGAGTCTGATTATGTGCATGTGCATGTGATGCTGCTGCTGCTGCTGATGATGATGATGATGATGATGACGACGACGACGATAATGATGATGATGATGATGATGATGATGATGACGACGACGATGATGATGATGATGATGATGATGATGATGATGATGATGATGATGATGATGATGATGATGATGATGATGATGATGATGATGACGGTGATGATGATGATGATGATGATGATGATGATGATGATGATGATGATGATAGCACTATGTAGGCCTAGCCTACTTCAAACTGTCGGTTACAAAAATGGCAAAACAGACAAGACAGACCAACAAATTAAAATGTTAGCCTCTTTATCAAGCTTACTGAAAATTATCTACGCGTGCATAAACACACACACACACAGAGAGAGAGAGAGCAAGCGAGAGAGAGAGAGAGAGAGAGAGAGAGAGAGAGAGAGAGAGAGAGAGAGAGAGAGAGAGAGAGAGAGAGAGAGAGAGAGAGAGAGAGAGAGAGAGAGAGAGAGAGAGAGAGAGAGAGAGAGAGAGAGAGAGAGAGAGAGAGAGAGAGAGAGAGAGAGAGAGAGAGAGAACCGCCAACCAACGATTTTACTCACTTTCGTTTTTTAGTCATAAAGATTTTGTACAAAAAAACATTGACGGTTGTGGAGTGATTGGAATAACAGAAATTAAAACAAAATGACCGAGTCGGGAAATAGCATCCTGAAGAGGAGGCGTTGGCAAAGCTGTAGTTTGGACACCCTCCATGAAATTTTCGCACTGTAAATTTTAGCCGAAAAGTGGGTACACTTTGAAACATTATAATACGACCATGAGTGTTAAGTTACTTATATGTTATTTTCTGTGCTTTAAGCAAATCTTTAATATTTCCAAACAACACATAGAGTAAGACGGGGTAAAAAGCCAATGGGCGGGTAAGAAGCCCATGCCAATTATATCATGAAATAAAGAAAATATCAGTCACATTTTGCCCATGAGACGAACATTAACACTCGTCTCATGGGCAAAATGTGACTGAAATTTGCTTCATTTCATGAGATAATTGGCATGGGCTTCTTACCCGCCCATGGGCTTTTTACCCCGTCTTACCCTATAACAGAAAGCAAAAGAGAGCATCAGCAAGCTAGCGCTTATATCGTGCTCCTGAAATATGTCGTGTTATTTTCTGTCTTTTTAATAAATCAAATGAATGGATACGAAACAAGACAACGTTTTTAAAGGCACGTTAGGGGGACAAAGAGAAGTAGAACGGGGAATGAAAGACAGAGAGGGTGAGGGGGAGAGAGAGAGAGAGAGAGAGAGAGAGAGAGAGAGAGAGAGAGAGAGAGAGAGAGAGAGAGAGAGAGAGAGAGAGAGAGAGAGGAAGAGGAGGAGGAGGAGGAGGAGACAGACAGACAAACAGCCTGGACAGGGACAGACGGGCGACAGAGCGGGCAGAGAGAGAGAGCAGACACAAAACTAGTGCACAGACGACACCAGTAGTCCTGCTGTAAGTTGGTAAGAACAGCGATCAGACAGACACACACAAAACAACAGAGAGACATGACACCACTTCAAAAGACCTCAGTCCACCAGTCACAGTCCCTCCTCCTTATATTATTGAATGTCACCATGAGCAACAGGAATTGAGCGAGGAGATGAGATGAGATGTGCTCGAGTTTTTTTTTATATATTAAAGATCCACCAGATCGCGTGTCAAAATCACGGGCGTCACGGGTTTTCCCTCTTATAGCTGGTAAGAAATCTTGTTTTGACCAGGTTTGGCTCCCATAGAAATGCCCCCGAATTCAAAGCGAAGCATCATTTTAAAGAGTAGCCTCAATTTGAAATTGGGGGCATGTGTATGTGGGTCACAGCTACCCTGAAAAAAACAAGGGACTTAATCGTGGTGCGTCAGTGTGTCTTTAAGAACTTGTCCTCCACTATTCTTATGTCTCTCCAATTCCTGACGCAAAGAGAGACATGAAGGGGAGAGAGAGAGAGAGAGAGAGGGGGGGGGGTGTTAGGGAGGGGCAATTTAGTCTTGCAAGGGTGAAGTGCTATAGTGGGGCAGAACTCGGGCAGTTACACCAAAGATATTCTAAAAGGGTAAGATGGACTACTTAGGAGTTACGGCGAACCGGGCTGATAGAGTTATCGTTAGTGGGAACAGTACACCACACACAGTGGAGGCTATCTAAAAACTCAGACTGGAATTTGAACGGAGAATTCAACTGGCCTATCGACGTGCAAAATGTGTCCTGTTTAAAAGGAACATAACCATTGTTTCTGTCCTCACTACTCATATAGGGAAAAAAGAGACCGGATGCTTATCTTCCCCTTTAGAATATCTTTGGTTACACTGTCGTCTGGCAGTCTGGCGGGGATCTTCTTCTTCTTCTTCTTCCTGTCAATTATGAGCGCAGATGCGTGATGCTGCCGTTATGCGCCTAACTAAGAAATAGTTAGGCCCAGCAAGTCCGACTTCGGCTGGAGGAGGAAATCTTTTTGAAAGTGTTTCGTGAGAAAAAAAAAAGAAGGCAGGAGAATGGACCAGTAAGGCAGAAAGATAGTAGATGACAGTAAAGCAAAGGGAAAAGGCAGAGTCAAAGAGAGTGACAGATGAGAGGAAGTTACAAGCACAGAACTTCCAGAAGGTGGGGGAACTATTTAAACAAAAGATCCCCCGGTATCCCCACGGGGGGTGGCGGGGGTCTGAAACTTCACACGCACAGGCGTTTCCTTGCTTCCCTTCTCCATTTCCTGTCCAGGCGTCATGCAGATTTGTCGTGTTAGCACTTGGCAACGCCTACGAAAAATATAGACACCCCCCGATGAAAAATTAGACCACGGTCATTTAGTCTCCGGAAAAAGTTGACCCGAGTCAGTTGTCTACAGTTTTATACCATTTTCCACCGGGGGGGGGGGGGGGGGGGGGAGGGGGGGGGTGTAAAAATCTGATCCGGGTCTACTTTCTCCCGGAGAGTGTTAATCTTGGTTTCATTTTTGTACAGGGTCACTTTTTTTTGTAATACCGGCCCCCTTCAAATGAGAAGAGAAGAGAAGGGGGGAGGGGGGGGGGGGGGAGAAGCACAGGCACTGGATAAAAGAAAATACTTGTGGCGGTGCCATAAAAACGATGAGGTTTAACCGAGGCGTGGTCACACGCTACACGCTTCTAGTTTTTATTTCTTTTTTTTTGACTTTACTGGTTTCTGGGCTGCCTCCAGTAGTTGCCTCCACGTATTAAAAACCATATTTGTATTTACAAATGTCCCATATGTGTCTGATCTCATGACCATGAGGAAATTTCACTCCATTTTCTCCATGAGACGAGAAAAAAAGTCTAAAAGAAAAATGCTCATGGGGGAAATTTGACTTGCGAGTCTCTTCTAGTTTCATGAGATAATTTGGGTTTTTCTTGCTGCCCATGCGCTTTTGGGCCCCGTCTTCCCCTAGCGTTGCTCCCACGCCGCTCATTGAGTCCCAATTCGCAGCCACGCTTGTTGTTGTTGTTGTTGTTGCTGCTGTGTGTAGTTTTGTTGGTGGTGATGGTGGTATTTTTTCCCATCTTTTTTTTTTTTAATTCTTCAATTCTTTCTTCTTCTTCTTCTTCTTCTTCTTCTTCACGCGATGGGCTTACTCTCTGGGTCACACAAAACGGCGTACAGTTAAGATTAAGGGGCGCTAATCATGCACCAGGACACAAGATGTCGCTACTCTCAAGATGGCGTCGCTGGTTTCCGGAAATGTACCCACCGCGAGGTGACTGCTGCAGTTCCCTCCCGTTATTAGCCGTAGCGCCCTCTAGATGGGAGTGTGTCTCTACCTCTCAAGATGGCGTCGCTGGTTTCCGGAAATGTACCCACCGCGAGGTGACTGCTGCAGTTCCCTCCCGTTATTAGCCGTAGCGCCCTCTAGATGGGAGTGTGTCTCTACCTCTCAAGATGGCGTCGCTGGTTTCCGGAAATGTACCCACCGCGAGGTGACTGCTGCAGTTCCCTCCCGTTATTAGCCGTAGCGCCCTCTAGATGGGAGTGTCTCTACCTCAGAACTATTGTCTGCTACAGGGGAAGTTAAAGAGTTCTAGAGTCATTGAATGTCTTTCTAGAGATAGTGCTGGTTGTAAAGTAAGATTTTTTTTAATTCTTCGCATATGTAGGGGAAGACGGGGTAAAAAGCGCATGGGCGGGTAAGAAGCCCACCCCAATTATCTCATGAAATAAAGAAAATTTCAGTCAAATTTGCCCATGAGACGAATGCTAAACATTAACTGGGCAAAATCTGAAATTTGCTTCATTTCATGAGATAATTGGGGTGGGCTTCTTACCCGCCCATGCGCTTTTTACCCCGTCTTCCCCTAGTATATCAAATGTAGTGAACTATTCATATGAAGTGAACTTTCAGTTTTCCTGTACGGAATGTTTGATGATATCTTATGAGTGATGCACCACATGTATCACTAAATGTTTGCCTGCTGAATGCGCATTAATTTAGCTCAAACCCTTTCATTTACAGCAACAGTCTCTTAACAAATATATTGTCACAATTTGCCATAAAAATTAACGTTCATTTCTGTTAAATTGATTATGTCTAGTACTCTCTATTATGTCTATTATTCTAAATAATTATAAGTCGCCGATTCGGCGCATTGTGAAATATAGCTGTTGCGTTTTAGGTCATATCAACTTTATTTCTGTTTGGTCTCGAAACTTTTTACGTGATAAAACCTTTGATGCATGAGAGACCATAACGTTACGGCTCGTTAAACGCCAGTAAGCCATCATCGTTATCTTCGCGTAATAGTCATTACATTTTATATTGTTATAAAAACCTAATATGTCAACTGCAACAACAACAACAACAACAACAAAAATTTTGTAAAGCCTCATTAATTTCTTTTCTATGGCAATTAATGTTTGCTGCCGAGCAACCGAGTGAAGGATGCACAAGTCAATCCTGCACAATCAATGAGCCTCAGCCTCAATACAAGGGCAAGGCAGAAAAGACCTGAGTGGCTTTGCCTATCTACAGCGTTTCATAGCGCTCTGAAGCGCTTTCGCTGCTGAGACCATTCATGGTCGCTCGATTATGGCCTGCCCGTGTTGTTGCGTCTGACAAGATTGTAAAAGTAGACTTCCGCATTTTATGCTTTCAAACAGAATGCTAGACTTAAATTGATTTCTTTAATAAGGCGAGATATAGCAACTGTTTTTATACATCTGTTTTGTTAGAAATTCGGGACTTTCCTGGTGTTGCACCGCCTCCGGGCGTTGCCTCCATGATCGTTCCCACCATCTTTATATCTACTAGTGTCCCATATATGTGTCTGTTCCAGACCGGAGGACGTTAAACAGATTTTCTTCAAACAACTGTTTTGTCCAACTGTTTAATGATTTACAACATTTCAACGCATTTACTATTACTTCAGTCAACGAAGTTATTTTTGCATTTGTTTGTCTGTGTGTCTAGTCTGTAAACAAAGTTAGAAACGAGTCAGATATGTTTTGACCACTCTTGTTATTTATGTAAATGTTGTCAATGACCTACTCCTCACGCACCCTTATTTTATTACTTTGAAAAATGTAAAAAATAAATTAAAAAAAGGAAAAAGAAGACGCGTTTTCTTACTTTTTTAAACAATGGTTTTGTTTTGTTTTGCAGTTTGTTTCATTCTAAATAATAGTTGTTTTTGTTTGTTTTTCACTGCCTGCGATGTGTCATTTTCTACCGTCTTTTCCTGAAAACCAATTAGTTGTCTACTTCTTATCTTTCTTGGCTTTATTGCTGCTTTGCCTTTACTTTTCTTAAAGGGAGAGAACTGGTAGTGTTTCAACAATATCTCCCAATCGATGTTCATTTCTGTGTGTTTGCTTAATATTAACGCGCACGTGTGCGCGTGTGAGTGTGAGTGTGCGTGTGCGTGCTTGCGTGTCTGCTTACGTGCCTTGGTGTGCGGAAGCGGGATGTGTGTGTGTGCACGGGTACATGCGTGTAATACACGCGCGCTTTCTGATAATGTGTTGTATTGTGTGAAATGACGTGTTTTTTATATTTATTCGTTTCTATCTAATTAATTCTTTGTGAATTGTTGTATTTGGTCTAATGTGTATAATGTTTGTTTGTTTATTTATAGGTAATGTTTTCGTGTACAGCGCTTTGAGCTCCCTCGCAAAGGGATTAAAATGCTTTGCAAATGTGACTCATCATCATCATAATTATTAGTTATTAGCCTTTATTTTTCAAAGGAACGGAGTTGTCTTTCTATAGTTTTTCTGTGACATAAAAAAACCGTTTCTCTTTGTAGGCTATTAATTTGCTGAAAATGTCAGTGCTAGTGTATTTTTCTATTCTATCTCATTGTCATCTTTAATTAGCTGCTCCTCTCCCCTCTATCATAAACCCACTTTTTAATCTTTCTTATAGAAGCGGATTAACTTACATAATAAATGACAACTGGTCAATTATTTCAACGAATTAAACATTTTCTTTAATATTTCGCTGAAATCAGATATTGTGCATAGAGAACAAAATATAATCTTTTCTTTCTGAACAATGCTCAATTTTAAAAGCATCGTTAGGCTTTTAAAGTTTCTCCTCTACTTTCCTGTATTTTACGTGATGTTCTTTTCCATCTTTTCATTTTTTTCATTATATCTCCCTTTTTTACAACTAGGCATAATTATGTAGCTTACCTTTTGTTATTTATTTCTTGGTTTTCATTAAGCTTCACAATCATGTTGTCGTTGATGCTGTTTGCCTTACTTTTTATTTTATTTCAGCAGATCTTTTCCATATCTATTCCTGGGTGCGCCTCACTTCGCTAATTACACTTCGCCTAATCCTTTGATCTCGACCTTCCGTGCCGACATTAACCTCCTGATGTCACGAAAACCCAAGCGTAACATTCCGCCTAAAAACATTAGCACGACTCGCCTAATCATCCTAAGCATGGGTTATGGCATCGTTGCTGACATGAAGCAACGAGTCACCCAGCAGCCAACCACAGACACCTGACCCTAACCACAGACACCTAACCCTAACCACAGACACCTAACCCTAACCACAGACACCTAACCCTAACCACAGACACCTAACCCTAACCACAGACACCTAACCCTAACCACAGACACCTAACCCTAACCACAGACACCTAACCCTAACCACAGACACCTAACCCTAACCACAGACACCTAACCCTAACCACAGACACCTAACCCTAACCACAGACACCTAACCCTAACCACAGACACCTAACCCTAACCACAGACACCTAACCCTAACCACAGACACCTAACCCTAACCACAGACACCTAACCCTAACCACAGACACCTAACCCTAACCACAGACACCTAACCCTAACCACAGACACCTAACCCTAACCACAGACACCTAACCCTAACCACAGACACCTAACCCTAACCACAGACACCTAACCCTAACCACAGACACCTAACCCTAACCACAGACACCTAACCCTAACCACAGACACCTAACCCTAACCACAGACACCTAACCCTAACTACAGACACCTAACCCTAACCACAGAACCTAACCCTAACCACAGACACCTAACCCTAACCACAGACACCTAACCCTAACTACAGACACCTAACCCTAACCACAGACACCTAACCATAACCACAGACACCTCTGCAGAGGATAGACAACGACGTGCTTCAAGAGGCTGTTCAAGATAACGGAGAAGCTGATAACATTGCACCCAGCCTTCCTACCTACAATGCATGCAGAATGGCACTCCATAACCCTAACCCTAACCCTAGGTTTGGACATTTTATGCGAAGTGTTACATATGATCGAGACTCGATAATGATTAGGCCAAGTGTAATTAGGCGAGATGTGATTAGGCCAGATGTGGTTTGGCGAAGTGTAATTAGGCGAAGTGTGATGCACCGCTATTCCTTGTTCATCGTTCTTTCTTTTTCTTTATTTCTTAGTTTGCATGATACTAATAGGACTTCTCTTTGACTCTGTGTTTACTTTTGTTCTGCTAATATATGTCCTACTCTTTTCAGGAGGGTGGGGGATTCTCGAGGTATGTTACCTCTACCAAGAGGTTCATGTATTTGTCGTTGTTAGTGTCTCTGTGAGTCTGTTTGTGATTGATTTTAATTTCAAAAAGTCAAAAACAAAATTTGACGAAAATTGTGTGGAGAGTTAGAGTATAAACCGAAGAACATTTCGGTTTGTTTTATTTTACAGAAAAGTAGTTACCGCAGTAAATACATATGATGAAGTTTTGATAAGAGGTTGTCACGAAATACTCCATGACAGTTTTTCATTAATTAAGATCATTTGTATCAAATTGAAGAGTACTTTGTTGTTCATTTCTTTGCTCATTTGTTCGCCCATTGTTTCTTTCTTTCTTTGTATTCTGTTCATTATTTACACACATAACATAGGCATACAAGACATCTTTATGCACGTAAATCAACCCTAGTTGCACCAAAAACCCTTAGGCCTGTATTAGTTTTAAAGTATCCTTTCACCAATCCGAGTTACCCCCCTTGGTAGAGTTTGGCTCTGATGGTTTAAACGAATTGTATTGATAATCAATATAGCAGCAACATAAACAAATGCAAATGAGCACAACAAGCTTAAAGCTTATACAAGACGCTCAAACACAGATATGTTACACAATATTGGCTGCCAAAAGTAATAAGACACTGGAACAGAACGTACTAATGAAATAACAGCAAAAAGGGAACTTTAACCCTTTCACCGCCAAAGTCGCATTTTAGCACCACAGTGATTTAACACTTATGTCACTAAAAGGCATCAAATCGGGGTATATTATCCAAAGACCCTATTGTCTTAGTTTGGGGAAGTGAGGATAGACCTTCTTTTATATATGTCACAGAACAATTCCCAATACTGCAGATGGACTTTGTTCTCTACCCAGGTAATTTTAATGGCAATTGTTGGCTACACAACAATGCTCTGATGTCGGTCTTATGTAGCTGTTATTGTTGCTGATGGAGAGGACTAAGCACAAATTGACGAATCACACTACCCATCCATTCATTTTATTTCTTTGGTTGTTTGCTTGCTGGATTGCCAATTCTGTTTGATTTTTCTTCTTCTTTGACAATGTTTATTTGTTTGCTTTTCGCGCTCTCACCAAGCTCACCAACCCCTTCCACAACCTTTGGTTTCCTGTAGTTCCCAGAATCTCTTTCGCCCCTTCGCCCATAAAGGGAAGACAACCTTTTGTTTCCTGTTGTTCCTAGAATCTCTTTCGCTCCTTTGCCTACAAAGGGAAGACAACCTTATGTTTCCTGTTGTTCCTAGAATCTCTTTTCCCCTTTGCCTACAAAGGGGAGACAACCTTTTGTTTCCTGTTGTTCCCAGAATCTCTTTCGCCCCTTTGCCTACAAAGGGAATACAACATATTTTTTTCCTGTTGTTCCTAGAATCTTTTTCTCCCCTTTGCCTATAAAGGGAAGACAACCTTTTGTTTCCTGTTGTTCCCAGAATCTCTTTCGCCCCTTTGTCTACAAAGGGAAGACAACCTTTTGTTTCCTGTTGTTCCCAGAATCTCTTTCGCCCCTTTGCCGACAAAGGGAAAATAACATTTTGTTTCCTGTTGTTCTCAGAATCTCGTTCGTCCCTTTGCCTACAAAGGGAATACAACATTTTGTTTCCTGTTGTTCTCAGAATCTCTTTCGCCCCTTCGCCTACAAAGGGAAGACAACCTTTTGTTTCCTGTTGTTCCCAGAATCTCTTTCGCCCCTTCGCCTACAAAGGGAAGACAACCTTTTGTTTCCTGTTGTTCTCAGAATCTCTTTCGCCCCTTCGCCTACAAAGGGAAGACAACCTTTTGTTTCCTGTTGTTCCCAGAATCTCTTTCGCCCCTTCGCCCATAAAGGGAAGACAACCTTTTGTTTCCTGTTGTTCCCAGAATCTCTTTCGCCCCTTTGCCTACAAAGGGAAGACAACCTTTTGTTTCCTATTATTCCTAGAATCTCTTTCGCCCCTTTGCCTACAAAGGGAAGGCAACATTTTGTTTACTGTTGTTCCTAGAATCTCTTTCGCCCCTTTGCCTACAAAGGGAATACAACCTTTTATTTCCTGTTGTTCCCAGAATCTCTTGCGCCCCTTTGCCTACAAAGGGAATACAACCTTTTATTTCCTGTTGTTCCCAGAATCTCTTTCGTCCCTTTGCCTACAAAGGGGAGACAAACCTTTTGTTTCCTGTTGTTCCCAGAATCTCTGTCTCCCCTTTTGCCTACAAAGAAAAGACAACATTTTGTTTCCTATCATTCCCATAATCTCTTTCGCCCCTTCGCCTACAAAGGGAAGACAACTTTTTGTTTCCTATCATTCCCAGAATCTCTTTTGCCCCTTCGCCTACAAAGGGAAGACAACCTTTTGTTTCCTGTTGTTCCCGGTATCTCTTTCGCCCCTTTTGCCTACAAAGCATTCCCATAATTTATTTCGCCCCTTCGCCTACAAAGGGAAGCCTTTCGGTGTCGTAGTAAGTTTAAAACTCTTATCTGACCTCTCGGACTCGTATTACTACAGTATTTACATACCCCACCCCACCCCCACCCACCCCCCAAAAAAATCAATTGAGGAAATCAACACTGGGTCCACCCTAAAAGCCAGGCACAAAGGCAATACAACATTTTAAACGTTTTGAGGCCGTCATCAGTCAAGAAGATGAAGATGCGACTTTGGGTGTAGGCCCCCTACCGTTGAGATCCCAGGTTACATGTCCACGTAATGGCCACTCTGCCGTTTCCGACTATGAGTATCAGATAGCAGAGGGGGGCAGCTGCGACTCCTGCGGGCTGGGCTAGAGCTTGTTTGTACTGGAGATGCCTTGCGCAGGGCACATCCACACTCTCTCGGCCAAAGGAGTTTGAGGACAGATGTTGGTTTTTTTTAACCCTTTCACCGCCAGCCATATTTCAGCCAAAAATGTCCATTGAAATTACCTGGGTAGAGAACAAAATCCTTCTGCAGTATTGGGGATTCTTTTGTGATATGATATATAAAATAAGGTCTATCCTTACTTGCCCAAACTAAAACAATAGGGTCTTTGGATAATATACCCCAATTTGATGCTTTTTAGTGACATGGGTGGTAAATCATGGCGGTGCTAAAATGCGACTTTGGCGGTGAAAGGGTTAAAGGTCCCCAAAGGCCAACCAATCTGCTTGGCTTCAGCACAAGAGCCAGGGCAAATGCCCTCCCACTTTGCGAGTCAAAGTTGTACAGCGATTTTCCATTACTGTAGAAAATCAGTTATTGCTACAACTGTCAGTTTAGTGTTGGCAGCTACTACAGGCTAATGTCAACCAATGATAGAAAGCCATTTCAGTAAAAAGGCCACGTGATGGCCATAATCTACTGTTGATTGCCAGACCCTAGGGATGTTGATACTTGCAGTTAGCCGAGAAATTTGAGTAACACTGTCTTCTTCGATTCTCGTGCAACTGATCTTTCCAGTCAAGCAATTAACGCCGTCAGTCATCTTGGATTACAGTTGGCGGGTTGAGGACTCGTTCATTGCCTTGGTCTCTCTCTCTCTCTCTCTCTCTCTCTCTCTCTCTCTCTCTCTCTCTCTCTCTCTCTCTCTCTCTCTCTCTCTCTCTCTCTCTCTCTCTCTCTCTCTCTCTCTCTCTCTCTCTCTCTCTCTCTCTCTCTCTCTCTCTCTCTCTCTCTCTCTCTCTCTCTCTCTCTCTCTCTCTCTCTCTCTCTCTCTCTCTCTCTCTCTCTCTCTCTCTCTCTCTCTCTCTGCATGCGTGTGTGGATGTATGTATGTGCGTGCGTGTGTGCGTGTGTGTGTGCGTGTGTGTGTGTGTGTGTGTGTGTGTGTGTGTGTGTGTGTGTGTATGTGTGTGTGTGTGTGTGTGTGCGTGCGTGAAAAAAGTCAAGTCAAGTCAACATTATTTTTAATGACTGCGTGTGTATGTGTGCGTGCGTGCGCGCGTGCATGCCTCGCGCGCTCGTGCACTAACCGTGTTATGTAGGTGGAATCAAAACGCCTGAATATACTAAGAGTGAAAACTCTGCAGCTGACTGAAGCCGGTTTTTTACTCCCACCCTTTCACCTGCACTGCAGGTAGGGGTCATTGTGAACTCACTCACTGCCTCTGTTACCATACTTAGCACTTCCCACCTTCCACCTTTTCACCTTCCATGTGGGGAAGTAAGAACGTTGGCTCCATCCTTTGCTAGGTTTGTAGGCTGCGAAGTAATCACTCTTATATAATATTCGGTAGAAGTGTGAAACCAAACCCACTGTTATCAGCTCTGAGAGGTTACTTTCAGACAGAATGAAGCCTTTATATGAACATAAGAGGCCGTCCCATTGTACCATAAACATAACCTATGTATTTGGGTTGACGAAGTCTGGTGATCATCCAAGAAATGTAATAAATGAGCATAATTCCAATCATCTTCATCATCTTCTTCATCATCATCATCAGCAGCAGCAGCACCATCATCATCATCATCATCATCATCGTCAGTTTCACTTTCGTCACCACCACGACCAATATTAGCAATAGAATTATACGCGCCATCATCGTCATCATTATCATCATCATCATCATCATCAGTATCATCATCATCATCATCATCATCATCATCATCATCATTATCATTATCATCATCATCATCATCATCATCATCATCATCATCACCATCATCATCATCATCATCATCATCATCATCATCATCATCATCACTATCATCATCATCATCATCATCATCATTATCATCATCACCATCATGAATCATCATCACCATCATCATCATCATTGTCAGTTTCACTTTCGTCACCACCACGACGAATATTAGCAATTGAATTATACGCGCCATCATCGTCATCATTATCATTATCATCATCATCATCATCATCATCATCATCATCATCATCATCATCATCATCATCATCACCATCATTATCATCATCACCATCATCATCATCATCGTCAGTTTCACTTTCGTCACCACCACGACCAATATTAGCAATTGAATTATACGCGCCATCATCATCATCATTATCATAATCATCATCATCATCATCATCATCATCATCATCATCATCATAATCATCATCATCATCATCATCATCATCATCACCATCATCATCATCATCACCATCATCATCATCATCGTCAGTTTCACTTTCGTCACCACCACGACCAATATTAGCAATTGAATTATACGCGCCATCATCATCATCATTATCATAATAACCATCATTATCATCATCACCATCATCATCATCATCATCATCATCATTATCATCACCATCATCACCATCATCACCATCATCATCATCATCATCATCATCATCATCATCATCATCATCATCATCATCATTATCATCATCACCATCATCACCATCATCATCATCATCATCATCATCATCATCATCATCATCATCACCATCATGAATTATCATCACCATCACCATCATCATCATCATCGTCAGTTTCACTGTCGTCATTACCACGACCAATATTAGCAATTGAATTATACGCGCCATCATCATCATCATTATCATCATAATCATCATTATCATCATCATCACCATCATCACCATCACCATCATCATCGTCAGTTTCACTTTCGTCACCACCACGACCAATATTAGCAATATAATTATACGCGCCATCATCATCATCATCATTATCATCACCATCATGCCTCATCATCATCATCATCATCATCATCACCATCATCACGGTCGTCGTCGTTATTAGGTTGTGTTGCAATTGTCCCTAACATAATGTTACGTTAAGAGAAACATTAGGACTAAACAAATAGGAGGCAATGAATGGCTAGCCTACGTTGATGGGAAAGTATGCAGGCGGACTCTCCTACATCGGAGACCAACGATAATGGGTGATTTTATTTTATTGATGAAATACGACTCAACAGTCTATTAATAATAGTATGTTTATGGCAATATCAGATTAGCAGAGGCAGTACGTTCCGCGTTGTTACATTTTATGCGCTTATCTTTCTCTCCACAGCTTCATTTCTCTGTCTGTCTGTCTGTCTGTCTGTCTGTCTGTCTGTCTGTCTGTCTGTCTGTCTGTCTGTCTGTATGTATGTATGTATGTATGTATGCATGTATGCATGTATGCATGTATGTATGTATGTATGTATGTATGTATGTATGTATGTATGTATGTATGTATGTATGTATACATGTATGTATGTATGCATGTATGCATGTATGTATATGCATGCATGTATGTATGTATACATGTATGCATGTATGTATATGTATGTATGTATGTATGTATGTATGTATGTATGTATGTATGTATGTATGTATGTATGTATGTATGTATGTATGTATGTATGTATGTATGTATGTATGTATGTATGTATGTATGTATGTATGTATGTATGTATGTATGTATGTATGTATGTATGTATGTATGTATGTATGTATACACGCACGCAGTCTGTCTATATGTCTGTCTGTCTGTCTGTTTGTCTGTATGTACATGTATGTATGTATGTATGTATGTATGTATGTATGTATGTATGCATGTATGTATGTATGTATGCATGTATGTATGCATGTATGTATATGTATGTATGTATGTATGTATGTATGTATGTATGTATGTATGTATGTATGCATGTATGTATGTATGTATGTATGCATGTATGTATATATGTATGTATGTATATATGTATGTATGTATGCACGCAGTCCTAAAACTAAATTCGTGTCATCCTCTGGTATCCATGACGACAGTTATCCTTAAATGAACAGATCATTCACATTATGCCTTTAGAATGATGACTACAAAAAAAAAAGTTATTTTACGAGAACTCCTTGTTTATAACACAGACAGTGTGTACATTCTGACCATGACTTTCAGATAGCACACGAGGCAGCTGCTACTCTAGAGCGCTGGGTTAAACATTGTTTATGGTGGAGATGCCTTCCCCAGGGCAGATCCCCACTCACTCAGGCAAAATGACGTTAGAAGCGGTATTGGGGATGTTCTCAAAAGACCAACTAACCATTCAGCTGTAGGACTAAGACTCAGGAGTCAGTAGCCTACCAATGCCTTTTGTTTTCTCATTTCTTCTTCCTCTCCTTCTCAACCTTGTAGATTTATAAAGAGAACCGTTATAATACATCCCAGCACATGGATTGAATGTCTGTGCACGCGCAATTAGTAGGGTAAGACGGGGTAAAAAGCCCATGGTCGGGTAAGAAGCCCATGCCAATTATCTCATGAAATGAAGCAAATGTCAGTCACATTTTGTCCATGAGTCGAACGCTAAACATTAACACTCGTTTCATGGGCAAACTTTGACTGAAATTTGTTCATGAGATAATTGGCATGGGCTTCTTACCCGCCCATGGGCTTTTTACCCCGTCTTACCCTATTCGTTAAACATAAATCTGTTCTTCTTGTTCCCATATAAATTAACGTGTGTGTGTGTGTTTTTTTCTGCTCTCACCTTTTTGTCGAGTTCATGTTTTCATGTAACTATTATGTAGTTTCGTTATTATTTCTCAGTAATTTTCGCTTCTTACCTTTATACCATGAATATTGTTAATTCAAATAGGCCTAGCTATGCAACAAAACATTATGGTACTTTGCTTTCAGCTTCCGTCACAATTTGTCTTTGTGTGTACATTTGATAGGGCTTGATATAAGTCTTCGTGTTGCCCTATCTCGTTATTGTTCTAATCTGTGACATTTGATAATTATTGTTTTTAAAAACACCGCTATTTAAACCAAAGTTATGGTCTTTCACAAAAGACAAGCCAGGGCTCCCAGGGACCCCCATTTGGGGGTCTATGAAGCACTAACATTCTCAAGGACCCTCTAAAAGAATGTGCAAAGGGTCCCAGGAATGCACTAGACAAATTATTTTTAGCATTCGCAATGCCACTAGGACCCTCTATGCCGCCTCTAGGACCCTCCATACTGTAAGTGAAGGAGTCCCTGGGACCCCTTGTTTTGCGGGACGATTGGGAGCCCTGGAAGCTGTGTATCTACCATGATTTTCTATCATTGTAAAAAAGCATTTTATTGTACAGCTCTCATCTTACTATTGACCCCCATCTTCAGACTAATGTCAACCAATGACAAAGGCCATTTGAGTGAATAAAGGGCCTAGCGAGTAGTACAGAGGTGCACCATATCATTCCTCTCTCTTCAATCTTTAAAGACCCACCAGGTCACGTGTCAAAATCACGGGTTTCGCGTGTTTTTCCCCTCTTATGGCTGGTAAGAAATCTTGTTTTGACCAGGCTTGACTCCCATACAAATGTCCCCAAATTGAAAACGAAACATCGTTTTAAAGAGCAGCCTCAATTTGAAGTTGGGGACATTTGTATGGGGGTCACAGCTACCCAGAAAAAAACCCCAAGGGACTTAATCGTGGTGGGTCAGTGGGTCTTTAACCCTTTCACCGCCAATGTTACATTTTTGCACCATAATGATTTAACACCCATGTCATTAAAACCCTTTAAATGAGGGTTTGTTATTCAATGATATTTCGTTTCTAAATTTGGGTAGGGGAAGACGGGGTAAAAAGCCCATGGGCGGGTAAGAAGCCCATGCTAATGATCTCATGAAATGAAAAAAATTTCAGTCAAATTTGCCCATGAGACGAATGCTAAACATTAACACTCGTCTCATGGGCAAAATGTGACTGAAATTTTTTTTTCATTTCATGAGATAATTGGCATGGGCCTCTTACCCGCCCATGGGCTTTTTACCCCGTCTTACCCTAGTAAGGATTGACCCTATTCCAAATGTGTCACAGATAAATCCCACAATATTGCAGGCGAAATCTTTTCTGTAGCCAATTAAGTTCATGGAAAATTTTGACTCAAAGATGGCTGGCGGTGAAAGGGTTAAAGAGCCTCTCAAGACTGTATACTATCTCACGTGGTCGTGAAAACAGGTTGTTATTTTCCACCGTTGTACAGAATGTTCAGTAAATGTAGTATGGAACTCGTGACATCTTACTATCGACCAGCTTGGATAGTCTAAGAGGATCTTTACACCCTCTTTCCTTTCAAGTTCGGTCATTGTAAAAAAAAAAAAAAGGAAACCTTTTCTTTATTAATTAAACAAAATGAACACAGGGATTAGTGTAATTTCGCAATGCGCAGCTGCAGTCTCGTTGCCATAATTCTTGAATTTCTCCCGAAACAACTTAGGAATAGATTTACAAATTATTGATTTCCAAATGAAAAGTGTTTCGACGGGGTAGCAGCACGGCAGCAGCTCATCCTGAAGCCCACCCCAATTATCTCCCCCCCCCCCCGAAAATTTCTCTCAAACTCCCCATCCATTATGCACTTTCCTGTGTTTTTCTTGTTTCATGAGTATTTTCAATTTGGCTTTTAAGAGCCCATTAGCTTGTTGCTTACATTTCCTGTTTCAATAGTTTTACTTATAATCCTCTTTCAATTCTCAACTTGAAAAATGTAGCCTATTTAGTTTCCATGAAAACAAATGACACCCCCAAAAAACAGATATACGTAGAGATATGTTTTTGAATAAAGACAAGGGATGTGGGAGATCGACGGCTAATGTGGTGAATAAGAAAAGTGTTTCGCTTTCCAGCAGCAACAGCAACAACATCCTGACCAACCACAACAACCCCCACCCCAACAACAACAAATCCGTCCCTTATCCATTCGCTCTTCTTACTCAAAAAGTTTTAATGCAAAATACTTTGGGTGAGAAGGGATTAAAAATGCACTTAAACTGTGTGCGATTGATTAAAAGTCAGTTTTAGCGGGGTGTCTCTCCGACAATGACCGCCAGATCTTAGAGGAGGCAACTGCTATTCCGCAGGGAAACTGGGCTGGATTATATTTAAAATGAATATGCTTCGCCCAGGGTAGGTCCTAAATGAGTAAATCCTAATCTTCAACGGGAGGAGTTGGCTGCTGGCTCTAAAGGAAGAAGATTCGAAGAAGAAGAAGGCAAATTTGACTGAAGAAGAAGAGGGTAGGTCCTAAATGAAGTAAATCCTAAGGAGGAACGGGAGGAGTTGGCTGCTGGCTGCTTAAGGAAGAAGAAGAAGAAGAAGAAGAAGAAGACGACGACGACATTGTGAGTCTCTCCGTCACGAGGAAACACTTTCGGACAATAGGCGGCGATGCGGATAGTTCCCCAAAGCCAATTAATCCCACAGGCCGCAACACTAAGAGCCAGTGCAAATTAATGCCTCCTAGTCTTGACGTGTCGTCCTATTTAAAAGCGCCCAGGGTTAATGAGATTGGTTATTAGGGGGTCCTCTTATATACATCTGTATCGTTAAAAATTGGGGACTTTCCTGGAGTTGCACTGCCTCCGGGCATTGCCTCCAGGATCGCTCCCACCATCTTTATATCTACTAATGTCCCGATATGTGTCTGTTTCAGACCGGAGGACGCTAAACGGATTTTCATTCCGAGATTGGTTATCAAAAGATTATACATCTGCATCGTTAAAAATTCGGGATTTTCCTGGAGTTGCACTGCCTCCGGGCAGTGCCTCCAGGATCGTTCCCACCATCATTATATCTACTAATGTCCGATAATTATATGTCTGTTTCAGACCGGATGACGTTAAACATATTTTCATTCAATGAGATTGGTCTGCTGAGTAAAACCCGATGGTGTTCCCCTATTAGCTTGGAGGGAATTTCAGATGATCGTGCACTTAGTGACAAGTTTTTGAAATTTGGCATGGTGTTAGATATGGGTATGAGGATTTCAGAAATCATCGCAAACAAAATGAGCTCGACCTACTTTGGCCTGTTTGCACAAAATCCAATATGGCCGTCACCGGGAAAAGTGACTGTCAAATTGTAGCTTTCGTTACTACTAGAACCTTATCAAATACCATTATGTATATTGTTTTGGGGGTAAGGAATCCATATTTGAGATTGATTTAGCATTTCGAGGTTATTTTGAAGGTAAAATATTATTTCCAAGGTCATTTCGGTCCAAATTTGTTATAACTCTGAAAGGAATCAACTTCAAAAGAAAATATTGAGTTTTCTGGTCATGTTTCCTAATTATGTGAGCTCATTTATGTCCTTAAATGCATCACTCTTACCACTTAATCGGAGAAACAAATAGTATGACATTCAAAATGGCCTCTGTAGTAACACCCAGTGTTCACCACTGCACTGAAATGCTTGACTAACGATACAGTTTTGTCTCATTTCAGGTGTGGCTCCTGTTGAAGAATGAAAACCTGAAGAAACTGCAAAAAAGTGCGCCATGAATGTTGGAAATCCATTGGTAGCAAGGATAGACACTGACTGGACATTGTGTTGTTTGCGTCAAGATCATTCTAGTAAGAAAGACTTACGGTGTCCGTTTAATAAGGAATGCCATCATAAAGCTTATAAAACCCTTGCTGATGACCTGAAAAACTTTGTTACAAATGATGTTCCTTTACCTATTGGAGTGAACTTGGAGTGCTTAGATGATGGGTCAGGGGTTGCCAGCACACTGCTGAAAAACAAGGCTAAGTATCACAATCGATGTCGGTCACTCTTCCGTTCTTACATGGTGGAAAGAAAACTGCACAAGAGGGAAAAGACAGAGAGTGAAGAAGAGACAATCAGTCCTAAAAAGACACGCTTAAGTTTTTGTGCAACCCTTGATCGTGACAGGCCCCAGTGTGTCTACTATGAAAAGTATGAGGGTGGTGGTGATGAGCCAGTGTACCGTGCACAGAGTGCTAACTGCGAAAAAAAATCTTCTTCAATGGGCTACTGAAGGATCAAGCTTCATAGCTGAAGAAGAAAATGAGGATCCAGCCAGCATCAGTGCCAGACTCAGAGTAGCCTGTACTGTCTCTCAGCTGATATGCAGCAATGCTTCAAAATATTCAAGCAAAGCACCCAGTCGCTATCAACAGAAAGAGAGAGAGACTCCTTTTCCACTCTACGTTGGACTGAGACTTCATGCAAATGATCGACAGAAAGGAGCCATTGGCACATTCCATTCTTTAGGCATGTCAGTGTCATACGACCGTGTGATGGACGTGAGGAGGGTTTTTGCCAGAGCTGTCTCAAAGTGGTGGGGTCAGGATGGAGTGGTTGTGCCAACCAATACCAAACGGAGGGTATTTGTGACAAGTGCAGTGGATAACCTTGATGAGTCTGGACGCTGTGAGTTCCATGGCACTGCCATGACACTGACCAGTCACGTTACTCATGACAAAATGGGGGAGGATCCACCACCTCTCAGTCTGGATGTCCCAGAAGAACACCCAATTCAGCTTCCTGATGACTATGCTGTTGTGCCCTACATCGATGAACATACAGGTGATGTCACCCTTTCACCAACTGAGAAATCCGCCAGGCCTACTTTCACTGAAAATCCTCGATCAGGGACTCTAAGGCCTACCTCAGGACAGTGGACACTGATGTGGTGGTTCTTGCCATCTATCATTTCCATGAACTGAACTTGTCAGAGCTGTGGATCGGATTTGTGTCTGGAAAAACATTCAGAGACATTCCCATTCATCACATATCTCAGCAGCTTGGACCTCAACGCTCTGAGGGTCTCCTCTTCTTCCATTCATTCACGGGGTGCGATGTAACATCAGCAATGTTTGGGATTGGGAAAATGTCGATCATTTGCATGAAGACTCAGTCCAACGTAGAGTGGAAAAGGAGTCTCTCTCTCTTTCCGTTGATAGAGACTGGGTAATTTGCTTGAATATTTTGAAGCATTGCTGCATATCAGCTGAGAGACAGTACAGGCTACTCTGAGTCTGGCACTGATGCTGGCTGGATCCTCAGTTTCTTCTTCAGCTATGAAGCTTGATCCTTCAAGCAGAACATCAACTAGGGTCAGAAGAGGCTTGGCAACTGGTTCACTTAGACACTGTGAGGTAAACGACCTGTTGAAAGGCATCTGTTGCAGAAGAACGTATTTCCGCAGTATGAGACCTACTTCCACAATTTTCTCAGCTTCATCTTCAGTCACTTGAAGGCGAGCAGTCTCTGCCAAAGCTGTTCCAACTGTTTTCTTATGGGAGATATATAGTTCTTTGCCCTCCTGGAAAGCACACCACTCAGGTCCAAGTTTATGAATGAGATGCTCCTTGAATCTTGTTGGGTGAACATTAACACCAATCCAGTCTGAGCCAAGTATCTGCAGACGTTGATCATAAAGTCTTCTCAAAACTGAGAGCTTCTGTGTAGAATGGCTGTACTGCACAAATGCTACAAGCTGAGCAATTACTAAAGGGTCGTAGGTATGTTTACTGGAACTGTCTTTTGCTGCACTTGATGACTTGGCTGCTCGTGCATCATTCTTGAGCTTCGTGTAACACGATGTGTGATAATGGATGTCTGCAGCTTCTGCATCCCCAGCACTGATTGCAGTGTTCAGCCGAGCATGGACCACCCAGTTCCTAGATTCAGTAGCCCATTGAAGAAGGGTTTTTTCGCAGTTAGCACTCTGTGCACGGTACACTGGCTCATCACCATCCCCCTCATACTTTTCATAGTAGACACACTGGGGCCTGTCACGATCAAGGGTTGCACAAAAACTTAAGCGTGTCTTTTTAGGACTGATTGTCTCTTCTTCACTCTCTGTCTTTTCCCTCTTGTGCAGTTTTCTTTCCACCATGTAAGAACGGAAGAGTGACCGACATCGATTGTGATACTTGGCCTTGTTTTTCAGCAGTGTGCTGGCAACCCCTGACCCATCATCTAAGCACTCCAAGTTCACTCCAAGAGGTAAAGGAACATCATTTGTAACAAAGTTTTTCAGGTCATCAGCAAGGGTTTTATAAGCTTTATGATGGCATTCCTTATTAAACGGACACCGTAAGTCTTTCTTACTAGAATGATCTTGACACAAACAACACAATGTCCAGTCAGTGTCTGTCCTTGCTACCAATGGATTTCCAACATTCATGGCGCACTTTTTTGCAGTTTCTTCAGGTTTTCATTCTTCAACAGGAGCCACACCTGAAATGAGACAAAACGGTATCGTTAGTCAAGTATTTCAGTGCAGTGG
>CM065684.1:27777444-27892444 GCA_017654935.2 Phymorhynchus buccinoides
ACTCCCACATACTTGTAAGCAAACATACCCGGCCATGGCCATTAGTTTGTGGGACTATTGGTATGTGGGACAAAAACGAGCGTTGCATTCTCATTGGTCCCTGAACACAAACGGCAAGCCATACGTACGTACCTCCAATGCATTGCATCTAAATAGCAAATGGTATGGAATGGTACCAAAAATGTATAGGCCTAGTGCTGGGTTGCACCAAATAAGTGGTACTAAAATGGTACCGAATTGTACCTAGTAATACCAGACGGTTATAGTGAGTTTCCAACGGTATTGAATTGTACCGAATAGTGCCGAAATTGTCACTTTGATCTAAAAAAAACTATTTTTGATTCTTGACAGCTTATTTCTGTCACCAGATAATTTATGCACTTGTATATTGCAGGTGACCAATAGTCTCTGCCACTGACCATGCAGTGGTCACTTTGACGTAAATTCCACATTTTTACTATTTAACAGCTTATTAGTGAGTTATGAGTACTACTGCACCTTATACAATTAATGTAGATGACCACTGGTCAGTGACAATGACCAGTGGCCACATTGACTTAAAATGAAATTTAGGTCCTTAACAGCGTATTTCCTATCACCAGATAATTTAATGCAATTATAATGCAGATGACCAATGATCAATGCCACTGACCAGTGGTCACCTTGACCACATTTTCCTTATTTAGCAACTTATCAGTGTCCACTACGGTACCTTGTACAATGTAATTGACTACCACTGGTCAGTGACAATGACCAGTGGTCACTTTAACTTAAAAATTAAATTTTGATTCTTAACAGAGTATTTCATGTCACCAGATAATATATGCAATTGTATAATGCAGATGACCAGTGGTCACTGCCACTGACCTGTGGTCGCCTTGACGTAAATTCCACATTTTCACTACTGATTTAACAGCTGACTAGTGACGTAGTGTGTCATGAGTTCTGTTGTACCTTGTACAATGTAGATGACAACTGTTCAGTGACAACTGATGATGACCAGTGGTTATCAAATCCTGAGTTTCATGCATTGATTTTGACTAGATCTAGATCTATAGGGAACACACAATCATATTCGCCTCATGTTCTTATTATGACAGTAGGCCAATTCCACATACTGTGCTCAGGGTACATCCCCACTAATCAGAGTCAGTCATAGCTACAGTAAATGTACTCTGGATACATCTTCACTAATAGTGGTTATAGCTGTATACCGCGCTTAGGGTAGGCCTACACCCCCTCTAATATTGGTCATCAGTACAATGCTCATGGTACATCCCCACTAATAATGGTCAAAGCAACATGACAGTGCCCAGGCCGCCTCCCCATTTACACAGGTCATACTGTGCCCAGGGTACACCCCCACTTATAATGGTCAAGAGGTGTTTTTTTCATTAACAGACATACATATAAAGACAGCGGCAAAGTCCTCGTTCTAAATTCGAATCATTCTCATACTAGAAATAACCAGTGTGGGACTAACGGTATGAATAAAGAAGACAAAAGAATCTATATTCCCACATACCATTGGTACCCCATACCGATACTGTGGGAACATCAGTATATGGGTGGCGATTATGGCTTGTGGGTCTAATGGTATTATATGTTGTACTAACTGCTGTGGGACCAGCGCAGTATTCACAAAAGTATGCTTCCTAAGTGCACAGACCTTATAGTTACATGTAACTATATATATATAAGGTCTTCGCTAGGCCTATGTGTCAGTGTGACTGTTGTTGTTGTGTGTGTGCGTGCGCGCGCGCATCTCGGTAGAGTCTAGCTAAGAATGTAGTGTGTGTGTGTGTGTGTGTGTGTGTGTGCGTGTGTGTGCGTGTGTGTGTGTGCGCGTGTGTGTGTGCGTGTGTGTGTGCGCGTGCGCGCGCGCGCGTGCGTGCGTGTGGAGTGTTCCAGCATACGTGAGTTGACCAGGAAGACTTTACTACAGTTGCTTCGATTGTAAGCCATGTAATAGCCTTGTTACTGTGATGACAAGTACAACGACGACTATCCTAGAATGTGGTTAGGAATGAGACACAGTCACACATCCACGACTTCGGCATTTCGATGACGAAAGGCAAAAAGTTCGCAGCGTTCACTTCCGTCCGCATAGATCACGTGATACGTCTCTCCTGGCGGGGTAGTGATCGGCCCCTTTCAAGTGACTTCTTCGCTGCTGAAATATTCGACGGGACAGTTTGTGATTTTTTGTTAACTTGTTGGACGTCAGGGAGGAGAGGAACAGCTTTGTGAGGCCCAATAATGGGGGATGGGTACAATGATGCTTACATGCAAGAACAAGAGGAGGAATGGGACAGGGAAGGATTACTGGACCCAGCATGGGAAAAACAGCAGAAGAAGGTCAGTGCTTGTTTTAGTGTTGGCGCCTCGTCTGCTTTTAACGGAACGGATTGGGATCTACTAAGTTGGGCACTGGTTGTATTATATATTTTATGATGTTTGAATTGAGGCGTGTTGCGATTGACAGTGGCTGATAATTTCCTAATATTGTCTTTTATGGGACTCATGGCGGCCGCCATTGCAAGATTTTGATTGCATGCCTAATATGGAGGAAGTAGTGTAGGGGCGTGGCTTGTGACATTCTTTCATCTTTAACGTATATTTTAAAAATCAAATCAGTGGGGGGTGTCAGAGACCAAAGAATACCAGGGTACATTTATTTTTAGTTCATTTGTCTGTTAGACACGACGAATGCGACGTTTATTTTCATAATCATAGGTTTTCTGGGTGACCTGACACCCCTATGTGATTAATACGCAGCTCTAGCCGGTTTGGTGTGTTGTCCTCAGGTAGAGGCAGGGAAAAAAATACCAGTGGACGTATTATTGACTGTTACAATATCATAATTTACAAATTCATACGACACAAAACACTATATCTTTTGCATGATCAATGCAGGTCAGCTCATTGACTGTCGGCCCTTTAGCGACTTCAGAAGAAGAATTCTTGCTACAGTGAAAACAAAAGTCAAAATGGAAGGGACTGAAATTTTATTTTGAGATAGCCAGTATTTTGAGATAAAAAGACTTTTTAACATAAGGTTTTGGGACCACAAAATTAATGTGAGTTATCCAGTCTTTTTGAGTTAGCAGGAATCCACTGTATTTGTTCATCGTTTCTTATGATAGTTTACATTTTGTACATTGATAAATATGAAGAATATTTTTAATACGTTGACATTTTATTCCTACTCCTAGGTCCATGAATATATTTTATAGGCCTATTACTGTAGTATTAGACTGATTCATGCCTTGTTTCAGAATTTTAAAAAACAAAACACAACAACAAAGTAGTCTTGTAAAGTATTTACTTGAATGTTGATTCAGTGCACACACACACACACACACACACACACACACACACACACACACACACACACACACACACACACACACACATGTATACACACACACACACACACACACACACACACACACACACACATGTATGCACACACACACACACACACACACACACACACACACACACACACACACACACACACACACACTGTGAGTGTGATACACAGAATCACACACAGTGACACACTGTATACAAAGAGCACTTGACTAACACAGTCACACACATACATTATGCACACAGTGACAAACACACACACACACACAGTACTGACACACACTTAATTGTAAATGTATTTTTTTTATAAAGGGGGAGGGGGGGGGGCAGAGTCATGTTTTCTATAGATCACTAACTTAACCCTTTCGCTGCCAGCCATTTTTCAGCAAAACATTTCCATTAAACTTATCTGGGTAGGTTAAAAAATATGTCGGTAATACTGGGGATTCTTTTGTGCCATATTTAAAGTAAGGCCTATCCTTACCTCCCAAAATTAAGAGAATAGGGTCTTTGGATAACAGACCCTGATTTGATGCCTTTTAGTGACATGGGTGTTAAATCATTGTGGTGCAAAAATGCGACGTTGGCAGTGAAAAGGTTAATGCTTACAAACACTATTGACACACGCTCACTCAATTAGTCAATTACCTACACCAAAGTTACATTTCAATATAAATGTTTATAATACTGTCTGAATCACTTTTAGTGGAGGACATTAACCCTTTCACCGCCAGCCATGTTTCAGCACAAAATGTCCATTAAACTTACCTGGGTAGAGAACAAAATCTGTCTAATATTAGGGAATCCTCTAACATATTTAAAATAAGGCCTATCCTTAGCTCCCAAGCTTAAGAGAACAGGGTCTTTGGATAACAGACCCTGATTTGATGCTTTTTAGTGACATGGGTTTTAAATCATTGTGGTGCTAAAATGCGACGCTGGCGGTGAAAGGGTTAAACTGAAGAACAACAACACACGCACACACACACACGCACACGCACACGCACACACACACACACACACACACACACACACAAGCACATATGTGAGACTGACTGAGAGTGAGAGAGATAGATAAAAACACAATATTCATTCTGTTATTGCAACTTCCAGTTTAAACTTGTGCCCCTTTTCCTTGAAATGATAAATTTTAAATTTCACGCTTTGAAATTTCATCAGTCATGATTATTAAAAAAATTGGTGCAAAAAATTACTGACAGAATTGTCTGAACCCTTTGCACAACAGCCTGGAGCTATCTAGATTACGGTTGATTTAATTTTAAGGTTTAGTTTTACTTTTAGTAATTATGATGATTTGGCTACTAACCAAATATTTGTGGAAATTCCTGGAATGGCTGCTAATTTAGTAATTGCCAGCTTCCTGACCTGAGAAGTAGGCCAGAAGGGGTGTTTGGAGAGCTTTATTTTGCTTTTTTTAATACTTAATTTTAGACCATCATGACAAAGTTCTGACGTAGGATGTGCAGATCTGGGAGTCAGCTGGCATAAAGTAAGGAATTGGGAGGAGGATACAGGGAGAGAAAGAGAGGGGATGTCAAAATAAATGTGAACGCTAAATGGACCAAGAGGGGGGAGGGTTGAGATGGAGGACAGTGTCAGTGGCTGGGAGAGTGGTCATGGAATGTTTTTGTGGACAATGAAATTGCCACTGGTTGACTGATTCAGGTGTCCCAGAGTGATAGTGGGGTGTGTTGCCTGGTCATGGTGGTGTCAGCAGGGCAAGGCTGGGGTGTGTGTGGGGGTGGGTGGGGTATGTTAATGTGGAGCTGGGCATGGATAGTATGGAGTGTGTGCAAACATGCGTGCACTTGCATGTTGTGTTGAGTTGTAGAATACTAGAAACGAAGTTTGGAAGCAAAAAGTTACAACAAAAAATCACTTTTCTACTGCCATGTGTCGGGGAGAGTAAAAAAGTACTCAAGTAGAATGTCAAAGGCTTGAGTTACTCTTTTTGTCTCCTGAAAGAAGTGCTTCTGACCAATTTGCCATGTTAACAACAAATTGAATAAGCATGCCTGGCCCGAGTGGGTACTAAATATTGCATGAATGAATGCCGGGCAAATGTTGGAACTGGAGCTAAGAAAATGAAACATACGCATATTATTATTACTAATCACTTTTATTGTTTTAAGTTTAGTTTTAACGTAATATAAACAAAATCTAAATTAATGTCTAGATCTATTATTTTTTTCTCAATTAGTAATTACTGTATTTACTATTAGTCCATAATATGTATATTAGAGTTAGACACACTAACACAGTTTTTAGTATTCCGTAGTACAGTAAATCATCAAATGTTCTCTCCAGCAAATTATGTCAGCATGTGCACACACATGCACACACACACACATGTATACACACACACACACACACACACACGCACGCACGCACGCACGCACGCACACGCACACACACACACATACAGAGTGACACTCACACACACACACACACACACACACACACAGTGACACACACACACTTTTTTTACTCCTATTCTGTGATTCACTCACTCGTACACTCTTTCTCTTCACAATCTCTCTTTATTTTATAATGTGATCATGATTGGCAGCTTCACTGAGTCATAGGTTTTCTCAGTGATCAATAACTTGTACTTAGTAAAGTAGTGATGTACATTATTTGATCTGTATCTAGAGTGATAGGGGCCATAGAATAGAATATATTGCATACAGACTACAAATGATCCCCATCCCCGCCTTCTCTGGCTCTCCCCCTCACTCATTTCTCCCCCTTCCTTGCCCCCTTCCCTCTCCCCTTTCTCCCCTAAGTTCTAACACAGGTTACCTAGAAAGGTGTGCATGTGGTGGCGTCACACCTCATTGAACATGACATGTGCCTGGTCGAAATAGCTGGATTGTTATTGGGGAAAAGGTGAGAGAATAGGCATGGGGGAAAAACCTGACAGATGAGTGGTGCTGGTTGAATTGTGGTTAGGAGTGGGTTACAGTGGTTGTGTGTGTGTGTGTGTGTGGTGCACATGTGTCTGTGTGTGTGCGCGTGCACTGTGTGTGTGTGCACTGTGTGTGTGCACTGTGTGTGTGCACTGTGTGTGTGTGTGTGTGTGTGTTTGGAAATGAGGAGATATTTAGCAGACACGTTGTCTTGGGACTGGAACTGGAAGACCGCTGCCAAGTACTTGTCATAAATTTATAACTTTGATGTAAGTTGTATCATGAAAAATCAGCCGTGATGAGGATAATGTTGACCTGTGTGATTGTAGACATAAAACAACATGTTGTTTTTGAGAACCTGCACAAAATTCACACCTGGTCTTTGTTGTCCTAGTTTGGTAAAAAAGAAAAAAAGAAAAAAGGAGTGCATTATGTCTGGGATGAAAGGCTGTATTGTATGTGTGTGTGTGTGTGTGTGTGTGTGTGTGTGTGTGTGTGTGTGTGTGTGTGTGTGTGTGTACTATGTTTGTGCATACATGTGTCACTGTGTGCATGTTTACATGCATGTGTTTGTGTGTATAGCACACAGTATACATACATGTGTTACAAACAAACAAAGTCTGTCACCACAGTTACTCCCAGTCCTGCATATATACAGGGCTCCCAATCGTCCCGCAAAACAAGGGGTCCCAGGGACTCCTTCACTTACAGTATAGAGGGTCCTAGAGGAGGGATAGAGGGTCCCAATGACATGAATGCTAAAAAAATTTTTTATTTTATTATAGTGCATCCCTGGGACCCCCTGCCCATTCTTTTAGAGGGTCCCTTAGAAGTTAGAATTCTAGTACTTCATAGACCCCCAAATGGGGGAGTCCTGCATATATAACCTTGCGACCAGAATGTGGTCTATGAATATTTTACTGTTTGTAATCTACTCAGTTCCACTACGGCACTAGTGGGATATAAGGTTAATAAAACCTTGGGCTTGTGCAGAACTCTATTTTGCTTCCTTTTTTGTTGTCAATTCCTACTGTTTCAACTCTTTAGTTTTTATCTCAAATAAATACACATTTCTTCATTAATTTTGTATTCACGTATGAATCTCTTACAGCACCACATTAGCTCTATCAAGCAGGGGTCGCGCTAACGCATGTTTCTTGCGTATTTGATGCGTTTAAAAAATCGCTGACGCATTTTTACGGCGTTTACGCGTAACCCGTACGCAAAATGACGTCCGCTCAAAATCGCATCTGAGTCTAGATGATGAATCAGACTTTAGAAGTCCTACGGTCCCTACACGTATAGTGGTTCTGCTACACCAAACATTGGAACAGACTATAGAAAAGTGCCACTGCTTTCAAAGGAAAGTAGGCGCAGTGATGTGTGGCGGGAAAATCACTGTATCGGCGTGATCACCGAAAATGACTGGTTAGTGAATACAAATGCATGTTTTTGTTGCTGGTCTTGTTTTCAGTGTTTTTTTGCTTAGATTTATCATTTTGTTCTTTGACGCGATTTTTTGCTTCCCCTACGCAATTTTTTGCCGACGTCGCGTAAGCAAAACGCGTTTTCAAAAACACTAGTGCGCCCCCTGATTAAATGGCATATATATATTATAACTTTGGGAAGGGGGGGGGGGGGGGGGTACAGCAACAACTTAAAATCATGCATCCATTATACAGAAAAGAGGAATGACTAACTGTATCAGTGTACCCCATATGGATTACTTCATCATGATATTTAAGTTTAGAGTTTGAACCAAAGCCCTTAGCTTTCCTCTTAGCTTCCAGACAGAGACGGACTTGATTGCCAGTGTTGTCTGAGAACTGACTCAGCCACTCCTGATAGTATATGGGTCTCTCTCCTGAAAACTGGTCCAATATGTGACATAGAAGCCAAAAAATAAAATTGGGCAAATTGAACAGAAAATGCATGCATAGAGTAGCTTTATGAATCAACTTTCTTATGAAATGAAAACAAAATCAGTCAAGGCTATCGTTGCTGGGTTTTATGACTTTATTTATATGCGTCCAGAGCTGGTAGCGCTGACAACACGGTGTCCTTCATTACATAATTTCATCAACTTAAATAAACTTTATGATGCATTTATCTCTTTAGAATAACAGACTGTCTTGAAATAAAGAGATATGAATGATTTCATTAAAAACATTTTTTTTTTAAAGTTTAATATTGGTGTTGGTTTATACCGTCTTTGGATCTTACCATAATTGATTGTTTTATTTTTTGTTATATAATGTCGTGCCACTCAAAATGCCATTTATTTTATTTCAAATGTGTTAGAATAGTTTCATTATTATCTCTGATATTCCATTAATTTGACAATTAAAAAATAAGTGTTAAATTTTAAAAAATAAATTTCTGGGTAGCGCTGACAACAGGACACCATCTGGTAGCGCTGACAACATGGTGTCCTCCATTATATAATTTTACCCACTTAAATAGACTTTATGGTGCATTTATCACTTTAACATGGCAGACTTTCTTGAAATAAAGACTTACAAATGGTTTCATTTGCAAAATAATACAAAAGAAATGTGTTTAAATACTAGTGTTGGTTTGTGTCATCTATGCACATTACCATGGTTCATATCAAAATGTCGTTATATAATGTCTCACCACTCAAAATGACAATTTTTCATAGCGGATGTGTTAGAATAGTTTCATTACCACCAGGAATAACCCATAGATACGGTAATTTACAATATAAAGAGCTTAATAAAGATTCAAAAATTCTGGGTAGCGCTGACAACAGGGACGCCAACTGGTAGCGCTGACAACATGGTGTCCTACATTACATAATTTTACCTACTTAAACAGACTTTATGGTGCATTTATCACTTTTAACTTACAGATTACCTTGAAATGAAGACATATGTTTTCAATGATAGAAAAAAAAGTAAAATATAAAGAGCTTAATAACAAAAATAATTTCTGGGTAGCGCTGACAACAGGGACACCAACTGGTAGCGCTGACAACATGGTGTCCTCCATTATCATTACATGATTTCACCTACTTAAACAGACTTTACGGTGCATTTATCACTTTTAACTTACAGATTACTTTGAAATGAAGACTTTGATATGTATCCAATGATAAAAAAAAAAGAATAAGATTTAAATTTGAGAAAAACATTGTGGGCAACACAGACAACAACAAGGACGCCATTGTCATCCATCCACTAAAAGAAAATTGTATGAATTAAATTTCTTGTGAATTGAAAGATATGTCTGCTACAAGAATAAATGTGTATTGTATTGGCAAATTTGGCCTTATGGTTAAGAACTTAACTCTGAACAAGCTATTCTACACATAGAAGGCCCATTCAGTGGCCAGGTAGCGCTGACAACGGGCCTTTTAGGGGTGGACACCATACTGTTTTTGTGCTCTCTTGACCAATCAAAACATCCCACACATTTGAAATTTTGTATGAATAATGATCTTTAGTAGTTGTTTGAAAGTAGTAAACTTTTGACTTGGGCAGAAGAAGTCCCTAGGTGAAAATTTTAATTATGTAGGTAGCGCTGACAACGCATTTTGTGGACACCACAATGACCAAAGATTTGTAAAAAATTGTAAAAAATCTATTTAACAATTATATTTACTGTTCATGCACATACATTGTCAAAAATATGTTTTTTGATAACTAAATAAGAAAAAAATGGGTCTTAGAGATTGTTGAGGCAAAGAAAATCTGCATTATTTTTTATTATATTTGAGGACACCACATGTTGTCAGCGCTACCTGGTATTTAAAATGTTATTTTAAAACACACTTTTTGGTAAAATCCACAAAATTGTTACTATAAAGGAAGGACTACTACTCATCTTGGGTGTGCATGCATATGTGTGCAGAATCTTTTGTGGTTTCTGAAAAAATAGAAACCTTATGCAAGACTGTTGGGCATGTCACAAAACTAAGCACCCAAAATGCCAATTTTTCAAGACAAAATTGTTTATTAAACACATGTTGGTAAATGCACAGCTAAAAGAAACATTTTATATGATTCTTACAACTATTTAGAGCTGAAATACACAAATGAATGATATCTCATTGTTTGACTTGATTTTTTATTGTTTAATAAATAGGATAGGTCACAATGACCCAGTTTTCAGGAGAGTTACCCATATAGCAAAGCAAGCAAGCAAAGGGGGATTAATTAAAGTCCTGTGGAAAGCTTGTTTGCAGGACGCCTCACTGGGGAAATGACTTAGGAGGGAATTCCACAAAGACTGTCAACTGAGGTGGCAGCTTATTTCCTTACATAACAGCACGATAGTAGAGCACCTTAGTCAAGAAAGTAACTGAGTGAGTAATGGCTCCCCCCCACCTGCGTGCACATCTCGACCATTCCAACGGAAGTGTCGCCATCTTAGTCCTTATTTGTGTGTAAACAAAGTGAAAATGTTATCTAAATTTGTAAAGAAAACATCCAGATGTTATAAATACAGTTTAAATAAGTTTCGAATTGGAACAGCCAAATACGCAGCATCGCTCTGGCATTTTTCAAACAAAGTTAGTGACTAAGATGGCGGTCTCCCATAATATGGCGCTCCTTGTGGCCGGATATGACGACACGTGGGTACCAGATAGAAGCCCACGAGTGCGCCTATTCATTGCACTGCGAGACACTGTTTTGCTCTAGCTCTGGGGGTAATGTATGCAGATGTTCCATATATGACTCTGTGCCAAAAGGTGGGCATGAAAAGAGGACATAGAGGGTAAAAAATGAAACTATTAATACCATTTAAATACATGCATATTTAGAAAGGATATAAATGAGGCAAAACATGTGCAAAGTGGCAGGACAATTTTTCAACCGATTTCTGAGAAAATAGTGATAATGTGGTGTCCTCCACCTGGTGACAAACATCAATGATTACATCACAACCATGGTGTTATGTCACAGTATTTTCTCATAGCTCCAGCAAATCTTGTTGTGTTAAGTTGTTTTCATTGTTTGCTATTAGTCTGTGACATTTCCTGTTGAAATTTGTTGTTAGTATGATGATTATTATGGGTCTGTTGAGGTAACAAATGACCTTTGTCATCACTTTACATTTGAAAGTTGTATCAAATACACTAATTCTGTCTTTAAGTACTTAAGATGCCATAAAAAAACCAATTACAACTTAACTGAATATTTTCTACCAAACTATTAATTGATTCATGTCATTGTTTTTGTTTTATTACACAATGTGTGAAAAATGTATGACAAACATCAAAGTTACCTACATCATTTATTTTCCAGTTTCTGGCCAAAATGTCTATGAATAACTGTATTTGTGTCAACTACAGTAAGCAGAATGCTTTAAAGAAAATAATAACTTGCATGAATAAAGTTTTTTTTTTTAAACTGTTGAATTATTTATCATAATTCACTATTTACACCATAGGACATGTATGACGAACATCATAGTTACATTAATAACTTTCATTAAGCACTATTTTTTCATTTATCTTTCTATGAAGGCTGCAAAGTGCTCTAAATGAATTACTAAACCCACTGAAGTGGTGTTCATTTGTTTATTAGATGGTTAGACCAATAAAACCAGCTAAATTTGATAATTAACATTTTCTTGATGACAAACATCAAGTCCAGTAAAATGATTACATTGAACATTTGGATTAGTGTAGAAGAAAAAAATGAACATGCTGGTGTTAAATAAGGGTAGAGGTCAACTTTATATGACAGTTTAATTGTAAAATAAAAGAGAGCAAGTTAAAAAATATATATCTTGAGGATTTTATTGAGCATTATAGCTTAGGTATGACGGATGTCAAGTGTTACATCTAAGACAGAACCTTTAAGAGAAAGTGCAATATTATTTAAAATAATATATTTTGTAAAAATACTTTTATACTCCTATGATAAAGTAATATCTGCTCCAACAAAGCATGACATTTTCATGTATTTTGGATTTATATAAGTGAAAATTGTTGGGAAGTTTGATTTTGGTTGAATGATTACATCAAAAATGATGTTTGTCATCAACATTGGTTTAAGTCTAATAACTAACAGAACTTTCATTTTTGAATGTTACAATCTTTAGCGTTTACTAATGAGGTACTTTTGCATAACCTGTCCAAATTTCAAGTAATTTTACTGGAGTTTGTGTGTTCTAGCACTTGTTGAAATCATGACTATTTGCAATGTCCACTTTTGAAGACCAGATTTTGGGGCTGATTTGACATTCATTGTCACATAACTAAACAACTACTGATCTTACAAAGCTGATATTGTCTCTAGTGTCTTTTCAGACATTTGTCTGTATGTTTATAACATAAGCACAACAGTCAGAAGGTTATGTGACAATTTATTGAGAATGTAAGTACCTGACCCTCTCCGTGCTCACCTTTTGGCACATAGTCATATGTGCCTTCCCAGGTCGAGAGGACGTAAAACCCAAATTTACGGTAATGTATGCAGTATACTATTGTATAATTAGAAATGTTTGTTATTATCATTTTTTTTAGTTTTTTTTTTTTTACATTGTTTCATGGGGTGTCACCCCCATCTCTCTTTCTCTGTCACTCCAACACACACACGCACACACACAGTGACACACTTGCACATTTTTACACACTCTCTCTCTCTCTCTCTCTCTCTCTCTCTCTCTCTCTCTCTCTCTCTCTCTCTCTCTCTCTCTCTCTCTCTCTCTCTCTCTCTCTCTCTCTCTCTCTCTCTCTCTCTTCCTTTAATGTGATATTTTCTGTTATTATCTTGATACTGTTTCACTTTCACTGTTTGTTAATGTTATGTTTATCTGTTTGAATTGTGAAGATTTCCCATTGTTACCCCTTCCCTCATGACATGGGCAGATGGCCTGGTCATTAAACAGTTGTTCTCTTTCTTCTCGCACTCACAGTCACAGTCTCGCACACACACTGACACAGACATACACACAAATGACTGACACATACACAATTGACACACACACACACACACACACACACACACACACACACACACACACACACACACACACACACACACACACACATACTGGAACAGCTGAGAGGGCTCACATTCCAGGATTGCAATGTAAGCAACCCCAGAACTGGGTTAAGATTAGACCAGAGGAGTTAAAGAGCACAGGTTGATGGTGATGATAGGGGCCTGGAATGGGGGGGGGGGGGGGGGTATAATGGCCTAGGCCTAGAATTTCTAGTTTTGAATAGGTTTCTGTTTACAAATTGGTGGTTTGAGCCCTCTGTACACTCATGAAAACAAAGTTTCTGCCTAAAACCTAAATAAAAAGACAACACAACTAACTGTGATTTTTATGAGATTTTCTTCTCTCCTACCACAACAACACAACACTTTGCCATTATCTTTTTTTAATGGTTCTGTTTGTTTGTTATACCTGTTATGTTGTAAAATAAAATGATTGCATTCATTGTTTTCAAACTGGAAGGAAATAGAGCAAAGGTTTTGAAGCTAACAAGCTGGCATGTGTCCATAATTATTGTTAGGATATAATTGTAATGCATTTAATTGGACGTTGGCATGTGGTCTAAGGATTGTATACTTATCTAAAATTACAAAATATTTTATTATTTCTATGCAGAAATGATGAACACAGTGATTTCTTCTGCTGTGCTGCAGTCTGCAGCCTATGCAATATATAACTTGTACAATCACTGAGCTGCCTCTTTCCATTGTTCGTCTCTTAGTGTCTGTGTCAGTGTGTGTCTGTTTTACTTCCTAGAATGTATGGGGTGTGTGACGTGAGTATAGGTGTGGGGGTGTGTGCGCATGTCTTTGTTTATGTGTGATGAGTTGTGTGCCTATATCCGGGGCCAGTAATACTAAATGGACTACTTAGTACATGAATCATTGAATGCCTTTTTTTCATCTCAAATTTCTTTTTCTGTCTCTCTGTCTGCCTGTCTATAGTTCTCTTTCGCTAACACCCACCCATTCACTCACACACTCAAGCATGCGCACACAATATCTATCCAATGTGATTCTCACTCTTCCCCCTTCCTTTTCGCATAGTACTTTTTTTTTATTAGTAGGCCATACATAAGTTAAAAAGAATTACCACACCTTCAGTAAATTAAACGAAAAGGGTGGCAATCGAATGACTGGGATGACGGTCTTGAGACACAGTCGAAAATGTGCGCACAGATTGAGTTGCTACTACAGTGGGACCTCCCTTATAAGACTCCCTCCCACATAAGACCTACTTCTCTGAGACATTGCCCTTCTTTTTAAGTATTAAAATTACCTCCTGTAAGACATCATTTTGGATGATTTTTGAATGTCTTATACTAAAAAGTTATAGTTAGTTATAAGGGAGGTTCCACTGTACTAGTACTAGCACAGTGATGTCCCGAAGCGCTGATTCTACTCACTTCTAGGACACTGACCTATTACACAAAGTATTAGAATTGAAAATGTCCTATTGTGTTCTCACCTGCCAGGACAAATGTCTGATATTAAGTGATAAAGTGATATAAATTTGTAACACTGGCACACTTTGTCTTGTTGATTTCTGCAATAGCCAGGACATTGTCCTATTGATTTCTCTCGTCTCCTAAGGACAGTTTGTCTTATCACTTTTCGATCCTCCGTACATCACTGTTAGCATGCTACTTGTTCTAAATTACCATGGTGTGTGGATCATGGGTTGATTGAACACCTGTACTGGGTGCTGCCTGCTTACCTGTTCTATTTATTGGCTGAGTCATTGATTGAATGCAGAGCTCTTACTCTTAGTCTTAATCTTCAAGTTCAACCCTTAAATAGTTTAACCCTTTCACTGCCAGCCATATTTCAGCCAAAAATCTCCATTAAATTACCTGGGTAGAGAACAAAATCCATCTGCAGTATTGTGGATTCTTCTGTAGCATATAATGAGGTCTATGCTTACTTCCCAAAGCTAAGACAATAGGGTCTTTGGATAATAGACCCCAATTTGATGCCTTTTAGTGACATAGGTGTTAAATCACTGTGGTGCTAAAATGCGACTTTGGCGGTGAAAGGGTTAATGCTGAGCTGAGATACATGTAATCTCCATTGATACCCAGTTTACACAAGTTTTACACAATAATGTTCTCGTTGGGTTGGTTAGACTGTGGGTGTTGGGGGGGGGGGGGGGGGGGGGGGGACTGGGAGGTTTTTATTTTCTCTCTCTCTCTCTCTCTCTCTCTCTCTCTCTCTCTCTCTCTCTCTCTCTCTCTCCGTCTCTCTCTCTCTCTCTCTCTCTCTCTCTCTCTCTCTCTCTCTCTCTCTCATGACGTTTCCTACAACAGGCTCTATCAAAGTATCATGTATGTCTCCACCATTTGAATCTAATCATGTACAGTGTAAATTGCTGTCCCACAATTTCAACCCAGTATGTCCTGTAATGACTCGTTTCCTGCTTTTAGTTACAAATTTACAAGTACCGTACAGATGTGGCATCGAATGATCGATAAAAAAAAATATATAAAGTTTTGTTTTCTTTCTCAGATTCTGCCATAGAGTTTGTTCACTTAAAATTAGAACATTAATGAAGTACACTTATACTTATAGAAGAACTATACAGACCTGTCCATTCTGCAGAGTCTGTAAATTTCAGAACACCTAATTTTAATCATACATGTGCAGTCACACTAGCTTCTTGAGTTGCTGTTAGTTTATAATACAGTGGAATGCACCTATGACCTAACTTGAGAACGGGTAACTCGAAAATAATAATAATAATAATAATAGTGAATCATTTATATAGCGCATTCCTCCACCAATGTGGAACTCTATGCGCTTAACAACAACAAAAATTAAGAAGCAACAAATTCAACAACAACACGAAATAATCGCTCACGCACATGCAAATAGGCTACACATACACACCCCTCACCCACACATACACGCACGTACCGGCACATACACACACACACACACACACACACACACACACACACACACACACACACACACACACACACACACCGTACCATCACCACCACTCACCCCACCCAAAATACTGGATAACTCACGAATGTTTTTGTCCCAATCTAATCATCTATGCCAAAAAGTGTATGTTTGAATGTATTGAACATTCAGAGTGCATAACGACTTCTGTACATGTATGATGTATCAGACCTGTTTTACTCTACTCTTTCGGGTAGTATTCTACTCAATTTGGACCTCTACTATTCAAAATTTAAAAAAATGCTCTAATTACTCATTTTCAGTGAACATTATTTCATGGTTTAATGAAGAGGACTACTCATTTCACACCAAAACTACTCATTTCAGCTATCCAGACTACTCAAGACTTGTGGGTTAAACAGGTCTGATGTATTGATAGTAACTCCTGACCGACATTGCTCCACTGGTGGCCTTAGTAAATTTATGTTGCTTTTCTTGTGTCCCAACTACCAGTGTGTGAATGAATGGTCCTATTTGAGTTAGACTAACTTCACTAGATAAGTATAAGAGCAGGGATCAATCTTGTCACAGAACATCATAGGTCATTTGACCTGTTTGAAGAAAATATAATATTACTATATTATTAGGTCATTTTCATAAAATGATGTCATAAAAAAAAAAAGAAATGCAACTTGAGCGCAATAAAAAACCTTTTCTCGGACACTGTTGCAATCAATCACATAGTTTACAGAGTGCATGTTCCAAAAATAACATGATAATTAAAATTAAAAAATTGATGGGTTTTTTTTTGCATTAGAAAAGTTAGTACAGGGTCGAGTTTCTCTAGATAATGGTCACCACACGAATAACGCTTACACCAAACAGGGCCTAAGAAACACTTTAGAAAACTTTTGCGGAAGAATATTGCAAGCTCTTGTCTCAATGTCTGATTGGTAAAAAAAAAGTATTATTTTAAACAAACTTTAATGGACCAATCAACAACAAGAAATGTATTCACCCCCTACTAGTTCCGGATAGTTCGCCGCTTGCTCGGTGTTTGGCAAGAACAAAACGTCACGCGAACTATCGGCAAACGAAGGATGTTTCTTAGACCGTTTTGCCGATTTGAGCGAGCGCAATGTAACGTTAACCCTTGTGAAACGGCCCCCAGTACTGTGCAATGTAAGGTAATAATAGGGCAATTATTTTTACAGTTTGTTGTTTCACTCTGGAATCAGTTGCAGCGCACATCAAAATCCATAAAGTTGCTAAGAGACATGAAGTAATCATAATAAGTCATAAGATCCTCTTGCCTGCAAAAACAGTAGGTCTGTCATTTCAAAATTTTATCAGTCAATAATAATAATAATGCTGAACATTTATATAGCGCTTTACTCCCTTTGCAGGGAGCTCAAAGCGCTTTGCATAGACAATAAAACACAAATAAGTTAACATTATGCACATAAGACTCACTACAATCAAATCAATAAAATTATAATCGATGGCTTGGAGTCAAAACGGACTATCTTTAGATAGTCCATAGACATCTTATTGAACTTATTACGAAAAGTATTAACTTGTGTGAAAAAAGACTGCTGAAATATAAAAAGCAAAAACATTTGTATATTTCTGCAGTCATTGTTTGATACAAGTTATTAGTTTTTGTAATAAATCCAATACTACGTCAATGGACTATCCAAAGATAGTCCGTTTTGACTCCAAGCCATCGAATTATACGTTATAAAATAATATTATTTAACCCTCTTGCATTTATTCCACCCAAAACCGCCCGGCCAGAAGTTGCCTCTGTGTATTCAAACCGCCCAAAACCGCCCGTAGCTTGCCTCCACTCTGAGACCCCCTCTGATGGCAAGTTCTGGCTCGTTAGTAACACACACTATGAAGAAGCTTATCGCTTGCAATGAAGTGATGGTAACTGTATGGTGCTCTGTGTGCTTCAAAAGGCAGACTTTCCCCAAAATGTGTGAAATAATCTGGGCCTGTATTCACATTGAGATAGCATGAGACTTAGCATCATGCTAACTTAGAAGCTCTTCCAAAAGTCCTATTAAATCCTATAGGACATTGGAAGAGCTTCTAAGTTAGCATCATGCTAAGTCTCATGCTATCTCAACGTGAATACAGGCCCTGAACACTAGAAAACGTTTTGTCTGTAACGAATGCAAGAGGGTTAAGCAAAGCCCTGTTCATAACCACAAAGTCACGGTCATCAATGACTGATGACTGGTGCTAAGAATAATCCCTGTAACTAGAGAACTCCTTGGCAGATATCTGCTTGAACTTTCTTTTTTTCTGATTTTCTGCCATGCTCTTTGAGTTTGAGGACTTATGCTGACTTCACTAATTTTGGACTTTTTATTAATAGTTTGTGCTGAATTAGTGGAGTGTGTCCCTACAGTACAGCCATTGGCTACTGCAAAGAACACCTTTTGCAAGAGTGAATGCCCTTGGTGGGTGGGGTTCACTACTGACCAAACAAGGGGATAACTCACCAATAACCCTATTTGAGACCACTAAATGGCTGCCTTTCGCAAGAGTGAATGCCCTTGTCAGTACTGACCAGCAGGGGAATCACTCTCACTGTCAAGGGCGTCAATAACCCTAGTTGCAGAGGCCTATACATTAATACAGTGCCGCAGTTTGAGTGCATAAGGTGCCTCCCCCCCCCCATTTAGAAATTTTAGATGAATGTGTCTGACACAGTGACAGGGGGTGGGGGTGGGGGTGGGGGGGGTATTTAGGTAACAGATAATCGCTTACAAATTTACAACAGATAAGCCGCAAATAAATACAGTGGATTCCTGCTAACTCAAAAACGGATAGCTCAAAAACACTGTATAACTCATAATAATTTTCTGCAGTGAAAAAGTTGCATAGGCCAAAAATTACAGCCAGAATCGAAAACCTCAGATATTATAATAACATGGATGCTCCTGCTTTCAGAATGTCCTGAAATGCAGGATTTATTTATTGCCTGGAGCCGGCATAGCCGGATTATGAACAACAAATTTCCTAAATGTTTTGTCGGTTTCTCGCATACGTGTAGAAATCAAAAGAAATGAATACAGATAAAATATTGACATGCCTTTACCAGGAACTTTATATTTTTAGGATTGTTTAATTAAGTCAAGTTGTTAACTGGGTGGCCTCTGGACCCCTGCCTTGCAGGATTTTTTAAGTTGCCAAGGAGCACCCATGTAATAAATATATGGCAAAAGTTTTGAATGCCAGAGATGCTGTATAATGTGCAGTTCCTTGCACTTCCCTCCGCCCCACACCTTGGGCACCCGGAAGTGGCTCTGGCAGCAGCTTTCAGGAATCAATTAGTACTGGGCGCAGGAATCGGTGCAGCTAATTGATCGGATGATTGATTAAATCACCTGCCAACTAACTGCACCTGGCTGACCTGATGATGTACTCAGAGAATGTGTTGGCTGCGCAGTTGTAGTAGCTTATATATAGCTCCATTGTCTTGAAGTGGTCAGTGTAGTACTAGTAGTAGTAGTATTGCTGTCCGTATATGATGTACATACGTGTGGGTATTGATGTTTTCTCATATTTTTACTGATTGGATTTTTTTAAAACTAGTTCCTTATATACACCATGCATGATTTTTACTTGCAATGTAACAGTTTTGTTAAATATATTAATATGTATCAGGGCTCCCAATCGTCCCGCAAAACCAGGGGTCCCAGGGACTCCTTCACTTACAGTGTAGAGGGTCCCAGTGGCATTGCAAATGCTAAAAAGAATTTTTCTAGGGCATTCCTGGGACCCCCTGCACATTCTTTTAGAGGGTCCTGTAGAATTTTAGTACTTCATAGACCCCCAAATGGGGGTCCCTGGGAGCCCTGATTTATTATGTATAACAATTAACATTTTAAAAGAGCAGTTAATATTTTTAAAGTGTTTTTTACAAGCTCAGATTTGGATGATTTCAGGTGTTTGTGTAGGTGAGAAAATGATTTAAATGTTGCAATTCAGTGACTCAGAGTCGGAGAGCAGTTTTAAAAGAACTGGTTTAATGTTGTTTAAGTTAAAGCAAGGGAGTCCATTTTATTGTACAAAGAAATGTGAAGAATAATTTTCTTAAAAAGTAATACTATTACTTTTTAAGAAAATTATTCTTCACATTTCTTATTATTCTTCACAAATTTTAAATAATTACTATTACTAATAGTAATTATTTAAAATTTGTTTCATTTTGATTTTGAAGGCATGTTTTAGCAAAATAACGAAGACAAGTTTGTCAGCACATACATGTGAAATAAAGAGTTTGAAGATGAACTTCAAGTGACAACTGTGGGAAGTGTCTGATTCTACTAATTTATTTTAAAATAACAAGTGATCCTTTTTTTTTTTATAGAAAGGGTGGTGGTGGGAAGGGGGGGGGGGGGTTGCAAGAAGCTTCAGTTTTGATTAAATTATATACATTTAATATAATTTTGTAGTTTGTCAGTATCAGTCGCTAGTCGGTCATGAAAAAAATATATCAATCTGAAACATTTCTTCCAAATTGTTGTCAATCTTGTGTGTGTTGTTTTTTCTGTTATTATTATTTTCCACCCTCCATATTGACACATTTTGTTTTCTTTTTGGAAGTATGGAAGTCAAGCAAGGGTGTGTCATTTCCCATCTGTCAGTTCTCCCAGATAGCTGAGGATCTGTGACTGGGCAAATGGCCCATCCACCAGCTATCTTTATCAGGTGATAAGTAATTTATGATACTACTTCAGTACTTGTCAGGTAAACTATACCCCACATACTGGTAAAGGTCAAGATGTGCCACCCCCCCTACCTATCTCGGTTAATTCTATTTTTCCGTTATTGCCTTTTTGACCATACATAAAGCTGTATTTTAGGAACATTTTTAGCTAATAACCTTTTTGGAATACTAACCCTATCCCTAACCCTAGCCCTAAGCCTAACCCTACCCCCCACCCTATAACTATAAGACGGAAAAACGCAACGAACCACAACTGTGACAAATCGCGGTGTACTGCAGTACATAGCGGGGGGTTAGGTTTAGGGCTAGGGTTAGTATTCCAAAAAGGTTATTAGCTGAAAATGGTCCTAAAATACAGCTTTATGTATGGTAAGAAAGGCAAAAACGGAAAAATAGAATTAACCGAGAAATGCATGGGGGGTGGCACATCTTTACCTTTACCGACATACTTATTGGCCACTGCAAGTAGGGTTGCTAACGCCCTTGACGGCAATAGTTAAGCCCTTGTTGATCAGTATCCAAAAGGGCATTCACTCTTGCAAAAAGCAGCCATTAAGTGGCCTCAAATAGGGTTATTGGCGAGAGTTAGGCCTTTGTTTGGTCAGTACTCAACCATCTTCGCCCACCCACCAAGGGCATGCATTCTTGCAAAAAAGGTGTTCTTTGCAGTGGCCAATAGGGCTGGCCACGCAGAAGGTCTGAGAAGGCAACTTTGTGGCTCCAAGGGGTGAGAATAGAGCTGAGCTAGTGGTTGTAAAATTGGTTTTAACCCTTTCGCCGCCAGCCATTTTTTAACCAAAATTTCCCATTAACTAAGCTTACATGGATAAAGAAAAAAAAAAGGTTCTCCAATGTTGGGGATTCATCTCTGACATGTTTAAAATAAGGCCTATCCTTTCCTCACAAAATTAAGAAAAGTATATAATTGAATAACAGACCCTGGTTTCAAGGCATTTAATGACATGGGTGTTAAATCATTATGGTGCAAAAATGCGACATTGGCGGTGAAAGGGTTAAAACCTGAGCAGCTGCCTGTGGATACTAATTACTATAGGCACTAAGTATGAATGAATATGTTGACTATAATTATGCTAAGGATTGTCTCTGGGCAAGATTTGATGTTCTGAGTTAATTTTGACGCACAGGTGCACTGGGTTTTAAACTAGTACACTGGTAACATTTTGCAAATTTTGACCTGACACGTTTTTTTGTTTTTTTCATCTTCAAAAATTATAGAGTAAAATAGGTTACCCCCTAAAAATAGACATGTTTTGGGAGCTGATTTTCACCCCCTGATTTTGAAAATAGAAGTAACGAGAAAAAACAACAACACGCTAATGTTTATTGAAAGTTGATTACAATGATTATTAATGTTAAATAATTGTTTTAAAAAATTCTAAATTATGCAATTCAGTGATCGCACTAGGAAATTTGAAAATCAGTCTCATCAGCGATAATTCCCCATGGCAAGAACAACAACAACAGCAACAACATACAGTATTTATACGGCACTGAATCTTGATAGAAATCAAATCAAAGCGCGCACACACGTTAGCAATAGCATTCATAACGCATTCAAACAAAAACGCAATACAAAGCGAACACACACGGATAACATAAATGGAATATAGCAGAAACAGACCTAATGGCAAGAGAGAGAAGAGAAAGAGAGTGGATCTTTAATGACGGGGGAACAGGTGGGTTTTGAGGTTAGCTTTGAAAGCAAGAACCAGTACCTAAACCAGTCGCAATGAAACAAAATTAGTGAAACCCCACAGAAACTCACGATATCAAAGCCTCTGTGAAACCCTTTTATCAGTCCTAGCAAAAATTTATGAGTTCCTGGGACTGTGACAAGCCAACATTTTGTTGTTATTGTTTTGCGCTTAGTATTTTACCGAAAATTACCACTTAACGCAGACCTGTTTACTCTACTCTTTTCGAGTAGTTTGCTACTCAATTTGGACCTCTACTACTATTCAAAATTGATAATAATGCTCTTTAATTCTTGATTGCTACTCATTTTCAGTGAACAGTGTTTGATGGTTTAATGAGTAGGACTACACATTTTACACCAAAACTACTCATTTGAGCTATCCAGACTACTCAAGATTTCTGTAGGAGGTAAACAGGTCTGGATTATAACGCGATCGTGGCAGTTGTAATACTATCAGTATTACTAATAGAAATGAAGGTAAATCCAAGTGAAAGGCAACACTGATGCTGGTTTTAACCCTTTCACCGCCAATGTCGCATTTTAGCACCATGATGGTTTAACACCCATGTCACACCAAAAAGGCATCAAACCAGGGTCTGTTATCCAAAGAGCCTATTTTCATAATTTTTGGGGGGTAAGGATAGGCCTAACTTTATACATGTCATAGAAGAATCCCCACTATTGCAGACAATTTATTTTCTCTACCCAGGTAAGTTTAATGGAAACATTTAGCTGAAAAATGGCTGGCAGCGAAAGGGTTAACTGCTATAATTTGTTTAGAGTCCTCTGGCCATCAGCTTAAATTTCTCGTATTGGCACTGTTCCATGACTGTCCCCATGGGCTGTGCCCATCACTGCCCGGGCTGTATTGTGCAGGCTCTGTGGTCAGCCACCGAACTTGGCCTCAGACCTTTAAAAAAACAAGCGCGAAATCGCAATAGTTTGTGGCACACGGTCTATTTTTACCACTCCAATCATGAGTCACCTCCCCTGGCTTTTCAATAATTTTAATCTGTAAACCAGAATGTTATCTCTGCACCATTTCGTAACTTTTTATATCTTTTGGAAAACATTTAAAACTATGTATCCTACTTATAGTTATACTCATCAAAAGAAGCACCGCATACTCGTCGTGTCTGTTGTAGTGTCTGTATTACGTATGTTTATTATTTTGTACGCTTTTAAAATACATCATTTTAAAGAGCGGCCTCAATTTAAAGTGTAGCCTAGATTTGAAGTGCGACAATTTTGTCAAAATGTGCGACAATTTTGGATCAACAGACAGACAGACAGACAGACAGACAGACCGACAAAGTGAGTTATAGGTTTGTGGCTTGAGCCACAAACAAAAATGTTGGAAGCATAGATCTGTCAAGTGTCATTATCTACATTACAGTGGTACCTCCCTTATAAGACCTTCAAAAATCATCCAAAATGAGGTCTTATATTACAATACAATTACCTCCTTTATAAGACACCTTCCTTATAAGTTATAAGGGAGGGGTCTTTTAAAGGAGGTAATTTTAATACTTACAATGAAGGGCAATGTCTCGCGTAGAAGTAGGTCTTGTTGGGAGGGAGTCTTATAATGGGAGGTCTTATAAGGGAGGTTCCACTGTAGTACATATGATTTTGATTATGACCCCTTATGATGTTATGTAGAACTACAAGTTTTTTTTTTCTTCTGTCTAGCATACTATCCTTTGCTCTCTCTCTCTCTCTCTCTCTCTCTCTCTCTCTCTCTCTCTCTCTCTCTCTCTCTCTCTCTCTCTCTCTCCCTCCCTCCCTCCTCTCCCTCCCTCCCTCCCTCCCTCTCTCTCTCTGTGTGTCCCTCCCTCCATGTGTTACACTTACAGACGGTTTTTGTTAAGAGAGAGAGAGAGACACTAGACAGAGAGAGAAGTCATGCACATAGCTTGTGTGTGTGTGTGATTGTGCGATGTATGTCCGTATGTTTGTATACATATATAATTTGTGTATGTGTGTATGTATGTAATTTGTGAGCGTGTGCGCGAATGTGAGTGTGCGTGCGCCCACGGCCGCGCTTCCAATCAGGTGTGTGTGTGTGTGTGTGTGTTCTGTGTGGTTATATCTGCTTGCATGTCACAGTGTATGAGTGCTGCATGCTCAGGAGAGATGTGTTGAGGGCGGGGGGGGGGGGGGGGGGGGGAGGGGAGAGGGAGTGTGTGCGAGCATGTGTCTGTTAGTGTGAGTACACGTGAGTGTTTTGTGTATGTGAGTGTGCGCGTGTTTGTACAAGTGTATGTTTGAGTAAGTTTGTGTGCGTTTCAGTGAGAAACATTGTGTTTTCTGTGTGTTTGATGAAATGTGTGTGTGTATGTCTGTGTGCAAGAACGCGTTCACTCTCGTGCGTGCACGTACGTGCGTGTGTGTGTGTTTTGCGTGTGTGTCTGTTGTGCGTGTGTGTGCGTTTGTGAGTGTTTCAATGCTGATTGTAAAGCGCTTTGTGCTCGATAAAAAGCGCTATGTAAATATCCGTTTATTATTATTATTATAACATTTTGCAATTGAGCAAAATTCATGCAAAGTTCATAGCTCGTAAGCCTGTGACATTGACAACTTCTTTTAGTGCTATCTTAAGAGAAAGCCTCCTAAAGTGTTAGCAGGGTTTTATGTTTTGTTAGAGCGTCGTTGCACCACTAGATCTGCTTCAGTTCAGGGAGGAAAAAAATAAAGCAAAGCAGAATAATCGCCTTCATTTTGAACAGTCATTGGCCATCTGTTGCATTGATTTTCTCGTATAAAACGCGGCTCCACAGCTAAGATTTCATCAGCAAGCCAATAAATCTACTGCATACAGTTATGTGTCAACGTTGAATCGTTTTGTTGTTGTCGTCATTTGTTGTTGTTGTTTTTTTGTTTGTTTTTTAATAAAAGTAATCTGAAATGTCATGCATTGGTTGCCAGCATCTGATAAGGCCGTAAGGTAGTTATCATCATCACTCAAATTGCATTCACTAGCTTTTAGCTGCAATTAGTTTTGCTCTCTTTCTTTCGTGCTGTGGTGTGTGTGTGTGTGTGTGTGCGTGTGTGTGTGTGTGTTGTGTCAGTACTGTCACTGTGTGTGTGTGTGTGTGTGTGTGTGTGTGTGTGTGTGTGTGTGTGTGTGTGTGTGCATGTTTATGTTGTGTCAGTACTGTCACTGTGTGTGTGTGTGTGTTTGGCGAAACAAATAGGTCAATCAATATCTGAAGTAAACAAATCTTTTTTTTTTAAATATAAAAAATGTGATGACCACTATTAATACTGTTAGATTGTGGGTCTTAGAACTAATGCATAATTCCCACTGACACAGATTGCGCACGCCTAATTGTATTGTTAATGATGTCTTGAACTAGTTGAAGCCCGGGCTGTCATAGGACGTGATATTAGTACTATTAAAACTGAAAATATCCTAATCTGTTCTCCCTTGTCACTGTGTCAGGACAAATGTCCTATTGAAATTTAACACTTGCAGTCTTTGTTCTATTGATTTTCTTGCTTCAGGACAGTTTGTCCTCTGACTTTTTAATTCTTGGTTCATCATTGTGGTGTGGTAATAACAAAAACTGGTATGGTATGGTGTGGCTTTTCTAATTCAAGTCTCTGAAACTCTGGCTGCTCCCACCTGGAGAGTGCAGCGTACCTTTTTTTCTTGAGAACTTCTAATTTTGCATGTGGGGTTTGTGTGTGTGTGACTGAAAGTGAAAGGGAACGGAAGGGGAGAGGTAAATTTTGACCTTGGAACTGACAGCTGCTGCTGCTGCTGCCTGGTTCTTAACTCATTCGCATTGCAACGATTTTGAATTATTAAAAAACCTCACAAATCACTCCAGCCATACACACAAACAAAACATACTTAAACACAAGGAGAAATGAAAGAAGATTACAGGTTTTTACTTCAGGTTTAGTTGTATAGGGAAGTGGTAGATTTAGATAGACTTTAGATAGAAAACTCTCTACATCGATTGGTTTCCCCACAACAAACCAATGCAAAAGCAAAGTCAGAGGCAAAATTGTGGTGAAAGGGAGCAAAGCGAGTTTAGAAGTGACCAAGGTATGGTGTGCACACAGATTGACTTCCCTTCAAGCAAATGCATCAAACTGACAGCTATCTGTTATATATCATATGGCTGGGAACAACTTGAATGAGTGAGTTAACCATGCTCTCTCATTGCACTTTTGCAGACCTTCACAGCATGGTGCAACTCGCACCTGAGGAAGGCGGGTACAGGGATCGAGGACATCGAGGAGGACTTCCGCAATGGCCTCAAACTGATGCTGCTCCTGGAGGTAATCTCCGGCGACCAGCTGCCCCGCCCCGACCGGGGCAAGATGCGCTTCCACAAGATCGCCAACGTCAACAAGGCACTGGACTTCATCGCCTCCAAGGGGGTCAAGCTGGTCTCCATCGGGGCTGAAGGTATTGGTGTAGGGGGGTATGGGTGGGTGTGGGCCTAAAGCTGGAATTTATTCAGGCAATAGATGATTTTATTTAGAAAAAAAACTAGAGGAGAGAACTTCCTGAAAATGTTTACCTCGACCAGAGAGGGACAAAACAGTAGCAACCATGGCATCGAAGAGATAAACCAGGATGCGAGTGAGCGACTTGTAAATTGTTTTTTTTTATAGAGAAATCAGGGGTGATTACAGGTGGTTACAACTGATAGAACTTTGCAAAATGTGACGTAAATATAAATGACGACAATTTTAGAATGACGCACTGTGTTCTTTGTGATGCCTGTCTACTCAAACACACAAGGCGACGACGGCTACATTAAGCCACTGTTTGTCCCCATTCGGTTAGGCGGGATCATTCACACACACCTTGAAATTACTCCCCTTAATTATTTCCAAATGATTCCTATTTGATGCAGTTCTAGGCAGTTGATTGCCTGAAGGAAAGGCTTTAAAGACCCTCCACGACACGTGTCACATTCCCTCTTATGCTTGGAAGATTTCTTAAGATTTCTTACCAGCTTTTAGAGGGAAAACACGAGAAAACCGTGATTTTGACATGCGACGTGGTGGGTCTTTAATAATTACTGTAAGCATGCATATGTACATTTGGTTTCAACAATAAGGTTCAAACAGAAGTTTAGGTTAAGTACTGCATGCACCCTTGTGTATGACTGAGTATGACCAGAAGTTTAAACTTGGTCAAAGCCTAGGAAGTTGTAGACTATGACAGAAGTTTAAGCTTAGTCAAAGCCTAGGAAATTGAGAATTACATACTTAAATAATAAATATTGTAACTTTATTTTCTCTTGAAAATCAAAGAAAAACAAAAGTTTTTTTGTTTTTGTTTTTTGCTTTAGCTTGACTCATGAGAATCAAATCAACAACAAACAATATGTATTTTTAACTTGTTTTTCTGTTAAAAACAAAAAAAAGTTTACTTTAGCTCAACTCATTTGTACCCAGTCATATGCAAATGTTGTCATATGATGCATACTGAATCATAAAAATCTAAAAGTACACACTGATTCAAATACAAAACATATTTTGGCACAGTGTGTTAGTTACTAGTTAGAACTTTGATAACAGCACAAGCATTCATGAGTATTTACACACTCACAGCATGTGTCTAATAGAATTATACAGAAACTTTTCAAAGACACATAAGCCCGACATTATGGATGCATGCATCATTATGTTTAGTTTACACACAAAGTACAGACATTGTATACACACACACACACACACACACACACACACACACACACACACACACACACACACACACACACACACACACACACACACACACACACACACACAGAGACAGACAGACTACATGCATGCACATAAACACACACACACACACACACACACACACACACACACACACACACACACACACACACACACACACACACACACATACACACACACACACACACACACACACACACACACACACACTACATGCATGCACATAAACACACACACACACACACACACACACACACACTACACACACACACACACACAGACACACACACACACACACACACACACACACACACACACACATACACACACACACATAAACACACACATGCACTACATGCACACATAAACACACACACACACACACACACACACCCCCCCACACAGACTACATGCATGCACATAAAGCACACACACACACACACACACACACACACACACACACACACACACACACACACACACACACAGACTACATGCACGCACATGCACACACAACACACACACACACCACACACACACACACACACACACATGCATGCACGTACACACACACATACACACACACACACACACACACACACACACACACACTACATGCATGCACGCACACACACACACACACATACACACACACACACACACACACACTTGTGGCACAAGAGTAGGAACAATAGAAAGCAAGAGAAAAAGAAAGACCGGAAGAAAGGAAGGAAGGAAGGAACCTAATGTATGATGAGACCAGGATCTATGAGTTTTACTGATAAAGTTATGAAAGGAAGGCACATTACACTTCCTTGTGACTACACTGGCCTGCGTTTCCGATCAGCTAGCAAAGCGAGCGAAGTTAGCCGAGTAAAGCTAGCAAAGATAGTGGGAAATGGCCGTATGAAACGGACATACAATCGACAGAGTGGTATTAATGATAATCAATACTCAACTCGTCAAAATCTCTCTAGTTGTTAGACAATTGAGTTATTTTCTTATGTTCAGAATTAACCCTTTCGCCGCCAGCCTTTTTTCAGCCAAAAAATACCATTAAACTTATCTGGGTAGAGAAAAACAAAATCTGCAATATTGAGAATTCCTCTGTGACATGTATAACATTAGGACTATCCTTACCTCCCAAAATGAAGAAAATAGGGTCTCCAGATAACAGGCCCTGATTTGATGCTTTGTAGTGACATGGGTGTTAAACCATTGTGGTGCAAAAATGCGACATTGGCGGTGAAAGGGTTAAAATGCAAATTGATTCAAACGCAAACTTGACCGCCATTTTGTTTAGCAGTTGTGACTACCATATTTTACGGACAATAAGGCGCACCCCAAAAAAATTGTACACAAAATTTAGATTTTGTTATTATAATTTCTTACTACATTATTGAAATATGTAATATTGAAGAATAACATATCATTATCTAACTTTAAACTGAATGCGAGTGTGTTTCTGGTTGTCTTGATAAAGATCATTAAATCATTAAATCTCCCTCCTCAGACCTGACTACATTGTTAGTCACATTATACAGGTGTCTCAGTCTAGGAAAAGAAGTATCTCCTTATAGTCTGTAAAATACTCTCTTAAACTTTAAACTGAATGCGAGTGTGTTTCTGGTTGTCTTGATAAAGATCATTAAATCGAAATGTCGACACTTGTTACCAAGCCTTTTGTTTAGATTTTTCTCCCTCCAGATCAGACCTGACTACATTATTACTATTAGTCACATTATATACAGGGGTCTCAGTCTAGGAAAAGAAGTATCGCCTTATAGTCTGTGAAATACGGTACTCACGAGACCGCTAGCTTCGCTACACAAGGGCTAGCTTTCCCTACACTTCGGAAATGCATGTCAATGCTTAGTTCAGTCACTGCTTCATTTTCTGTATTGGTCATGTAGATCTGCTGCCCATTTTCCATCTTTTGTAACAACTTGCAATCACGTATTCTACAACTGTGCATGGATCTTGAAATAAAAGTGGATAACTCTCCATCAAGAGGCACACAGCTCCCTATCTTATATCTAACTGAGCAACCTATAGCACCAACCGCCTAGCTCTGCGCAGATAAAAGGCACGTCACATAATGAAATGTGAATGCTTTGAAAGATGATTATCTGCTTTGAGAAACACAATTATGGGGAGCCAAAATGATCTTTATACTGAAATTATGCAACAACTCCTCTTGCTATGCGTTTGTAGTGGTTTGACGTGTGGTAACTAATTGCTGTAAAGTTTTTCTATAAAATATAAAGTCTATAAAAGTTGGATCTACCACTTCCCTATATCTAAACCTGAAGTAAAAACCTGTAGTCTTCTTTCATTTCTCTTTTTGCTTATGTCTGTTTTGTTTGTGTGTATGGCTGGAGTGATTTGTGAGTTTTTTTAATAATTCAAAGACATTGCAATGCGAATGAGTTAATGCTGAGAGTGAGCAATCGGTCACATTGAAATCCTGAACGCTCTTAGTTTTACTAAGAGTTTAAAGTTTTTAGTAATGTTGGTGTTGATATTGGTATTGAAAGTATTTTCTAGTCGCAGACACTCATCTCTATAAAATTTGGGCTGCAACCATTTGGAGAGCGTGTCACCACTTGTGCAGCGCCATCTCTTTTTCTTTTCTTTTTTGGGGAGGGAGAGGGGGAAGGGAGGGTGGGGGGTAGACTTGGGAAATGATAAATCTAGAGCTCTATCAATTTGTGTTTACAAATTCAACTTGGGGACATTGCAAAGTCAGCATGGCACACACACACACGCGCAAGCACGCACGCACACGCACACACACACACGCACACGCGCACACACACACACACACACACACACACACACACACACACACACACACACACACACACACACACACACACACCACACACAAGCAGATTGTGCAATATCAGGTATACTTAAATCTTCTCTTCTTACAGGTATATAATATTCACAACCCAAATTTAATAGGATAATCCATACTATTACTTAACTAGTGAGAGAGAGAGAGAGACTTAACTAGTTTTAGTATACAATTACAGTATTCTGGGTTTTAGATCTTTATCAGTTAATGAATCCAAAGCACCTATAAGTGTTGATTGAAATCTAAAACCTGGTAAAAAAAAAAGCAAAAGCTCCGCAAGTGGTAAAACCTCAGGGCCGACAGGTATCATTGGTTCACATTAGCCTGTAGTAGAGGCCAACAGTAACATGAGAGCTGTACAACAGATGATTTTCTACAGTAATGGAAAATCGTGGTACAGTTTAGTCTCTTGTGGAAGACTATGACTCTCAAACGCGGGGGCCCTTGCACCGGCTCTGGTGCTGCAGCCAAAGGGATGGGCTGGCCTTTGAGGACCTTCCTAGATCCTCTACACCAACTGTATCCTCAAAACCCTTTGGCCGAGAGAATGTGGATGTACCCTGGGCAAGGCATCTCCACTATAAACAATTTCTCACCCGGACCGCCAGAATAGTATCTGCCCCCTCTGCTATCTGGCAGTCATTGTCGGAAACGACTGACTAGCATACAAAACGGTCTGACAGTAACAAAGAGGTACTTGGCCCCTGTTGTCCTCTGCAGTATTTTGCTAACACCGGGTGCACTTTGAAGAGCTGTGTGTTTACAGACCCGCAAAATTGCTTGCCCAGGCAGACTCCACTGGAGAGCGATTAATGCAGGCTCACACAATGTGTTGTCACCACCTTCTCAAAGATTTGATGCAAAGACACACACATACAGAATTTCTCTCTCTCTTTATAACTCACTCTGTCTGTCTGTCTCTCGTTCTGACTCTCTCTCTCTCTCTCTCTCTCTCTCTCTCTCTCTCTCTCTCTCTCTCTCTCTCTCTCTCTCTCTCTCTGTGTCTGTCTCTCTCTCTCTCTCTCTCTCTCTCTCTCTCTCTCTCTCTCTCTCTCTCTCTCTCTCTCTCTCCCTCCCTCCCCAGGCAGACTCAACATGAGACTGATGAATGCAATGCAAGCTCACACATCTGTTGTCACCACCTCTTGCTCTCTCTCTCTCTCTCTCTCTCTCTCTCTCTCTCTCTCTCTCTCTCTCTCTCTCTCTCTCTCTCTCTCTCTCTCTCTCTCTCTCTCTCTCTCTCTCTCTATCTCTCTCTCTCTCTCTCTCTCACACAGACACATGCACACACAAACACACACACACACACACACATGCACACACACACAGACACATGCACACACACACACACACACACACACACACACACACACACACACACACACACACACAGACACATGCACACACAGACACATGCACACACACACATGCACACACACACACAGACACATGCACACACACACAGACACATGCACACACACACACACACACACACACACACACACACACACACACACACACACACACACACACACACACACACACACACACACACACACACACACACACACACACACACACACACACACAGTGAAATGAACATTCAACATACAATGCTCTCACTCTTCTGGAGAACACACACAACGACATGAACCCGCAATACAACCGTGTCACGTCAACAGCAACTTTTAAGTGAAACGAAATTTCACGGTTCATGTCATTTTACTGCCCTCGCATGTCATTACCCACTTATTGGCTGGGCTTTGGTACTGAAGCCAAGCCACGGACGTTGTACTTGTAGTAAACTGTAGCATTTTAACACAAGCAATACCTTACCAGACCTGTTTACTCCACTATTTTAGAGTAGTATTCTACTCAATTTGGACCTCTAATACTCTTCAATATTGATGATGATGCTCTTTAATTCTTGATTGCTACTCATTTTCAGTGAACAGTTTTTGAATGTTTTAATGAATAGGACTACGTATTTCACACCCAAACTACTCATTTCAGCTATCCAGACTACTGAAGACTTGTGTAGGGGGTAAACAGGTCTTTCATTGAGATGATTTGCATACAATGTTACTTAAAACAAAGACAATAGACCTCTAATGAAGACACGGGCGGGTATCAGATTTTTGATGTGGCCATGCTTCATGATTTCTTTGCAATTGATTTGGAGATTTCCCTTGGATCCTTTGTCCCTTTTACGGCTTGAGTGGGTGTGTTTCAGTGGCATGAGTTAAGATAGTAAGAGACTTAGTTTGAAAGAGAGGCAGAAAGAAAATGGGGGGTAGGGTGGTTAGGGCTTAGAAGGTGTAAAGGGGTGGGGTATTATTCCAATTCCCTTTGTGGTTTAACCTAGCCTGTTGTAATTCATGAATTAATCATCATGCTCAATGGCTTACAGTTAGAAAGAAGGGTGAGGGGTAGAGGGGGGGGGGGGGGGTAAAAGGAAAGGTACTAGAAAAGGGGGTTATATTTTTTTTTATAATTATTATTGATCAGTATGAGTTATGATTCACCCGAAATTGGAATGTATCGGCTGAATGCAGGTGGGAGACTTGTGAAAGCTGAAAACCGTTATGAAAGCTGAAGCCCATTATGCCCATACGGCTTGGGAACTCAGAAAAAGAAAAAGGTCTATCAGTGTATGACAAACAATGACAAATTAGCAATGGAAATACTCTGACTTTTTTTTTTATGTAGTCATGCATTATGTAATGCATACCTGATCTTGTTTCATGTTTTACAAATTTTGTGTGTGTGTGTTGCTGTTATTTTCCCTCAGAAATCGTTGATGGCAATGTGAAAATGACGCTGGGCATGATCTGGACCATCATCCTGAGGTTTGCCATCCAGGACATCACAGTGGAAGGTAAGGACATTTCTCCCTCAATCCTCTCTTCTTTCCTTATCAATCAGTGTGTGTGTGTGTGTGCGCGTGTGTGTGTGTGTTCTCTTCAATTTAACGTCCTTCCACTAAAATTGATTAAGACAAATGTGAATCACATTACAGAAAAAAAGTTACACATTGTGTGTGTGTGTGTGCGTGTTTGGTACTTTCTGAGCAAAGCGGATAGAACTATTGCTTTTATTCCGTCTGTGCATCCGTTTGTGCGCCCGTCTTTACATGTGAGGGAACTTTCAACCCACTCGGGTTCAGCCCTGTCATTACTTTACCCTCTCCAATGCTAACTGTCCTGAAGTCCCCAGTGGCAGAGAGTGTAGGGATGTACCCTGGACAAGGCATCTTTATATATTTCAACCCAGCTTTCCAGAAAAGCAGTTGTCTTCTCTACTATCAGGTGGTCATTGTCAGCCGCAACTGACTAGCAGAAGAACACACACCTTGTGAGGAAACTATCTTTTTTTTATTTGCAAACTACTTTCTCTTGCAAACATGACACACAAAGACAAAAAAAAGAGATTGTAGAAAAAAAGGAAGTAGAAATAGAATACTGACATCTCCTTTTTTATGTTTCTGTGTCATGTTTGTGAGCTTTTTTTTCATATATAAAATACTGCATGTAACTCACCAAACAACACAAAACATTAGAAAAGTACTGGACCAAATTTTTAAAACGATAGACATTCTATAGACTGTGTGTGTGTGTGTTAGAGAGAGAGAGAGAGTTGCTTTGTATAGCGTTGCTGCTGGTTGGTGTCATTCTTGAATGCTGTTTTTGTTGTCTGTTGATGAATAATTGATTGTAAAGCGCTTTGGGCTCATCTGATGTAAAGCGCTATATAAATGTACTATTATTATTATTATTATTCCAATAAGGATCCATGATGTGTATCCAGATTGAACAGCAGATACAAAAGTACCATATAAAGGTATTTGGTATATTCTACTTCTAGTCACAGAGACTTATCTGTGAAATTCGGGCTGCTCTCCCCCGGAGAGCGAGTCGCCGCAAGAGCATGCACCTACCCAATTTTACAAAAAATTAATAATTTGGGGAGGGAGGGGGCACAGGGTGAAGAGGGGGGGGGGGGGGGGCACACTTGGAAAACCTAGCTATCAATTTAGCCATACCAGGCAGCGGGATTTCTCCCTCTTACCGACTTTCAACTGCCGTGGGATTTTTGCATGCGTAAAGCGCACGAGTCGAACTAGCTTTAAGTCCCCATCCGAACGACTCAACGTTCAGTTCGATTTTCCTGTCAAACTAGAAAGAAAGGTCGAGGCCGGGATTCGAGCCCGGGTCACTCACGCTGCAGTCATGCATTACATTTGGCAGGTGAACGTCTTAACCACTCTGCCACCTTCCTCACAAAGGTGGTTTGGTTATGAAAGGATTAACACTTCAAAGTTATATGAGAACAAATAAATGCTGTTGCATATTTTTTGTCTCTCTGTGTCTGCATGTTTGTGAACGAATGCATGGATGCTCCTTGCAGGATGTCCTGAATTGCAGGATTTTTAAATTGCCTGGAGGTGGCGTCGCCGGATTAATAAAATTTGAAAAGCAACGATTTTCTTACACACACACACACTTGTACAATAAAAAGGGCCTATATAAACATTTGCTATATTCAAATGATTGTAGCACTTGTACTAGTCTAGAGGGGTGAAAAAAGAGCAATAAATGTGTGTGTGTGTGTGTGCTGCTGCCCCTGCACTCCGCCGGGGCTTGCAGGATTTTTGAAATTTCCCAGGAGCACCCATGCGAATGGGTATCAGTACTAATATGTTGTTGGTTGTTTGTTTGTTGTTAATTTCTTTATCAGATATATTCTATCCTCCTTTCTGTATGCACAGAGTTGACAGCTAAGGAAGGACTGCTGTTGTGGTGTCAGAGAAAGACGGCGCCCTACAAAAATGTCAACGTACAGAACTTCCACCTCAGGTGAAGCAAAACAGATATAAAATTGAAGGGACCAAGTTGTGGAAATGGGGATATACATTAAAATTGTTTGATTATTATTTGTTGGGGGAAAGATAAGCTTAGAGATCAGGAGGAACTGGTTGTGCTGGTATAATTTTAAAATGATTGATTGTGAAAGGAAAGCAACATTTTGTCAGGGGGAAAACTTTGCAGTTGATTGGAAGGGGGTTGGAAAAAATGGATAGAAATGGGAAATAATCATGAAAAATCCCTGTTTTCAAATGAAGAATTAAAGCTTTTCTTTTTTATTTAATTAATGGCGGATTGCTCATCATTTGTTTTTCGCAATTTGCTTGGCAATGTGGTAAGAGTAGAATCATTAAGAGTTAATTTGTTTGACAATGTGAGGACACAAAAATCCCTAAGAATCTACTGATGAATCTGTATGTGTTTGTTGTAATTTGGATTTGATGTAGAATTTTGTAGAAAAAATTCAGAAGGATAAGCATAGAAATGCTTAAGGATAATTTTATCAAGCACCTGACTGGATTTTTATCATGAAAATGTATTTAAAAAAATTATTAATGCTGACCTGTTGTTTTTGCAGCTGGAAAGATGGCTTAGCATTTTGCGCCCTGATTCACCGTCATCGCCCTGAGCTCATAGACTATTACAAGCTCTCCAGGGTAAAACAGAAAAAAACAGAAAAAAACCCATACAGTTGCAATCAGGCTTCGTTGCTTGTTTCAGTTTTCGTCTGCCTGCCTGATTGAGAATGAATGAAGCCTCTGTTTAATAATGCCTGAAACCAAACGTTTTCTTTTCGTTTGACTGTTCCCGTTTGCATGCCCTTTTGTGTTCAATACTTTTGTTTTTGCTTGCATCTCAGAACTTTAGAGCATCTTCTAAAGATTTGTAGTAAAGGTAGAAAAATAGGACTGTAGTGTAGAGCAAAATTAGTCAGTAGTTGAAATCTTCGGAAGTGATTTTGAAAAACGAAACAAAACAAGAATCCGCAAACGTGTTCTAATACTTCTATGCTCAGAACATAATTTTGACCAAAACATGCAGTTTATTTGTTTATTAAAGATTCCCGGTTTCATTATTCCTGGAAGCCAAAATACTTTATAGCCGGCTTACATCGGCAATCATAGAAATGGAAAAAGTAATTTTTATTTTGGTGAGGTACGACAAAGGCTCTTCTAACTGGTCCTTGATTGACTTAAGCCCTTCTTGAACTATTGAACAAAAAACTCCAGTCAAAAGAAGTTTTAGCAAAATTAAAGTTTGTTGATAGAATAAAATTGACTAGAATCAGAAGATTTTTTTTTTAAATTCTTTAAAATCATTTATCCGGATTTTGGGGGGGGGATGGATTGTGATATTTCCAAGATATGTCTCAATGCAATTCTGGCCAATACAAAAATAAATAGCAAAACTAGAGTCAATTGTTTACAACTGCCACAAAGCCGGTGTTCTGTTTTATGTATCACCAGCTTTCTTCAAGGTTCCAAGCTGTAAGACTGATAACGCATTTTTTTTTCGAAGCCTTATCGTTCAGAACTGTACTGTAAATTCAACATTTTAATGAATTTGGACAGCACCGGTAAACTGAATCCCGATAATAATAAAAAGTTTTGGGGAGAATATTGACCCCTTTGGGCTACTATGGTCAGTGCTGGAATTAGACCTTTTTGGAATGTCCAGTTTCATAAAATGGGGGATTCTTAGTTGTCTTCTTTGTTCCCAATGCTAGTTAAACCAAAGACTGTATAGGGGAAGACAAGCATCCGGTCTCTTTTCCCTATATGAGTAGTGAGGACAGAAACACTGGTTATATCCCTTTTAAACGTGACACATTTACACGTCGATAGGCCAGTTGAATTCTCCGTTCAAATTCCAGTCTGAGTTTTTGGATAGCCGCCGCTGTGAATGGTGTATAACTACCCCACTAACGATAACTCTATCAGCCCGGTTCGCTGTAACTCTTAAGTAGTCCATCTTACCCTTTTAGAATCTTTGGTTAAACTATCCTAACTGTTGTTTGACAGATGACTTGTCATGCTTTTAGAGCAAGACTAACCTTCCACTGTTAGCTTGTTTTGCCCGTGTTTATCCCCCAAACCTAACGTGTTTATCCGGCTTTCTGTGTGTTTTATCTGTATGTTTCCTTTAACTGTACCACGCAGCTTTCCTTTATAATGCTGTACAAATTTCCAACCATGTATTGAAGAGCATCAAATCCGATTAAAACCAAGCCCAAACAAAAAGCTCAGCTTTTCAACATTTGAATAGTGTATTGCTTTGAGATAGTTCCCTTTGGGGTAGTTTCTGTGTCAAAGCAAAGAGAATAAATCTCTTCAAACCACAACCATTTAGAAAATACAATGACAAATCATTGATCCAAAACTAAACAAAAAAGACAAAGTTAAGCTCTTCAATCCATAACCATTTAGAAAACAACAACAAATCATTGATCCAAAACTAAGCAAAAAAGACAAAGTTAAGCTCTTCAATCCATAACCATTTAGAACAAACAGCAACAAATCATTGATCCAAAACTAAACAAAAAAGACAAAGTTAAGCTCTTCAATCCATAACCATTTAGAACAAACAGCAACAAATCATTGATCCAAAACTAAACAAAAAAGACAAAGTTAGATTTCCTAAGCACGAAATAAGAGTTTCCTCAGCGCAAAACAGACGTGACTATTATTAAGCCTCACTCGAACGAGGAAGAGAGACATTAGTGTACAATTTATTTATTAAGAAGATTTCTATGGCGCATACCTTAAAGCTCTATGCGCTTTGAACAATTGAAAGACTCGTCAAGAAAGGAGAAACTAGGTTGAACGTAGATAGCAATGGAAAGGGACATCGGGTTCGGTGAAATCACCAAACCCCCAAGGTGAAACAAAATCAACGCTGATCCCGGCATCCAGGAGTTATCATTTTGGGGTGGGTTTTTTTTAAGGTGTTGATGTCAGTATGTGTGTTTTGCTGTTTCCAGTTTTAAGGACGGGCTAGCCTTCTGTGCGCTCATTCACAGACACCGGCCTGAGCTAATTGACTACCACAATTTGTCCAAGGTGAGGGGACGGGCAGGCCCACTGAACACTCGCAGCCCTACTACAAACCATGCACATACAAAACAAGGGTGGAAAATAACGCTTATTTACCGTATTTTTCGGACTATAAGCCGATACTTTTTCCCCCAGACTGAGACCCCTGCGCCTTATAATATGACTAATAAAATAGTAAGAAAATATAACAAAATCTGAATTTTGTGTAAAATTTTGGGGGTGTGCCTTATAATTAGGTACGTCTTATAGTCCGAAAAATACGGTAATAAGACAATGCAGAATGGAAGTGGGTTATTTTTCAAATACAATGTGTGTTCCTTAGACATGATAACAAGGATTGCCTGTCGAGCTGATCTACCTCGGAAGGAATAAGGAAGGCAGATTTTTCAGTTTTGGTAGAGTACCCATAATTAATTAACCTTGTGACCGCCCCCCCAAAAAAATTCAGAAAAAAAGTTAAGCAGAAGAAAAAACTTAGTTTCAATCTGCAAAAAATGATCACAAAATATGACCATCTCGACTATTTGAAAGCAGGGGGGGGAAGCCTGCATATTAGAGATTTTCCCCATTCATATGATGATGTTATCAATTACATCATCATTGACATAAGTAGCATATGTGGCAGTCAAAGGGTTAACAACTAAAACAAAGTAAAAAACCCCAAAGAAAGCAAGAACGACTGGGAAAAGTACAGTAGCATCAATTTCCTTTTCTTGAAAAGTGTGTGAAAAGGAGAGGATGATTTTTTTTTTCTACTGACGAAACCATGTTCATTCTGTAATTGTCTTTTAAATAAGAGTTTTTCTGCACTGTTTTGTATGCTTTAAAAAATAAATTTTTGTTTTTTGTATTTTCATTGTAATTATGGTCTTGGGAAATGAAAATCGGCTATGGTAGCTTTGGTGGTGGGACCATAATTCCAAGGTTCAAACTGGCTTTGAAATAAAGTTCATGGTTTACAAGGAGCTCTATATTTTCACTACTGATAAAACATTACACGGTGGTAATTCAGTAGCATTTTCGGGCTTCAGACAAATGATGACCAACGCTGGTTACAATATTGTCACATATCTCATTATTATCGGTCACAATAACTTGCACAAGCCTCGTTGTTGCTCTCTTGACAACGCACGTAACCTTACCCATCTGCCCTCTTTCTGTTCTACCTGTAACAAAAGATATTCACCCAATTTAAGCGAGAAAAAAAAGTGTTGTTTTTTTAATTTGAGGGGTCATTGCCTTAACGTGTTATCACCTTTCTTTTTTCCTTTTGTGATAACACATTTAACCTTTTCACCGCCAAAGTCGCATTTTAGCACCACAGTGATTTAACACCTATGTCGCTAAAAGGCATCAAATTGTCTTAGTTTTGGGAAGTAAGGATAGACCTTATTTTATATGTGCCACAGAAGAATCCACAATACTGCAGATGGCTTTTGTTCTCTACCCAGGTAAATTTAATGGGAATTCTTGCCTGAAATATGGCTGGCGGTGAAAGGGTTAAGGCAAATTACCCCTCGTAATTTATTTAAGAAAATTTGTAATTTCGTGTGAAGTCTTCAGCAGAGATATATGCTATCCCCCATGGGGTTAGGGGTGTGTTTGTGTTTTTCGTACAAGCAGTTACCTGACCTGGAAGTTCTGTGATTGTAACTTTCTCCAATCTGTCGCTCTCTTTGACTCTGCCTTTTCCCTTTGCTTACTATCATCTACTGTCTTTATCTGCCCTACAGGTACATTCTCCTGCCTTTGTTCTAGAAACTTACAAAGATTTTCTCCAGCCGAAGACGGACATGCTGGGCCCAACTATTTCTCAGTTAGGCGCATAACGCCAGCATGATGCATCTGCACTCGTATGACAGAAACTGAGCGATCGACAAAGAAGAAGTTTTCCTATGTCACTGCTGCTTGTGAACTGTTCTGATGAAGTGGACATTTGTCACATTATAAAAATTAACCTTGAATTAATTAGAACGGAACTACTGTATTGATGATAAATTATTAGAAGAAATTTAATAAATAGCAAAATCAAACCAACAGCAAAAACGAACAAACTAATGGAAGAAAGAGAAAAATAATAAAAAGCAGCTTAAAAAGAGAAAAGGAACCCCACCCCATAACCAAAAAAAGTGATACTTATACAGTTCAAACAAATCTTTCGTTGGTGTGAAGTATTTCTTTTCAGAAACACAAGCTGAGGAAGGCCACATCACATACTAGCATGAAATGTTAACACGTGTGGTGATCATAAATCCCTTTGTTTTCTTTCTCTTTTTTTTTTTGCATGCATGCCCTGTATTTTTGTACCACCTTTGTCTTGGAGATGCTTGTCAAGGTTGCGTGTGCACCAGCGACGACACATGCTGTAGATGCCTTTGAGCATGGAAGAGCCAGGGATGCATTTAATTTTGTTTTTAAAGAAGAGAGAATATCAACCGAAAACTGGACAGTAATTTTGAGATGGATACCCTCTCTCTCCACACCCACCCTTACTCACCCCTCTTCTGCGTTTGTTTTTTGTTTTGTTTTTAATACGTGTACCAGTACACATTACGCTTCTGTTTCGATGGCACCATTTTCTATGCTTTGCAGTTGCACTAAGTTCATGCTCTATGTTCTTGTTCCAGTCTTGTGTCTCTGACAGTTAATATGTGTGTTGTTACTTCATCACGCTTCATTCTCTTCTTCTTCATTCCCTTCTACCCCCTGAAAGTTAATATGTGCGTTGTTTCATCACGCTTCATTCTCTTCTTCATTCCCTTCTCTTCTTCGTCATTCTCTTCTTCATTCCCTTCTCTTCTTCATTCCCTTCTCTTCTTCATTCTCTTCTCTTCTTCATTCCATTCTCTTCTTCTTCATTCCCTTCTCTTCTTCATTCCCTTCTCTTCTTCATTCCCTTCTCTTCTTCATTCTCTTCTCTTCTTCATTCTCTTCTCTTCTTCTTCATTCTCTTCTTCTTCATTCCCTTCTCTTCTTCATTCCCTTCTCTTCTTCATTCTCTTCTTTCTTCATTCCCTTCTCTTCTTCATATTCCCTTCTCTTCTTCATTCTCTTCTCTTCTTCATTCCCTTCTCTTCTTCATTCCCTTCTCTTCTTCATTCTCTTCTTCTTCGTTCTCTTTTCTTCATTCCCTTCTACCCTCTCAGCAGCTATGTAGAGGATTGTATAAATTGACATTAGCAGAGGCATGGGTGCTACTCTTTCATTTTTACACTGATTTCAGTATTTTTTATTTTACCAGAAACTGAACTTCAGTTTTTTTAAAATTTATCCACACACAAAAAAAAAGGACCACAAGCGATTTGGGGCGTTTTGAACTTAGTTGGTTTTATCTTGGAAGTTTACAAAGGCAATGTAATAATTTTACAAGGCTTATCAAACTCAAACTGTCTCTGTCTATCATTTTAACTGTCTGTCTCGTTATATTTCTCTGTTAAGTTGCCCCCTTGAATCATCCGACAAGGCTCTGTCCCTGTACCCTGCTGGGGCCATGGGGCCCTGGACCCCTGCCTTTCAGTTTTTTTCATTGGGGGAGTTGCACCCATGCAGAGGTCATAGAACTGCATTTCCGTGAATTCATACTTTTCTTTTTTTGTAAATAAGCAAAGCTTCACTAAATGTACATGTAATCGTAAACTCGATGCCTGAGTTAATGGCGACATTCCGGCATGTAAAGTTCGTATAAAGGGTCATTTAAAAAAATGTTGAGGGTGATCTTCAGTTAGTGCTTACCTTCTAGAACTGTGTGTAATTGAGTTTGGTTTAACCCTTTCACCGCCAGCCATATTTCAGCCAAAACATTCCATTAAATTTACCTGGGTAGAGAACAAAAAATCCATCTGCAGTATTGGGGATTCTTCTGTGACATATATAAAATAAGGTCTACCCTGACTTCCCAAAACTAAGACAATAGGGGTTTTGGATAATAGACCCCAGTTTGATGCCTTTTAGTGACATGGGTGTTAAATCACTGTGCTGCTAAAATGCGACTTTGGCGGTGAAAGGGTTAAGGTGTAATAATATAAAAGAAAAAGTAAGAATTTAATGTTAAGAAAGGTTTGTAAAGTCTGAAGGAATTTGAATAACATAAATTATTCTGTAATCAGTTTGTGACAAGAAAATGTACTGTAACGTTGCAGCTGTAGACTTAAACTAATTCTTTACATTATATTAATGTGGCATATTCTTGTTTGCTTCTTGTACTTCAGTGCAGTTGATAAGTTATTTCTGTATATTCTCTCTTTATTTCTATATCATCTTGATAAAGCAGTTTTCCTGCTTGCTATTTTTCTCTGTGTATGTGTTTGTGCATGTGCATCTATTTGCACGCCTGTGTGCATGCTCTTTAAAATTACCAAAAAATGTTTGGTGTGTGTGCGTGTGTGTGTGTAAAATTTGACTCTTATTTGAGCACGTGCATTTGTTGGCATGTGCATGCTTATATTTGCTATGTTGTTTAAATACAAGCAATTGTTTTGCTGTTTTATTTCTGTCTTTGAAATCAAAATGACACAGCATTGTCTGGTAGCTTTGATCTCGGGTTCAGTTTATAAGACTATTTGCACATTTAGCTATAGTGATGTAAGAACTGCATTGTTGTTTGAATGTGAAAAAAATCAATGAGAGAGAGATCATTGTCTTAAATTAAATAAATATACTTATTTGTAGCATTTACTGCAAAGAAAACAATCCTCAACAGTAACAAAGTAAATTAAATTGATGCACAGAATTGATGGGTTTGTATGTACAATTGTTTCACAGCCATGATAGGTGTACATACACTTTTACTTACATACGTAGGGCTCAGCACTATTACTGAAATTGAAGTGAAATTGAAAACAAAGCTTAGGGTGTTTTTTCTTGCCAGTATTTCTGATGTGTGTGTACGCTTGCGTGTGTGCGTACATCAGACTATATATTCTTATGAGTGTTAAATGACGAAGCCATGATTATTGCAGACCTGTTTACCATTGACATGAAACATAATAAATAGAAAATATCCTTAGAAAAAAACAAAACTTTTTCTTCTTATCCTTTCATTCAATAACTTTCAGTAAGAGATTGTCAAAGTTATTATCAAATCGAAAAGGAAAAAAAAAAGATGTGTATCACAGACTCGTTTGATGTTGAAAAAACAGCTGCTCATTTGATAAGATAAATCCTCACAGGGTTAAATGGCTTGGCAGTATCTCACATATTAGTTTCGTACTGATCTTTTTCATCAGCTCCACAAGTAGCAATGTTGCGAAAAGAAGCATCGACTGAAGGGAGGTAACCCATTTTCAAGTTTCCCTTTTTTGTTCTAATGTTAGATGACATCTTTGGAGAAAGTTCAAAGAAAGAATCTAAATAATACGAGCACATTTTATTTTGTCAACTTCAAAATGATGACTTTTTCACACAAGTAGCAATGTTGCAAAAAGAAGCATTGACTGAAGGGAGGTAACCCATTTTCAAGTTTCCCTTTGTTCTGTTAGATGACAACATCTTTGGAAAAAAAAGTTCAAAGAAAGAATCTGAATAATACTAGCACATTTTATTTCGTCAACTTCAAAATGATGACACTTTTTTTTACCATGAAACTTTCACTATTGTGTTGTAGATTTTTTTCTGTCACCTTACATTTCAGTCTCATGTTACATGTGGTAGCAGCTGTGATACAACTTGACACTCAGAGGAATTGGGAGTTGATATGCAAGTTGGCTAAACATTGAGGTAGTAAACAGGTCTGTAATATTTGAGGCTTAAATGTCCCTTAACCCCTTCGCTGCCGCCTACTACTTGCGCATGCGCCGCCGGTCGCCGCGCGATTTTTGAACGCGGCAATATCGCTACTTAGCGGCGACGTATATATAATACGTTGGTGGCAAGTAGTGAAGCGCTATAGAGGACGTATATATACGTCGTGGGCAGCGAAGGGGTTAAAACTGCATGTCATAACTACAGAAATATATTGGTGCAAACAAAAGAGGGAGACAAGTAATTTACTCTGAAGTGAAGAATTTTGTATCCGTAAAGTTTGCACATTGTATCATGATGTTGCCGGACTTTGTATGAGAAGTTTGCACTGTGCGTCATGATGTTGCCGGACTTTGTATGAGAAGTTTGCACTGTGCGTCATGATGTTGCCGGACTTTGTATGAGAAGTTTGCACTGTGCGTCATGACGTTGCCGGACTTTGTATGAGAAGTTTACACTGTGTCATGACGTTGCCGGACTTTGTGTCATAAATTTACGCTAATGTGTATTACTAACGACGTTGCCGGACTTTGTATGAGAAGTTTGCACTATGTGTCATGACGTTGCCGGACTTTGTGTCATAAATTTGCGCTAATGTGTATTACTAATGACGTTGCCTGACTTTGTATGAGAAGTTTGCACTGTGTGTCATGATGTTGCCTGACTTTGTTGTATCAGAGAATGTGCACTGTGTGTCATGACGTTGCCTGGTTTATTCGCGTAGGAAAACCCGCTGGATAACCTGAACACAGCCTTCGACATTGCTGAGAAGCACCTGGACATCCCCAGAATGTTGGACCCTGAAGGTACGATTCACATTTTCTACTTATTTTTACCTGTACTTACTGCGTTTTTGTTGGTAAAAACCCTTTGTCCCTACTGTTAAACATAACCTAGTTTGGGGAACTAACTTTGTTACAAGGATCCTGTGTTGACCAGGTTTTTTCTTCATCAATTAGTTTGCTTTTTTTCCCCCCTGAATTATATGATGCTTCACATGGGTCTGAGATCTACATACTCTAATCTTCACAACGTTTGACATGGTGAACTCTGCCAAGCCTGATGAGCGGTCAGTGATGGCCTATGTGTCATCCTACTACCACGCGTTCTCCTCGATTGATTCAATGATTGATTGATTGATTGACAGACATGGTGAACTCTGCCAAGCCCGATGAGCGGTCAGTGATGGCCTATGTGTCATCCTACTACCACGCGTTCTCCTCGATTGATTGAATTATTCAATGACTGATTGATTGACAGACATGGTGAACTCTGCCAAACCCAATGAACGTTCAGTGATGGCCTATGTGTCGTCCTACCGCCACGCTTTCTCCTCGATTGATTGATAATTCAGTGAATGATTGATTGATTGACAGACATGGTGAACTCCGCCAAGCCGGATGAGCGGTCAGTGATGGCCTATGTGTCATCTTACCACGACGCATTCCCCTTGATTGATTGAATAAATTCAATGATTGATTGACAGACATAGTGATTTCTGCCAAGCCCGATGAGTGGTCAGTGACAGCCTATGTGTCATCCTACTACCACACTTTCTCCTCGATTGATAGACTGATTGAATAACTGATTGATTGACAGACATGGTGAACTCCGCCAAGCCGGATGAGCGGTCAGTGATGGCCTATGTGTCATCTTACCACGACGCATTCTCCTCGATTGATTGAATAAATTCAATGATTGATTGATTGATTGACAGACATGGTGAATTCTGCCAAGCCCGATGAGCGGTCAGTGATGGCCTATGTGTCGTCCTACTACCACACTTTCTCCTCAATTGATAGACTGATTGAATAACTGATTGATTGACAGACATGGTGAACTCTGCCAAGCCTGATGAGCGGTCAGTGATGGCCTACGTGTCATCCTACTACCACGCGTTCTCCGGGGCCCAGCAGGCGGAGACGGCCTCCAACCGCATCTGCAAGGTGCTCAAGGTCAACCAGGAGAACGAGAGACTCATGGAGGAGTACGAACGCCTCGCCAGCGATGTGAGTTGTCCTCGTTCTGTCATTATATTGATTTTGTTTTGGGTTGTTGTTTGGGTATTTTCTTTTGGGGGGGGGGGGTGTTCTTAATGTTATATATTATTATTTGAATTGCTGCTTATTTAGGTGAAAATGATATATATTATTTTGCGTTTTGTTTTGGTCGTTTGTTTTCTTTCTCCTTTTTTTTCTTTTTTTTTTTTTGCTTCAGGGCATGGTGTAAAAAAAGCAGATTCAGCTTATCGAGGCTTCCTCAATAAAATTTTTAAAAAGTTCATATTCGTATTCATATATATATATCATTAAAACCCTTTCATCGCCACTGTCGCCTCTTGGCACCACAATGATTTGACACCCATGTCACTAAAAGGCATCAAATGAGGGTCTAGTATCCAGTGACCTTATGTTCTTAATTTTGGAATGTAAGGATAGGCCCTATTTTATGCACGTCACAGAGGAATCCCCAATATTGCAGACAGACAAAATCTTTTCTCTACCCGGGTAAGTTTAATGGTAAATTTTGGCTGAGGAATAGCTAGTGTTGAAAGGGTTAAAGTGCCGTGTTTTTTTAAATTATCTATTTATTAAAGTGGCTTGAATTTTCTGTGCAGCTGCTGGAGTGGATCCGCCGCACCCGACCCTGGCTGGAGAACCGCGCCACGGACAACACGCTGCCCGGCACGCGGCGCGAGCTGGACAAGTTCCGCGACTACCGACGCAAGCAGAAGCCCCCCAAGCTGGAGGACAAGGCCAAGCTAGAGAACTCCTTCAACACCCTGCAGACCCGCCTGCGCCTCTCCAACCGCCCCGCCTACCTCCCCACCGAGGGCAAGATGGTGTCGGTGAGTTGAAAGATGGAAAATATTATAGTCTGTCTACGCCTCTCCAACCGTCCTGCCTACCTCCCCACCGAGGGCAAGATGGTGTCGGTGAGTTGAAAGATGGAAAATATTATTGTCTGTCTACGCCTCTCCAACCGTCCTGCCTACCTCCCCACCGAGGGCAAGATGGTGTCAGTGAGTTGAAAGATGGAAAATATTATAGTCTGTCTACGCCTCTCCAACCGTCCTGCCTACCTCCTCACCGAGGGCAAGATGGTGTCGGTGAGTTGAAAGATGGAAAATATTATTGTCTGTCTACGCCTCTCCAACCGCCCAGCATGCCTCCCCACCGAGAGCAAGATGGTGTCGGTGAGTTGAAAGATAGAAAATATTATAGAGTCTGTCTACCTTGCGTCTGCGTCTCTCCAACCGCCCCGCCTACCTCCCCACAGAGGGCAAGATGGTGTCGGTGAGTTGAAAGATAGAAAATATTATAGTCTGTCTACCTTGCGTCTGCGCCTCTCCAACCGCCCCGCCTACCTCCCCACAGAGGGCAAGACGGTGTCGGTGAGTTGAAAGATAGAAAATATAAAGTCTCTCTTTGCACCCTGCAGACCCGCCTCACCTCTCCAACCGCCCAGTATGCCTCCCCACCGAGGGCAAGATGGTGTCGGTGAGTTGAAAGATGGCTTATGTCATGGAGTTTGTCTACCTTGCAGCCCGCCTGCGCCTCTCCAACTGCCCAGTCTGCCTCCCCACCGAGGACAAGATGGTGTCGGTGAGTTGAAAGATAGAAAATATAAAGTCTCTCTTTGCACCCTGCAGACCCGCCTCACCTCTCCAACCGCCCAGTATGCCTCCCCACCGAGGGCAAGATGGTGTCTGTGAGTTAAGAGATAGAAAATGTAACGTCTCTCTCTTACGACAGTCAATGGATTGCTTGAAGTGAATCCTTCAACACCTTCAGGCATGAAAGAATTCTGCGTTTCGCGGAAAATCCGCAGAATTTTTTCAAAACTTCCGCAGCCAAAATAAAATTCAGCGGAATTTTTGTTGTTCAAAAAATGTATGTATAGAAGTAAAGGACCTATCTTGCCGTATTCTGATATCTACAAGTCTCTATTTGGCGAGTCTCAAACTGGTTAACCGGAAGTCGCTTTAGCTCACTCGCTTCATTTGTGCGAAGGAAGGCGAAATGAGTACCTCCCGTTCAACAAAAGTAGCGATGTTAGCTGAAAATGTGGGTGGAAGGATATTTGAAGAAAACTTCTGACGTGAGTTAGGTGAAAACTCGGTTGGAAATTTGTTGTTGAGAACATTCCCCCCACCCCCACCCCCACCCCGCTCAACAAAACTTCTGACGTTAGGTGAAAATCCGGGTGGAAGGATTTCTCGGCTGAAAAAATTATCCTCTTTTTTGATCTTCATCCACTTTCATGCCTGACCATGCAGATCCGCCTACACCTCTCCAAGTAGTCCAACAACCCTGACTACCTCCCACTGAGGGCATGATGGTGTCAGTGTGCTGAAAGAAAATTTGAAAGTCTCTCTTTACACCCTAAGATGGTGTCAGTGAGTTGAAAGGTAGATAAAATATTTAAATGGTATATTCTTAATCTTAGAGATAGCATGTGAAGAATTTTAGATTTATTTAAGCTAACCGTGTGTGTTATTGTTTTAACATTGCGTGTTTGTTAATGCTGTGCAGGATATCGCCAATGCCTGGAAAGGACTGGAACATGCAGAGAAAGGCTTTGAAGAGTGGCTTCTGTCAGAACTGCAAAGGTCAGTATTCTGTTACGATTCTGTTCACAGACACCCACCCTCACTCTCACTGGTGATTTATATTTAAACCCATCTCTTTTTAATTTCTAGCACTTTAAAGTGTTTGTTTGCTTGGTGTCAGGCTGAGAGAACGTAAAACTTCACTTTGTCGTTAATTTCTAACAAATAGTCGTGGTTCAAGAAATCAAGAACTATCTACAATTTTTTTATTTATTTAACACTTGTAACCCCGATTAAAATGACGACTCTACTCCCTGTAACCACCAAATTAATGTTGGTAAACTGGGCCTGAAATGGGGTACTTTGTTTAAAAAAATATTAAAAAATAACTACTTGATGGATTGATTTCAAATGTTCAGGATTTGTGTATAAATGAAGAATGTTTAACTTGCAATGTTTTTTTTGTTATGTGATATTTTTGATTTTTTGATATTGCAATTTTAACTCCAAAATACATAACGAAGTGGGTGTACGGGGGCGGTTTTAGACGGCTTGGTAGGAGAAAGCAATGGATGTCATGGGCGGAATCAGGCTATAAGGGGCTTAAAAAGTTAAAGAACATCTTTAACAGGTTTTACTTTATATGCTGCTTTTGTGTCCACTCAGTATTAGAATAATCAGCACAGGGATAGCAATTGAATGAACATTGTGGAATATCCAAAATCCGTTGTCGTTTTTTTTGCCTTATAATGGGATGCACATAGTAAATCAGAATGTTTTGGCTGAATGCAGCCAGTAAAAAACTGAAAACCTGACACATATGTACCTTACCCAATATGGCCATATGGCCTGGAAGTGCATAAGAATAGTCAGTTAAAGTATGGTGATTGTGTTGGTCAGACTGGAGCGTCTGGATCACCTGGCTCTCAAGTTCAAGCACAAGTGCAAGATCCACGAGGACTGGGCTCTGGGCAAAGAGGACATGCTCAGGTCTGGAGACTTCAAGCGATGCCGCCTCAACGAACTGAAGGTGTGTGTGTGTGTCTGGGTGTAAGTGTTTGTGTGTGTGTGCAGGATTTGTACAGTCTTTGAAGGCCGGTGAAAGGTTTTAAAAACCACCACCATTTTTTTAGCCGTTAAAAAGTTAGTAAAGACAACCATTTTGCCTAGGGTTTTTAAATAGTCTTTATTTTTTTAATCAACAGGATGATCCTTCCAAATGCATAATTTCAGCAGCAGGACTCTCCCTGCTCTTACCAACATTTCACTGCCATTGGTTTTAACTCATTCGCATCGCAACGATTTTGAATTATTAAAAAACCCTCGCAAAATCACATACATACCCATTGTGGCCTTATATGGCCTGGGAATGCAGAAGAAGATGAAGAAGGAGGTTAATGGAATGACATTGATGCGTGCAGGCGATGAAGAAGAAGCACGAAGCGTTTGAGAGTGACCTGGCGGCACATCAGGACCGGGTAGAACAGATTGCTGCCATCGCTCAGGAATTGAAGTCAGTTCAATTTACCAGGGATATTTTGTTTTACTACTGCACTTCATTGATCTCTGTCTGTCTGTTTCCTGTCTCTGTGTATTTGTTTGTCTCTGTCTCGCTCTCTGTCTCGCTCTTTCTTGTGTGTGTGAATGAGTGTGTGGGTGTGGGTGTCGGTGGGTGTAATTTGTAAAGAAAGAGTGAATGAGAGCGAATTTGGTAATTAATAGAAAATATGAGAAAATGTAAGGATTTGTATAAAATGTATTGAAATGTTATTTTTCATATTTTTCACTTTTTAGTTATCTTTCCTTAATAGTTATATTGTTTAGTTATTAAATTTTGTTCTTTGTTGGGAAAATGATGCTTTCCCCAATGTCATAAGAACATTTTGTTAATGACATTAAACAGTCAAAGCGTCTCTTTCTCGCTCACTCTCTTGCTTCTCTCCTATGTCACTCCTCTCTTTCTCTCTGTTTCTGATTGATTGGATGGAAGTTCAGTTTAACGTCGCGTATCGGCTTTCGCCATGTACGAACCAGGGTATAAACAAAAATTTATGGCACTCCTGAATCACTGTCTTAGCCAAAAGGCCGAGAAGCGATCAGAATTGACCGTTTTGATTTGCCCTCATAGTCCTTTTTAACCCTTTCACCGCCAGCCATATTTCAGCCAAAACTTGCTATTAAATTTACCTGGGTAGAGAACAAAATCCATCTGCAGTATTGGGGATTCTTTTTATAATGACATATATACTGAATAAGGTCTATCCTTACTTCCCTCAAACTAATACAAATGTGTAGTATGTATATTTGGATAATAGACAGTCATTTATTTGTAAAGAAATTACTGATGCCTTTTTAGTGTACATCCGTATGTGTGTTTAATCACTATGTTTATTAAACATGCGACTCTGGCGGTGAAAGGGTTAATGTCTTTGTTTTCTTTTTCAATGTCCCTCCTTTCTCTCTGTTTATTTGTACTTTGTGTTTGTCTTCCCTCCATTCTTTGTCACAGTTTGTCTTTGTATCATGATTTTTGTTTTTGTTTTGGAGCAAACAGTCCCCAAACCAAATTATTTTAGGTGTCATTTAAATACTGTTAAGATTTTAAGACGTTATTTTTGTTCTATGCTGCAAATTGAGAAAGAAAATTGTCCTTTTTATAATTTAATTTTTGTTTTGTTTTTTTGTTCGCAATCATACTTCATTTTTTTTACTTGTCTGTATTTTTTCTGTGTTTTGTTGACTTTTAGCGTTTTCTTTTTGTAATGGAAATCATTATTTTGGAAAGAAGCTCAATGAATAAGCTAAGTATACTATGAATTGTCTCCTTTACTAGAATGAATGCAGATGTACCTGTGGTTTTAACATTGTATTGTCAAAGATCATATCAGAAAACAAGTCTGTCATGACTCTGTAAAGCTAAGATAATGAAAATGATCCTTCGAAACCTAATGTTTTAAAAATATTTGAAACAATTTAGCAGGTTAGCCAAAGGTATGAACTCAATAATGCATGGTCAGATCTGAAAATTCGCCCGTGGGGATACCGTGGGAGGGTTCTTTTGTGGAAATAGTTTCCTGCCTTCTGGACATTCTGTACTTGTAACTTCTAATCTGTCACTCTTTTTGACTCTGCCTTTCCCTTTGCTTACTGTCATATAGTATCTTTCTGCCTTACTCAATTACTGGTCCATTTTCCTGCCTTTGTTTTTACAAATGGTCCTACAAATGTCTTACAAAGATTTTCTCCCACCAAAGACGGACATGCTGGGCCTAACTTTCTTAGACACATGACAGCAGCATGAAGCATGTGCACTCATATGACAGAAGCCTGTCTGAATGATTGACAAAGAAGAATATGAAAATATGGATTTTTAGTGAGAAATGTTTGGTTGATAATCTTATGCGTGTGTTTTCTTTTCTTCTTTTTCAGTTCTTTGGAGTACCACGATGTGGCTGCTGTCAATGCCAGATGTCAGGTGGGGATAAGAGAGTTTTTGTGTGTGTTCATTTCTCTTGTTCTGATGTTAAAACGCTTTGTGTAAAGTCACATGAACCTCATCAAGACCCGTTTGTTGTGAATGCAAGTTATATGTTTGTATGTATGTGTAAACATATGTGTATATATGTATATTAAGTTAGATGGATGGGTATACAACAAACGAACAACTTCACGACAAGTGTAAAGTGACAGATGGGTAGATAAATGGTTGTATGCATGCGCATGATGTGTGTGTATATGTGTGTGTGGTTGTGGTGTGTGTGACCAAGAATTGTATGTGTGCACAGTGTTTAAAATAGTCGCATATTTTATATTTTGGCTTTTCTACATACTATGTCTCTGTCTTTATTGTGTTTTGTTGATTGTTTTATCGCTGCAAAAAGAATTTCCTGTAAAATGGACAATAAAAATATTGATTGATTAATCAATACAGTGCAACCTCCCTTATTAGACCTTCAAAAATCATCCAAAATGAGGTCTTATAAGGGAGGGGCCTCAATTTTGGTAGTTTTGAGAAAAATGAAAATAACTTTTTAAAATGAACCGCGTTGACCATATTGATTAACTATGATGAATATGTTGTTCAAGAAAGTGCGAGTTTAGTCCTGCATTTCGTTAAAATTACTTTAAAAAAAAAATTTAGACTTGAAAAGAACGAACATACAAAGTTTTTGTTCTTAACTAGATCTGAATTTGGGACTTAAGAGTTTTTCTTCTATTTTCACAACCTCATTTACCCCAGATAGAAAGTCGTTAGAGATACGACACTGGTGGAAGGTGGTTGAAAAAATAGAGAGCTGACTATGAATCTAACTCAACCCCCCAAAAATCGAGGTACAAGGTTTTTGAATTTCTCCTACGATATTCCGTACGCTGATTCTGATTCCCTGACTTTGAGGATAGAAATAGGATCAAGACTGATGGTGATAAACGGTGTGTTGTTGGTTTTGCAGGCCATCTGTGACCAGTGGGACCTGCTGGGTCAGCTGACGGTCAGCCGGAGAAAGGGGCTGGAGGAGGCGGAGGAAGTGCTGGAGAGGATCGACCAGCTCCACCTGCAGTTTGCCAAGAGGGCTGCGGTCAGTCCTTGTAGTAACACCAAGTTAAAGCTAAAAACACACCGAGTTAACCCTTTCGCCACCAGCCATTTTTCAGCCTAAAAATACCATTAAACTTAACTGGGTAGAGAAAATAAAATATCTGCAATATTGCAAATTCCTTTGTGACATATATAACATTAGGCCTATCCTTACCTCCCAAAATTAAGAAAATAGGGTCTTTGGATAACAGGCCCTGATTTGATGCCTGTTAGTGACATGGGTGTTAAACCATTGTGGTGCTAAAATGCAACATTGGCAGTGAAAGGGTTAAAGTTTAAATTACACAGAGTTCGTTGTCATCAGCCTTGCCTTTTTTTGGATGGAGAGTTCAGGAGTTATGGTTGGGGTAATGAATGTACGAAGAATTTATTTCAGATAAAAAAATTAGGCTGCTTGCACATTTTGTTTTCTGCTGCCATCACACCACCCCACCCCCACCCCACAACCACCAAAAAAGATAGAAATAAAGAAATCGAAAAATGAAATGAATGCAAATGTGAACATAAAACTCAATTATTTATTTTGTGGTCAAACGATTTGCTGATGTTGCAACCTTTGACTGATGTACGATGGAGATCTGTGCTGATGTGTGATGGAGAAATGTGCCACTGGTGTTGCAGCCTTTCAACAACTGGATGGACGGGGCCAAGGAGGATCTGCTGGACATGTTCATCGTCCACACCACCGAGGAGGTCAAGGTCAGTTTTGTCACAGAGAGTGGGAAACACAGGGGGAGGGTGTCGGAGGAAAAGGGCTGACCTAGTAAGGAAGATCAGTGAAAGCAGGTGTTAGTTGTTGTGGGTGGAAATGAACAGTTAGTCAGTGTGTATGGACGTGAGTGTGTGTGCATTCGTCTTTATGTTTTTGTGTGTGTTCTCGTTTGCGTGTGTATCCATGCATTGTTGGCCGCGTTTTTATGCAGGCTTATGTTTGCATTTTTGTTCTGTCTTATTTTTGTGTAAGAGAAATGTACAATATTTTTCTCCTAGCCCATCTTATTATCCTTAATATGATGCTGTATTTGGGTTGATACAAAATGCATCACACATCAGACTATCACAATCTTGTCTTGTCTTCTGGTGACAAGGACCGCTGTCACATGATGTGGTGTGCAGGACCAAGTTCACGACCAGTTGAAGGCGACCCTGGGCGCGTCACAGGAAGAGCATGAGGGCATTGTGGGTCCTAGGGCTAGGGTTAGCATGGATGAAACCACCCATCAGAAAAATCAAGAATGCTGATTTTTGTCTTTGTTGTTTATCAAGAAATCCTGAAATCGCATGGTTGAGAATGCTTTAATAACAAGCAATCCCACTGGAATAAGAAAAAAGTTTGTTTTACTGTTGAAAAATGAGATGAAAACTGTATCCAAATGCTTTGATTTTACTCATAAAAGTGTAAAAAACAAGAAAAACTTCAGGGACCAGTTCAAGACGACCCTGGGTTAGGGTGGTTCATCTGCATCGTCTTCTATAATGGGGAACACCTTCTCCATAACTTGACCTTGTTGCTTGCTGTGCAGGACCTTGTGGAAGCTCACGACCAGTTCAAGGCAACCCTGGGTTAGGGTGGTTCGTCTGCATTGCCTTCTATAACGGGGGACAACTTCTACATAACTTGACCTTGTTGCTTGCTGTGCAGGACCTAGTGGAAGCTCACGACCAGTTCAAGGCAACCCTGGGTTAGGGTGGTTCGTCTGTGTTGTCTTCCTTAACGAGGGACAACTTCTCCATAACTTGACCTTGTTGCGTGGTGTGCAGGACCTTGTGGAAGCTCACAACCAGTTCAAGGCAACCCTGGGTTAGGGTGGTTCGTCTGCATTGCCTTCTATAACGGGGGACAACTTCTACATAACTTGACCTTGTTGCTTGCTGTGCAGGACCTTGTGGAAGCTCACGACCAGTTCAAGGCGACACTGGGTTAGGGTGGTTCGTCTGTTTTCTATAGCGGGAGACAACTTCTCTATAACTTGAGAAGTGCTGTGCAGGTTCTAGTGGAAGCCCACGACCAGTTCAAGGCGACGCTGGGTTAGGGTGGTTCATCTGTGTTGTCTTCTATAATGGGGGACAACTTCTCCACAACTTGACCTTGTTTCATGCTGTGCAGGATCTAGTGGACGCTCACGACCAGTTCAAGGCGATGCTGTGTTAGGGTGGTTCATTTGCATCGTCTTCTATAACTGGGGACAACATCTCCATAACTTGACCTGGTTGCGTACTGTGCAGGACCTTGTGGAAGCTCACGACCAGTTCAAGGCGACCCTGGGCGCTGCGCAGGAGGAGTACGAGGGCATTGTGGGCCTGACACAGGAGGTGACCAAGCTCGGGCAGGACAATGACCTGGTCCCTCCAGACAACCCCTACACCACGCTGCATGCACAGGTCAGGATCCCTAGGGGTTGTTGGGAGGGCCTGGAGGGTAGGGGAGGGGTAGGACTAGGAAATGTTAAGGGCTAAGAATATTATGCATACACAAACTCACATACGCTTATGCGAGTTCATTGCCTCTCTCTGTCACACACATGTACACGTAAACATGCACACACATTCACATGCACAGTCCGCATACAAACATGCACAGACTCTCCACATGTATGCACACGCGCACACACGCACACACACACACACACACACATATCCATATACAGGTGCGCGCACACACACACACACTTTAGCAGCCACACACCCCTTTCAGTGTCATAATTTCTGCTTGTAAAAGTCTAAAACTGTAGACAGTTTGGGCATACGTTTGTCATGTTTCTTCTTACTATCTGTACTCCCCATGCCATCATGGCAGCTGGCTTTGTGAATAATAACCAACTATTGTTCATTCTTGCTTAAGCGGTATCACACTTCATATTACTCCTCATATCTGAATGCATGTGGCAGAAATATGCTTGTTGAAAGCTGCTTATTTACAAATTTTACAGGAACACGTAAATGTATACAGTACATGCGCTCTGTTACAGGTTATTTCTACCTTTTAACAGCATGTTCCTTAACAAGATCCTCCTCTGATTGTAAGACGTGTAAAGACTTTCAGGAAGCAGCATTGTACATTCTGCACTAAACATACTTCATTTGTATCTGGTTTGCTAATGGATTTTCTGTTTTGCAACAACCTTTTAAAAACAGTTGAAAACATCTTTGATTTAGACCATTTGTCACGCAGTAGAATGGAGATTGCCCTGTGCCTGTGAGCCCTGTAAAAGGCAACGTTAGTCCAGCACTTAACATAGTTGCAGTTTTCACCGCTTTATGCCAGCTTCAAACTTTTTGATAACTGCCATTATGATAATAATGATAGATGTGAGACGAGTGAGGTTGTATGGTTACAGTAACACATTTTTATGCCAGCTTAATAAATTCGGATGAATTCTCTTGCGAAAATAATGACAAACTTGGCACATAAGTGGGCTTGTGAGGTTTCCAGTTTGACACGAAAATCGAACTGAACGTCGAGTCCTTCAGATGGGGACTTAAAGCTAGTCTGACCCGTGCGCTTTGCTCACGTAAAAATCCCACGGCAGTTGAAAGTCAGTAAGAGCAGGGAGAAATCCCACCGCCTGGTATGGCCAAATTGATAGCTAGGTTTTCCAAGTGTGCCCACACCCCTCTTCACCCTGTGCCCACAATTTTTTTTAAATTGCGTAGGCGCTGCACTTGCGGCAACGCGCTCTCCGGGGGAGAGCAGCCCGAATTTCACAGAGATAAGTCTCTGTGACTAGAATATACCAAATACCAGAATACCAAATTGAAGGTGGCGTGAAAACTTTGGAGGAATTCCAAGTACTGTGGAAATGGCAAAAGATTTGACACTGCTTTGTTTCTGATGTCAGCAGACTGCTGATTCTCATTAGGATTGTCAGAACAGCTTGAAGTGTACTGTTCCCAGTTTATATGATGTAGAAGTTTTTTCAGGAATAGAGATAAACAAATTGAAAATGCAGCTGAAAGAACCCCTTCATTTTACCATTTTTTCTTGTTACCATTTTACTACTGTTATGATTGGATCACCATCATCAACACAAGTGTTATGAATTGGTTAAGATACTTCATTTCTGTCATGGGCCACTGATGTTGCGCTTGACCGCATCATCATCAGTGCACGTGTTATGAATTGATTAAGATACCTCCTCCCTGTCATGGTCCAATGATGTTGCGCATGACCGCATCAGTGTGCCAGTCATTGGCCCAGAACTGACCACAAAACCGATTCAATGATGATGATAATGATTGCGTGTGTGTGCTGTGTTGCATTGGGATGGTTTATGACGGGTGGACCCCTTTGTAGGAGGTTAGTATTACTGCCACACTTCACAACTTCAACTACTACTATTACTACTATCACTGTTGTCCCTGTATCTTGACTGTCCCAGACCTGGTTACTCTACACATTCATGAGTAGCATTCTACGCAATTCGGAACTCTGCTACACTTCACCATTGATAATTCTTACGTGATGCGCATTTTCAGTGCACTGAGCTTCGTGGTTAATGAGTAGCATTCCACACAATTCGGACCTATCCTACACTTCATACATGAAACTTGATAACTGAGCAGTTCAATTCTTGACTTGCTGCACTTTTTCAGTGAGCTATGCTTGATGGTTTTAATGAATAGGACTACCGTATTTTTCGCACTTTGTTTATAAGGCGCATACCGCAAATTTTACCAAAAAATCAGATTTTGTTTTTATAATTTCTTACTATTTTCTGAGGCGCATGGATCTCAGTCTGATGGGGAAAAAAGTATCGCCTTATTGTAGTCTGTCAAAATACGGTACCTATTTCACACCAAGACTACACTATCCAGCTATGCAGACTACGCATGGCTTGTGTGAGGGGTAACCAGGTCTGCTGTCCCGTCATGCTTGCTTTCTGTGGTTGTTTTCCTAGAGCATCTTAGTGCAGGTGGCAATGCCGGTCATTGTCACTGTCGGTTTCGTTTTAAATTCACTCTTTTGTACTTTTACCTGTTACTTTGTGTTATATCCTCAAGTAAAACCTTATTGCCCCACATGGCCGAAAGGCCAAAGAGGGCGTTAACCATTATTTCCTTTACCTGTTACCTGTTTACCTGTTGCCTAGTTCGCGGAGTCTGAGAGAGAGTACTTGTTTTATTGCAAAACAACAACAAAAGTGAACAAAACTTAGGAAAACGGGCTATAAAAGGCTTGCAAATGGCACAACGACTTCAGTGAATCGTTCCAATGGAAATTGGTCCAAAAGAGTAAACTCTTTAATAGTTTTTAGATTGATCGGGAATGTGAATGGAAGTATGTGTCTGACAATTTGTTGGGCGCAGGGTGGAATGAGTTAAGCAGAAAACAATGTGGGATCAAAAGGTTAAAACAGAAGGACTTCAAGGGAGGAGGCACTAAGGTTTGTATCAAGCTGCTGCTTTTTCTTTTTTTTAATCTTCCATAGATATTTTTTGTAATTCCAAGACGTATTTTTTTATGAAAGTGTACTGAACTGAATATGAAATAATGAATTTTTATCTGTTCCATTGTTGTTAATCTTTTGTATCTGGCAAAAGAACACAGAGAAGAGGGAAGATTTTTTTAAGGTAAGAAAATTGTGGTGTCAAAGTTAGAGGACACAATAATACAAGTGGAAAGTAGAAGTACAAGCAGAGAGCTTATATATAGAGAGGGGGAACTAACTCTTTTCCCTATTAGAGAAGTGAGGCCAACCTTGGTTATCTTTCCCTGCAGGTATGAACCTGTAAGTAAGGAGGGCAACTCAAGTGTTCAAATTTCAATGCGAAACAGCCTCAAAGAGTTGTCTTTTCAAGTCATGACAGATCTGTAATTAGATCTACATCAACTTGATCAAGTGGGTAATAGGCACATTTCTTCCCGCCAAGGATAATTTGTAGCAGAAAAGCATAGCCCATTGTTTTTTTTCAATCTTTCTTGACGATATTTTTGTGAATATTACCAAAAGAACAAGGATTCGCCATGAAGAGAAGATTTTTTAGTTTCAAGTGATACGTATGTCAGATGTGCCTAATAGTTGATCTAAGACTGTTCGAATGTTTTATAGGCTTCTATGCTCATTTCCAGCTTCTTAACCTTTTTTTTTTTATCTTGCTTAAATAGTTTGAACCTTGCATTCCAACATGTGGTTGGAACAGTCGCTTCGATTCAGAATCAAATTTCGATGGGGGCCAATTGTTCACCTGTACGGAAAGATAACTCTTTAGGGTCGTCAAACCCTAGAAGTTGATCTCCCCTAAACTATCTCTGGTACAAGTAGAAATGAGAAAGGAAAGCGTTACAAGCAATTTTTACTGTTATCATAAACTCACTAGTTCCCCATAGTGAAGCCATAGTTTGATGGTGATATTTTCTGTAGATTTGACAACTCTCGGTAATGATGCAGTAAAGTGATTTTTTTCTCTTCAAATCACCCAGGCTTTTTCTTCCTTAGCATTCTCCTTCATTGATGTAATCAAGCACCGAAAGCAAAGTATCGGTCGCCCAGTTTTACAATCATTTGTTAGGAAGTCCACAACGTGAAGACAGCAGTGGCTGCCACCTGCACTAAGATGTTGTCACATGGAATAGCTTCATGGTCTTCACATCTTCAGCTATCGGTTTGTGCAGTTTAAAAGAATTTGACAGTATTAATAAAGGGTAAAGTGGTAATAGAAATAAGGAGAACCGTATTTTCCAAACTACAAAGCACACCTACGTTTAAGCAGCAATTAACACAACTCTTGAAAAGATTATGGAAAAAAACGAAGAAAAGAAATGCTGCATATAATGCTTAAACGTCTTTTAAACTACTTTTATGAAATGTTTTGGGGGGAAAAGCTTTTATTCATGGCCACAAGGGTTTTTTGTTTGAGTTAAATGAAAATCATTAGCAGGAAACAAAAAATCAAACAAACAAACAAAAGTATTGAAGAGAACGATGGCTAAAGACATGCCTGCACAGACTGACAGCTGTGTTCCATGTCATGTGATGCGTAGGTGTGACCTTTCATTCTGCTCATTTACACATATATGTGTGTCCGAGTCCGATTGGAATCAATCTCACTGTCATTAACTGCTGCTCACTGGATGTTCTGTCGTGTAGATGTGTCTCTCCAGGACGTTGCTGCTTGTTTATTCATGGTTCTCATCATTAGTTTTTCGATTTTTGAGCATGTGTAATGCCAGTTCCTTCCTGCGAATTGTCCTCATTAACAGTTGACTGGAATCATCTTTGTACATGACTTATGCTGCTCGTGTAAGCAGATTTACTAATCAAGCAATACCGTAGGGATTTTGTGTGCTACGTACAGGAAACCTGTCATCATTGTGGCTGACAAAATAATTGGATTTGTACTCAGAAATAGCGTGTGTCATTATCATTCTGGCTATGTACTGGTTATTGAAAGAAAAGGGTAAAATTACAACAATACAAGAAATTAATCTATTAATCTTTTCTTTCTTTTTTCTTTTTATTGTTTAATCGCCAGTTGTGTTTTCTTCCCTGCATTGTGATATTCAGAAACCTGGGTTAACCCTTTCGGCGCCAGCCATATTTCAGTTAAACATTTCCATTAAATTTACTTGGGTAGAGAACAGAATCCATCCGCAGTATTGGGGATTCTTCTGTGACATACATAAAATAAGGTCTATCCTTACTTCCCAACACTAAGACAATAGGGTTTTTGGATAATAGACCCCAGTTTGATGCCTTTTAGTGACATAGGTGTTAAATTACTGTGGTGCTAAAATGCGACTGGTGGTGAAAGGGTTAAGGGTTTCAATGTGTTGATTTTTAATCATGTTCTGCAGGTTTGACATTGGCAGTCATGTACTGGTGTTTAGGGGTTTGTCTTTTTAAAAGGGTGAAAACTTCCCAAGAAGTCGTCCAAAAGACATAAATGTCACTATTCTGGCTCATGATTTGTTGGAGGTGTTGTTGGGTTTTGTTGTTATTGTTGTTGTTTGTTTGTTTTTTCTACCAGTTGATATGATCTCTGTAGTGTTCGTTTGTGATCGGAGTGTGTTCTACACATCATGCTTGTTGGTTATATGATCTAGCGTATATTGTGCTGTAAGAATGTGTCCACTATGTACACAATTTAACTGGTTCGACGCTCAACAAAAACTGATTGACCTGTAATTTTACAGTAGACAAATGTATGGAGTTTAATTTATGTGATTGTTTATGCACTCATCAATTGTGAGTTAAGATGTTGGGTAGTTAGTTGTATCTTTCCCCATACTTTTCATGGTTTACCAATGGTATCATCATGTTGTAAATGTACATGCGTATAAGACTGTTGGTTTGTCTGCGTTTGTATATTTGAGTGTGTCAATATTTACTCTGTGTCGTTGTTGCTGTTGTCACTGTATTTCTAAATTAAGTCTCTTTTATCTGTGAAATTAAGAATGTAGCGTTTCATAGACATGCCATTCTAATATCTGGTTGCGACTGTGTTTTCTGTCACTTTAAACGGAGATCAGTGGACCTCTGAAGTAACTCTTCGATCTCTCTTCCGTGGCTTTTGCATGTGTGTTTGAATTTGTGATTGCTTGTAATGTATTATGCGTGTGTGTGTGTGTTGGTGTTATTTAGTCTGAAGTTGTCGTGTGAACATGCGTATACATATATATCGAAGAAAACTTCTTCACACAGGTGTTAGTAGACTCCACAAATTATCCATGGTGTTCTTTTACACTGGTTTCCCCATGTTTGTAAATGTGTATGGGTAATTGAGTAAAAATAACTGATTTAAAAAGCAATCGCTTTCAATCAGACACGTCAAAAAAAAGGAAAGTTTTTAAAAGAACTTTTATATTATGTTGTTTAATATAGTTTGGTATCCTTTTCATAAAGGTTCATGTGTGCAGTGATTTGGGGTGGGGGTGGGGATTTAGAGGCAAGGAGGACTGGTTGTATTTTATTGTGTTTTATTCTTGGTACTTTATAAAAGTTTATTATCTGTTCCCATTTCTTTATTTTCTATCCATTGTTAGTTCAATTTTATCTTCAGGCATGTGTTTGCATGTGCTTAGCAACAACTCGGTGAACATTATCGAATGGAACATCTTTGTTTTCTCCTTGATATTGTCTTTCTTTTCTTAAGGGTTTAATTTTTAAAGTATGGTCATGCACAAGTGCGTGTGTGCGCACACATGCATGTATGTGTTTTGGGAGAAATTTGAATTGTAATTTTACAATTCACCCATTGCTTTAAGGGGGAATGTTATGACCTGTAGTTATTTGTGACATATATTGTTCAACAGGATTTCTTTCTATTGAATGCATGTCCATTTGTGCATTTGGTTTTCCTGTGATAAGCTTTTTGTAAATTCTCTGTAGTATAATACTTCCGGGCGTTTTCATTAATTCGTAAGTGTGTTCAGTGTTTGTGATTGTTTTCCATCCCTTTATTTTTTTTCTCTGTGGAAATCTGTCATGAATGTCTTCCGACTTTTTTTTCCCCCCTTTGTCTACATTACCATTTTTGGCTAGCATTCTCCTCTCTTTTAATTCTTTTTCTTTTTTCTTTTTTTTAAAAAGAGTTCACTGTTTGTAGAAGTCTGCATGATTTTCAGACATAAACTAACAATACTTTCCATGACAATTAGGAAGAAAGGAGAAAGGAAGAGTGATCGGGTTGTATTAGTTGCCTTACTGAGTGTTTTCCTTTTTGTCTTTTGTTTGAATTTGTTCTGCATGTCTCTGTAGTATTGAGCGAAATTGTCATTTGTTTATTAACTTTTTTGTGTGGTCAAAATCTCTCCTTAATTTCATTGTCATTTGTGTTCTTCTTCTTCTTCTGCATTCCCGGGCCATATGACCATAATGAGTAAGATATGTATGTGTCCGGTTTTCAGTTTTCACTGGTCTCCCCGCTGCGTACAGCCGACACATTCCGATTTCGGAGGAGCTCAAAGGAGAAACATTATTTGGAAGATTGTTTTTGAAAAACGGCAGGTGAATGGGGCCGATAAGTCAGAAAAATAGTAGATGATAGAAAGCAAAGGGAAAAGGCAGAGTCAAAGAGAGTGGCAGATTAGAGGAAGTTACAAGCACAGAACTTCCAGAAGGTGGGAGAACTGTTTTTACAAAAGATCCCCGCGGTATCCCCACGGGGAGAGACTCGTGGAGGGGGCGGGGTTGTCCAGCTCCCCGTATGGAGGCACGAGGCATCCACCCACTGCCCCGCATTTGTGTTAAAAGTCTTAACCTTTTCTCTTTCGTTTTAAGGTTTGCCCTCTTAGAAATCTTGCATGTTTTTGGATTCACATAAAGTAACTCAATCCTTGATGGAAAAAAAGTATTTCAATTATGATTCGATTTGATTCTTAATTAAATAACTACAATCATTGTGTGGGTTTCTAAAACTTTACATATTGTACTTTGATGCCTTTTTTGTCAACTTCACATTCTGAAATTATATGTGGCAACACGTTGGCCTCAGTCATAAGCAAAACAAAACAGGTTTGCTTCCCGGTTGCAGCAAAAAGGTTTTATGCCCTTTTTCCACTAGGCCTTGTGGTCTGAAAAATAGGTGTTTTTTTTAGATGAGACTACAAAAACCAAGGTCCCGTGTGCTCATACTCGTACACGTTAAAGAGCCCAGTGGCAACGTCATTTAATTTCCAGAGTAGATCGTTTGTGGAAATCTGACATAAAAGACAAATTTTGGCTTTTTTTCCCATTTGATTTGTTTTCCAAAATTTTTTGTTACAAAGAAATCATTCAAGTTTTTATTTTATGCTTTGGATATAGGTAGAATATATCTACAGAGCTGATTCTAGGGCACGGGATTGGTAAAATCCCCCCCAAATCTGTTCCTTCCCGCAATAATTTGATCTAATTGCGGGCCGACGCCCGCATATTTGCAGAACTGCCCGCACTTTTTACCGCTCGCTGCAGGAATTCTTTCGTCGTCTGCTAAATCCGTCGTCTGCACAAACCGAAAGCATCGAGCAGGAATGAATGATTTCTCGACATTTCATTGGTTCCTGTACAATGTTGGTGTAAATCAACCAATCGCGTTCATCTCGTTTTACCGGCAAGAAGTTGCGAGAGTCCTACCAGCCATATTGAATTTTCTTCAAAATGAAGCGGACAACGATGCTCCTAGATTTTAATTTTTGTGGCGGCAAAGTGAAAAGAAGAAATCCTCTGCCAAACGAGTGTGCAGAAGCTGTTGCTGAAACAGCTACTGCATCAACAGTCTCGGAGAAGCAGCCCGAAGATAACGGCACTAGTGTGAGGGTCTGGGAACACCGGTTCCAAGACGACTGGCTGAAGAAGTGGCAATGACTAGCAAAGATTGAATCGGGGGGGGGGGGGGGGGGGGATGCAATGCAAACTGTGTTTGAAACACAAAATGCATTGACATCGCCCACAGGCGCATCATATCCTTTGGACCTGCCCCCCTTTTTTATTCTTAGGGGGGGAGCGCCCCCACTTTTTCAATCTTAGTGGGGGAGCGCCCCCACTTTTTCAAAATCCTAGAATCAGCTATGTATCTAGATAGACATACCACAACAAAAAAACAAAGCACAAAACAATAAGCTTTCCGTTGTAATTTGAGAATTTTCAGCTGTAGATACTGCAGTTTGGTTATGAATAGAAATGTATATAGACTTGTTGATTATTTTTTGCTTTACTAGTTTTAGTCGAAAATATGCTGAGCAACTTATGTGCTGTTTTCTCATTCATCATCACGTGTATGCGTGTGCGTTATTGGCGACTGCGTTTTAAATTTGTTTTTATAACACTGTGCTTTCTCTTCAGAAGGGGCGTCATAAGATTGATGAACGATTGTTTTTACTGTTGTGATTATCATTATCATCACCATTATTCGCCATCACTACATTACCATTACCTTCTTGAATCCAGAGAGCTGAAAGCAAATGGGGCTTTGTACTACTTCGTTGGTGAGGCGCTAGGGCGATAATTTTATGTACTGAATTAAGCACGCCATCTTGTGACGATCAAGGGTAGAGAATTTTCACTGGCTATATACCGCTTCTTTGTGACGAGCAAGGGGGTTAACTTTATGTGGTTGGCGCACACAATTTATTATTCAGTACATGAGTCAGGGGCGGGTAATTTTCAGTATAAAGCCTCATTGACAAGACACGTAAGCTAACGCATTTGACCTACTGTATTTTCCAGACTATAAGGCGATACTTTTTCCCCCAGACTGAGACCCCTGCGTCTTATAATATGACTAATAATATTGTAAGAAAATAATAACGTAACAAAATCTTAATTTTGTGTAAAACTTTCCGGGGGTGCGCCTTATTGTCTGAAAATTACGGTACAGTGGAACCTCCCTTATAAGACCTCCCATTATAAGACTCACTCCCGTATAAGACCTCCGATACACTGCTCTTCTTTGTAAGTTAAAATTACCTCCCTTATAAGACCCCTCCCTTATTGGGGTCTGCAACGAACACCTTTTGCAAGAGTGAATGCCCTTGGAGGGTGGGGGAAGATGGTTCAGTACTAACCAGACAGGGGATATCTCGCCAATAACCCCTATTTGATGCCACTAAATGGCTGCCTTTCGCAAGAGTGAATGCCCTTGTCAGTACTGACCAGCAATAATCTCACTGCCAAGGGCATTAATAACCCTAGTTGCAAAGGCCTATAAGACCTCATTTTGGATGATTTTTTAAGGTCTTGTAAGGGAGGTTCCACTGTACTAATTTTTATTTTTGTTGTCATGTTTATGTGCGGGGACATGATTGATGATGTTGTATGCATCACTGTTTATAACTTTGAAGCCCTCAGGGGCTGGAAGTTGTAAATAAAAACTTGAAACTTCACGTAAGCACCCTCCCCCCCCCCCCCCCCCCCCCCCCCCCCCCCCCCCCCAGGACATCACCAACAAGTGGGCGGAGGTGAAGGACCTGGTGCCTCACCGGGACCAGACCCTGCAGGAGGAGATGGCCCGGCAGCAGAACAACGAGCGGCTGAGGCGCCAGTTTGCGGACATGGCCAACGGCGTGGGGCCCTGGATCGAGACCCAACTGGACGCGGTGGCCTCCCTGGGTGTGCAGATGAAGGGCTCCCTGGAGGACCAGCTGCACAAGCTGCAGGCCTTCGACAAGGCCATCACCGCCTACACTTCGCACATGGACGACCTGGAGAAGTGCAACCAGGTATATGTATTTTGTGGTTTTTGTATGCATGTTTTGTGGTGTTTGTATGCATGTTTTAGTTTTTGACAAGGCCATCGCCGCCTATGCACCGCACATGGATGACCTGGAGAAGTGCAACCAAGTAATATGTTTTTGGTGGTGTTTGTATACGTGTTTTGGTTTTCAACAAGGCCATTTTCAAAAGGCCATCGCCGCCTACACTTCGCACATGAACGACCTGGAGAAGTGCAACCAGGTATTATGGTTTTTGTGGTGTTTGTATGCGTGTTTTGTGGTGTTTGTATGCATGTTTTGTGGTGTTTGTATGCATGTTTTGGTTTTTGACAAGGCCATCGCCGCCTACACTTCGCACATGGACGACCTGGAGAAGTGCAACCAGGTAGTATGTTTTTTGTGGTGTTTGTATGCATGTTTTGTGGTGTTTGAATGCATGTTTTGGTTTTCGACAAGGCCATCGCCGCCTACACTTCGCAAATGGACGACCTGGAGAAGTGCAACCAGGTATTATGTATTTTGTGGTGTTTGTATGCATGTTTTGGTTTTCGACATATGCCATGTTTCAACTTTTGCGGTATTTTGAAGACACTTTTGTTTTGTGGATGGTTAGCAGTGATACATTATGTGTCTGTGTTTTGCAATAGATTACTCTGCAGATGTTTTGTATAAGTTGTTGAAGATACTACAGATGTTTTGTGTTAGTTGTTGAAGATACTACAGATGTTTTGTGTTAGTTATTGAAGATACTACAGATGTTTTGTGTTAGTTATTGAAGATACTACAGGTGTTTTGTGTTAGTTGTTGAAGATACTACAGATGTTTCGTGTTAGTTATTAAAGATACTACAGATGTTTTGTGTTAGTTGTTGAAGATACTACAGGTGTTTTGTGTTAGTTGTTATAGATACTGCAGATGTTTCGTGTTAGTTGTTGAAGATACTACAGGTGTTTTGTGTTAGTTGTTGAAGATACTACAGATGTTTCGTGTTAGTTATTGAAGATACTACAGGTGTTTTGTGTTAGTTGTTGAAGATACTACAGATGTTTTGTGTTAGTTATTGAAGATACTACAGATGTTTTGTGTTAGTTGTTGAAGATACTACAGATGTTTCGTGTTAGTTATTGAAGATACTACAGGTGTTTTGTGTTAGTTATTGAAGATACTACAGGTGTTTTGTGTTAGTTGTTGAAGATACTACAGATGTTTCGTGTTAGTTATTGAAGATACTACAGATGTTTTGTGTTAGTTATTGAAGATACTACAGGTGTTTTGTGTTAGTTATTGAAGATACTACAGGTGTTTCGTGTTAGTTATTGAAGATACTACAGGTGTTTCGTGTTAGTTATTGAAGATACTACAGGTGTTTTGTGTTAGTTATTGAAGATACTACAGGTGTTTTGTGTTAGTTATTGAAGATACTACAGATGTTTTGTGTTAGTTATTGAAGATACTACAGGTGTTTTGTGTTAGTTATTGAAGATACTACAGGTGTTTTGTGTTAGTTATTGAAGATACTACAGATGTTTTGTGTTAGTTATTGAAGATACTACAGATGTTTTGTGTTAGTTATTGAAGATACTACAGATGTTTTGTGTTAGTTATTGAAGATACTACAGGTGTTTTGTGTTAGTTATTGAAGATACTACAGATGTTTTGTGTTAGTTATTGAAGATACTACAGATGTTTTGTGTTAGTTATTGAAGATACTACAGGTGTTTTGTGTTAGTTATTGAAGATACTACAGGTGTTTTGTGTTAGTTATTGAAGATACTACAGATGTTTTGTGTTAGTTATTGAAGATACTACAGATGTTTTGTGTTAGTTATTGAAGATAGTGCTTATTGTTTTCCTCTGGGATCAGCATGGGTGCAACTTTTCCTGTTTTTGAATTTTACCAGAAAAGGAATTTCCTTTTTTTTAAATTTGTCAAACATGATCTTTGTGTGTCTACTGTATTTTTCAAACACTTTAAAACAAGCATTTGTATAAATTGTGGATAAAGCAAGCTAAAATGCCTTCAAAAATCAATTTTTTCTTCAGCTGCAGGGGGACATTACCCCTAGACCCCGGCCTTTCACGTTTTTTTCATTTTGTGTAGTTGCACCCATGGATCAGTAAAATTATTTGAATTGAATTGAATGGGAGACTTAGTGGGATTTTTTTCACGCCAGGTGGCGTGACACTCGAGAGGGGCTTATCACGCTATATTCTTAGTTGGGCGTAGTGAGAGAGAGAGAGAGAGGGGGTTGGACTCCTCTATCTCTCGCTCTCTCTTTATCCCCAACTAAGAATATAGAGGGGATTAGCCCCACTCGAGTGTCACGCCATCTGGCGTGAAAAAAATCCCACTAAGTCTCCCATTGACCAGCACGTCCTTTAACACTTATATGCGTGTGCGTTTGTTTTTCAGGAGGTGCAGGAGACCATGATTTTTGAGAACAGGTACACGCAGTACACCATGGAGGTAAGCTGCCGCTTCCTTTGCCTTTGTCTTGTCATGCCCTGGTTGTAGAGTGGCACAGTGGTATCGTGTTCGCTTCGTGTCAAGTAAACCCGAGTTCAAACCTGGGTACAGGGGATTTTTTCCTCTCATTCTGCACTAGGCCTTAACGGTCTGAACGTGGAGTCTTTCGGATGAGACGATAAACCGAGGTCCTGTGTGCCCATGCACGTAGCATATGTTAAACCCAGTGGCAACGAAAAAGTTGTCATTTGGTCAAAATTTACCCCCCCCCCCCCCCCTCCCCCCCATCAGTGACAAAAATCGCATGGCAACCCGAATTTCACAGAGACTCCTCTGTGACTATAAAGTACCTAATACCTAATACCTTTTCTCGTTGTTTACAGTCGTTTTCAAAGAACCGACAAAGCATTTACTGTCGAAAAAAGTGGCAGAATCTAAACTTAGGCGAATCAAAAAGAGCATCGAAAGTGTTGAAACGATCTTGGGTTTGCAGCAGCAGATCGACACAGGTAAATTTAGTGATGATTCGAGCGAGTATTTTTTTAATTGATTTTTAAAGTGAGTGTGTGCAAAAATCATTGCAGCGGCAAAAATTACAGTCTAAGTAATACTTGGTAGTAGAAGAGTTAAAAGAATTATGCTTTTACGACTGTTTTCATTGGATCCTCAATAGTGGTTTATTTTTTTATTTTTTTTATTTTATTTCATTTGGTTGTTTTTTTTATTCTTCTTTTTTTTCATGTATGTACCTTTAAAAAAACCCATACACACTGTAGCTGAACAGTGACTGATTTAGATTTGTTTGTATGTGGTCTTGTGGTCAGAGCGGCTGTTTCATTACTTAAAAGATTTGCGGGGTTGGGGTTCGATTCAGGTTCAAACCAAGGTGTTTTGCGCTTGAAGAGACGCTTAACTCCTTATTTCCTCACTCCACCCAGGTGTAAATTGGTACTTGACTTCCGTTGGGGGAGGTATAAGACGATGGAAGGAGAGGGTTGGGATCTGCATTCCTATACTGAGAAGTAGACACATAATCAGACCTGCCAACCTTTCCGCTTTGAGCGGAATTTCTTCCGCCCTTCCGCTCAAGTCCATAAAATTCCGCTTTCAAAGCTTTAAAAAAAAGTTCTTAACACACAAATCCGTCTTATATACAGAGCAGCACAGCTGCTGTGCGTATAACCGACTTTCTAGTTTCTGTTTGCGCACTTCCGTCAAGATGGCGATTGACACATCGATGTGTGTGAGATTCTGGGGAGAAAAGAAAGAGAATAGACCAATATTTCTGCCAAGATTACATGGAAAAGTATCTGTGCATTCAGAGATCAAGAAAGTGTGCATCATGCTAGATGTATGATGTGCTCACTACACTTAAAAGTCTCCTATGGAGGGTGTCAAGACATCAAATGCCACATTACTTCTCATCGTCTTATCGAAACTGCAAACTCCCAGACTTCGTCTTCCACCGTTACTGACTTTTTCAAGCCAACAGGAGAACAAAATTCGTCAAAATTCCTCTTAGCTCCCAAAAATTCCTCTTTCCTGCTACAAATATTCCTCTTTGGTCTGTTAGGGGGTTGGCAGGTCTGCACATTTAATTATTAAATAAATGCCAGTAAGCTATAGGACCTTTGCCTTTTTTTGTATCTACTGCTATGCAGCATTGTTATTTAGGCATGCTCCATGGCCCGAAAGGGATTCAGAAATCTGTTGATAGTGCATTCTCCCCCGGGGGTGTCTTCCGTACAAATAGTTCCCCACCTTCTGGAAGTTCTGTGCTTGTAACTTCCTCTAATCTGTCTCTCTCTTTGACTCTGCCTTTTCCCTTGCTTTGTGTCGTCTACTATCTTTCTGACTTTTTGGCCCATTTTCCTGCCTTTAAAAAAAAAAAAAAAAAAAAATCTTCCGTATAATAGTTTTCTCCTTTGAGCTCCTCCGAAAATTGGAATGTGTCGGCTGAATGCAGCGAGGAAACCAGTGAAAACTGGAAAACGGATACATGTTTTTATTATTTATTCTGTATTTTATGCGCCAGCTGGGCAACAAATTTCTTCTGTTTGAAGATAATAAATTGATTTGATTGATTGATTGATTGATTGACATATGTACCCATTGTGGCCGTATGGCCTGGGAACGCAGAAGAATAAGATGGTGTATTGCTGGTTGTGTGTGTGTGACAGACGCTGCGTGTTGGGTGGGAACAGTTGCTGACTGCTGTGGCCAGAAACATCAACGAAGTAGAGAACCAGGTGAGAGCTGGATGCACCCAAAACACACACACACACACATATGTGCAGTGCATACATATTTGTGTGCACGCGTACGTACACAATTGTGCACACAAGCAAGCACACACATGCACATGTTCAAGCGTGCATGAACACACTTGCACACACGTGCACGCACACGCACACACACATACACACAGGTACACACACATCAACGCGCACACGCACACACACACACAAACACAAAGGTACATATACACATACACACCACATATGCATGCACGTACACACACACTCACACATGCACACAGAAACACACACACACATGCATGTGCGCACACATGCATACATTTGAGCATGCATGAACACACATACACACACACACACATACACACACCACATGCGCATGCAATCGCACACACACTCACACAAGCATGCACACACACACACATATACACACACACGCACACAGTCACACATACACACTCACACACACACAGTCACACATGCACACTCGCACACACACGCACGCACACACGCGCACGCACACACACACATACACACACGCACACACACACGTTATGACATAACATTAAACATTGGATGACCACCAAGTGCATAATTCCCTGACAGATCCTGACCCGAGACTCCAAGGGCATCAGCGAGGACCAGATGAACGAGTTCCGTGCGTCCTTCAACCACTTCGACAAGAACCGCTCCCGACGCCTGGAACCCAAGGAGTTCAAGGCCTGCCTCATCTCCCTGGGATACAAGATCAGAGATGACAAGCAGGTACGGTCAGAGCAAAACCTATTCCATGATATTACGAAATGCTGCTGAAATGTTTGTTTTCGTACCCTGACTAAAAGACACCAGGGATCATACCAACAGCCGAAGCACTTGAACAGTATGGTACAAATGCACCAGCTAGGGATGAGAACATTACGTGTGCGACCGTTTTTTTTATTACCCCGCCACTTGGCAGCCACAGGGATACTGCTGAAATAAAAAGGCGAAGGAAAAGGTACTGACTATGTTCACAAGAAACAAACTACAAACTACCAGTCAACGTTTGCAGCCAATTCTTAAATTGAAGTTCAAGTCCCTTGTGGGGACAATCTCCGGAGGTTTCTTTCATACAAATAGTTCCCCCACCTTCTGGTAGTTCTGTGCTTGTAACTTCCTCTAATCTATCACTGTCTTTGACTCTGCCTTTTCGCTTTGCTTACTGTCATATACTATCTGTTTGCCTTACGGGTCCATTCTCCTGCCTTTGTTCTGGAAACGTTTACAAAGATTTTCTCCAGCCGAAGACGGACATGCTGGGCCTAACTATTTCTTAGTTAGGCGCATAGCAGCAGGATGACGCATCTGCACTCATATGACAGGAGACTGAGCGATCGAAGAAGAATTGTTGAAGTTTCTGTCTTCCAGGTAGGCTTTCCTTTACTTTTTTTTTCTAACATCAACTCCACAATACGTCAAAAGTTAAATGCCTGAAGGTACAGTGGAGTCCAACTATAACGAACTCACTTTTAACGAAATTTCGCGATTAACGAACTGACTTCAATTTCCCGGCAAATGCCCTTCTATTTGTCACTTGCAAAGCCATGGGTATAACGAACAAAAAGTCCTTTTGAAATAACGAACATCCGCTTTTTACGAACTCATGTTCTACGCCCCAGGATAATTTTATTTACTTGGAAAAATAGCCTATAACGAACTCGGCCTGTGCGATGCGCTGCAAAAACCTAGGCCTTCAAACTCCAAGCTAGAACGTGTTGTCAAGAGGAAGGATGTTGGAAAATATGAACTGCGCATGCGTGAACTCATTTAGATTCACACTGGGTCGTCTGCTAGGCCTAGGCTTCCTACAGATCATTCGGTTTCTCAAGGTCGCTTTACAATTCGCGCTCAAAATAAAAGATCGAAAAGTTCGTGAAAGCCTATAACAAACTAAATTTGTGTGATGTGTTGTCACTTAATGGACAAACTTGTTGAAAAGTGCCAAAACAGATCAGCGTCAGACAACACTGCTGAACTTCTTCAAGCCTTGTACATCCCGTGATTAAGACAGACGATCCAAACTGGTCAAGTTTATGTTTTCGGTTATCATTGGCGAGTGTTTGAACTGTTTTTGTTTTCAACATACATTGTACATGTACATGTATAACGAAATCCTGATACAACGAACTGAGTCTGTGTTCAGTTAAAATCGTTTTACCCGGACTCCGCTGTACTTTGATCCTTCTTTTTTGGATAAGCCACACAGTCTTCTTTACTCCCTGGGCTACAAGGTCAGAGACGACAAACAGGTCAGAGCTGTAATAGGTCGTGCGTTAAAGGGTCAATTTTGGCTCTTTTTTAAAGTTAAACATTTTCAGATACACTTGGCTTTGATTGCATTGTTTAGATGAACAAAAATAAATGCACTGAAAGGCCGAATTTTCTGGATTTCTATTTTGTTTTTTAAAATAAAACGATGCTCAGAAGAGAAAAAAATCGTCTGCTAGACGTGGCTTTGAGTTGCGTCGAAAGTGGAGATGACAACATAGAACTGGATTGCGAAAGTAAAAAGTTTTTCGGGGTCCAACTAAAAATGACTAGAGCTATGCTACACATTTCACAGGTTTCCTTTCAAAGATCCAGCTTGGCTGCGAAAATGGGTGGAAAACATGAACAGGAGGGACCCCCACAGCCAATGTTGTCATCGCTCTGCCACTGTTCATCTTCTTCCTCATCTTCTGTTTCTGCCAGTGGCTGGAATTGCAATGGTAGAACAGTCGGCCCACTAAGTCGCTGCCTTTCTGTCATAGTGTGTCCTACGTCATTGGACGGATTGCGTCATAGGAACACAAGTATAGAAGTGCATCCCGACTTGGAGTCGCTGTGTTGAACATCGCGGTTCAGACAACTAATTCTTTCGATTGACACTTCAGTTGAGACAGAGACTAACAAGATATTGTCAAGAAAGGTGAGAAAACTTTATTCATCAACCTACAGTAGCCGTCAAAAGCGTATCTTTTTCGGTGAGAGACGATTTGAAACGATCTTTCAGTCAACAGAGGCCATATGACCCCTTTAAATGCCTGAAGGTGCTATGATCGTTGGTTTTTTTTATACATTTAAAAGCCACACTGCACTATCAGTCTTCTTTACTCCCTGGGCTGCAAGATCAGAGACGACAAGCAGGTCAGAGCAGAAACAACTCCGTAATAAGTCATGTATTAAATGCCTGAAGGTTCTTCTTCTTCTTCGCTCGCTCAGACAGTTTCCTGTCATATGAGCGTAGATGCGTCATGCTGCCGTTATGCGCCTAACTAAGAAATAGTTAGGCCCACTTAGGGTAGGTTGAGGACTATTTTTTTGGTACTCTAAATGGTTTTTTATTTCAGTGTTGTCATCATTGGCATCTCAACAATTTTAAGTGAAAAGTATTGGGTGCATGATTTTTTTTATGTCTTTTAATCACTTGCCCCCCGGACACTTACTTGCCTGCCATTCAGACATTTCCCCTTGTTATATCTACCACCTGTGGTCCCTGTCTATCTCTTTCTCTCTCTCTATCTCTCTCTCTCTCTCTCTCTCGCTCTCTCCCTCCCTCTCTCCCTCCCTCCCTCCCTCCCTCCCTCCCTCTCTCTCTCTCTCTGAGTCTCTCTCTCTCTCTCTCTCTCTCTCTCTCTCTCTCTTGAGATGCAGTGTTTATACTCCTCTCAGAGAAAAATACATATTGAAGCACAGACAGTTTTCAAATGTTGATTCTATCAAACTTAAACAACTACTTGCGAATGATAACATATATATTACTAGAGATGTTGCTATGCACATCTACTATGCACTGAGGAAAAGAGAAGAACTCTTGCCTCAGATGTAATAAGCAACATTTATGATTGATCCTATTAGTATATTAATTATTATGCATTTATTATCATTTCGTTTTTTGTGTGCACCGCACCTCCTATGTTATAGGCCGGAGGCCTGAAACATTAAAATTGTGTTCAATTGTTCAATTGTTCTCTCTCTCTCTCTCTCTCTCTCTCTCTCTCTCTCTCTCTCTCTCTCTCTCTCTCTCCAATTTCTCTTTTAACTTGTGTGTTCAGGGTGAGGCTGACTTCCAGCGCATCATGTCGATCGTGGACCCCAACCACTCGGGTTACGTGACGTTCGACGCCTTCCTGGACTTCATGACGCGAGAGACTGCCGACACCGACACCGCCGAGCAGGTCATGCAATCCTTCAAGATCCTGGCTGGAGACAAGGTTAGTCCTTGATTGCTTGAACAGTTAATGTGCGAGAGTTGATAGTAACAGTAGAGTCAAGTCACTGTCAGGTTGTCCTTCAAGATCCTGGCTGAAGACAAGGTTAGTCCTCGGAACCATCTAGGTGCAAGAATTTGTCATCAACAGTCTTTATGAACTCTTGTTGATAGAGAGTTTAGTTATATAATTGGTGTAGAGTCAAATGAAAATTACATGTGTATGAGTTTATCATCAACAGTCTTATCTCTTGTTGATAGAGAGTTTAGTGACAGAATTGGTATAGAGTCAAGTGAACATTATATGTGTGTGAGTTTATCATCAACAGTCTTATTAACTCTTGTTGGTAGAGAGTGTGCAATAAATTGGAGTAGAGTCAAGTTAAACAGTCAAGACTACGAGGTATATATAAGGCGCCCTCAGATCAGGCTGCATACTCCTTTATCTTTAATACAGTTTGGGTTGAAACAATTAAGTCATGCTAAATCATGCATTGTTTGAATTGAATCGATGCTAAATCTTGCCGCATGGTTTGAGTTGAATCGATGCTAAATCTTGCCGCATGGTTTGAGTTGAATCGATGCTAAATCTTGCCGCATGGTTTGAGTTGAATCGATGCTAAATCTTGCTGCATGGTTTGAGTTGAATTGGTGCTAAGTCTCGCCATGTTTTCCCTTTCCCACAGCCCTACATCACGGCGCAGATCTTGCGCCAGGAGCTGCCCCCGGATCAGGCTGAGTACTGCATCCAGCGCATGGCCCCCTACCAGGGCCGTGACGGGGAGCCCGGTGCCCTCGACTACATGTCCTTCTCCACCGCCCTGTATGGCGAGAGCGACCTTTGAACCTATCTTCGACCTTCGACCTTCGACCCTTTGCCTTTTTTTTGCGCCTCCTCCCTTGTTCTCTCTCTAAGGACTGAGTGACGTTTGTTCTTACTTTATTTGTGAGTGAGTGTGAGTGTTTGTGTGGCTGTGGGGTGGAGTTGAGCCCCCGGCTGGTAATGTTCGAAAGGGATCGGTAGAAGGTGCGGTAGAATGGTCCAGGTAAATAACCGCAATGATGATAATAACGCTATGTAGTGCTTATGTTGTATGTTTTTGGTTTGTTGTTTTTCTCTCTCTCCAGAACTCTTTGTGGAGTTAGGTATCGCAGCGTAGGCTTTCCCTGGAGGTGCCCGTGTACGTGTATAGTTATGAGTGTTAGATGTAGGGGAGGGGGGGACCACAGTGTGAGAGGCAGTAGGGGATGGAGATATTGGGATAACCTTCGTGCTGTAATTTATTCATGCCTTTATTTTATAATGTGCTTGCTAGGGAAGTCGGCCCTGTTTGTTTCACTCTTTCGTCTTTTTGTATTTCATTAGAAACGACTTAGAAAGTTGAATGTGCAGGAATTTGAAAGAGCTGTACTCATTATTATTGTTTCCAATGTGTTGCTTTACTATAGGGAATGGGATCATTATGATGTACTTACATTTATTCCTTTCGGTGTTTTGTCTATTTGGAATTTTATATCCTCGGTGGCTTTTTGTCTTCTTGAGAAACTCTTTTTGTAGTGTGGTTTTGTTCCTTGGTAAGTGTCTGCTCTATCGTCTTCCAGGTATAAAAAGAAAAAAGAAGTGGTTTGCCAGAAATGTTCTTGTGGTCCACTGATGTGTTGGGAAGCGCTTTGACAGCTTGGTAAAGAACGTTTTTTCACTGCCGAGATTCCAGAGCGTTGTCATTGTGTATTTCGGGTTCAGCATTGATTTGAAGCTCATCTGTGTAAGACTGGTGTAATGTTTTCTTAACCAAAGTCATTTCTGTTGGTAGTGTTGTGGAGAGTGGGGGTGCATTGGACTGTAGCGTTTTTGGGTGTGTTTTGGCTTGTTTCTCTGTGGATTCCTGAAAGATCATCATTTTGAAAAGAAAAGTGCTTTAAATATTACTATTTTTGATCTTTTAAGTCTACAGGCGGAAAATCATTTGTTCTCACGAATAAGGAATTTTACCAATTAAGATCTGCGCCTTTTTCTTCCGTGTGCATGCATTTGTATGAATTCTTGATGGGATCAGCTCATTCCTTGAAGGCTTAGATATGTTTTGTATATGCTGTATGGGGATTAACTTTTCTGCCTCATGCTTGGAACTGTAGGACTGATCTTTTGTGAAGGTTTATGCCAGATGGACGTACACAGAAAGAGGGGGGCTTCAGCATTTTGCCTCAAAGTGTTGGAGTCTGGAAAAGGCATTTTCAAGTTAAAGCTTTATCCATACACCTCCATTCATAATAGATAGGAATCGGGGAAGAGCAAGAACTGGGTGATCCATTGGACTCGGTAGTGAAAGAGTTTGACAACGTTGGCGTGATTGTAGTATGGCAACATGCGCTGGAACAAACTTGACATGGTCTGCATTAATTTGTGCAGACTTTTTGCAGATCTGGTGTTTGGTTTTGACAACTGTATATGACTACTTCTGAGATGAACATGCGAACGAAAATGAAGTTTTACGTCCTCTCAGCCTGAAGCAAGGCACATTAGTAAAGATACGGATTATGAGATGAACATGCTAGGCTGCTATGAGGACTGTACAGCTCTGGCTTTGTGTCTAAGATCTGACTTGCATGGCATGCTGGATCGTGCTGAAGGAGAAAGTAAGTGTGATCCTTCTCCGTAGTTTGTGGTGTCATGTTTTGGTGATCTGCTGTTGGTTTTCATTGACCGTCTCCCTACATTTGTGTGATTGAGACTCGACATGACAGAAGTGTGTATAAAGATATGATGTGTTGTTTTGATTGTGGTGTTATTTCTTTTTTTATGTTTCTCTTTATAAAAATGATGGTGTTGTTTTTTCAGACCATAATTACACAGACAGACAAGTATGTGGACAGGATTGGGGTTGATATAAACAGTGAAAGCCATACGTAGCGTTGTTTGTTTCTTTGTCGTGTTGTTTCTGTGAGAATGTAATTGATCACAACAGTTCATACCATTCCTATTTATCTACATAATTGGATATATTTTAACTTCTTTTTCTTCTCCAAAGATAAAGGTTTATAAACTAAATAAAAGGGAGGATGGACGGTTTGAAATGAAGACCATGTATTGACAGAATAACGTCAAGATGACAATGATAGCTTGTTGGATGAAGATAATGTTGACTTTTTGTTTCCATATTGCCCGTTATATGCAGCATATTGTATGTTATCTGTCAGTATGAGAGACTGTTAGGTTTCAAAGTAGTCAACTGTTTTCTGTGCAGGGAAGTACAATTCCAAAAGATGTTTCCAAAACACCTGGACCACCCCCTAACTCCTCTTTCCATAGTGTGTAAAGATGTAAACAAGCAGAGGAAAAAGACGTTTTTATCAAGATGTATGGAAAGTTTTAACCATGTATATTTTGTCTGTGTTTTTTTAAAGAGTGGGATAATCTTTAGGGGGTAGGGGCGCACCGTTCTAAAATCATACTTCTGGGGGTAAAAAAAAAGAGTTCTGGTTTCTGTTAACCTAATTAACCCTTTCAACGCCAGTCATTTTCAGCCCAAACTTTCTATTAAAAACTTACTTGGGTAGAGAAAAGATTTCATCTGCAATATTGGGGATTCTTCTCTGACATGCATGAAATAGGGCCTATCCTTAGCCCTCCCAAAATAAAGAACATAAGGTCATTGGTTAGCAAACCCTCATTTGGTGCCTTTCAGTGACATGGGTGTTAAATCATTGTGGCGACAATTGTGATGAAAGGGTTGAAGGGGATGGGATAGGGATGTGCTGAGAAAGTTGTGCGTGCGTCGCTTGCATGACTTTCAGATCGAAATGAGTTTAATTAGCAACGTTGTCTTGCATGTCCAGGGAGTCTGTGGATGTGACAACAGTGCAGAGATTGGGAGAAGGGATGAAATTTGCGAAATTCTTTATGTGCCGAGGGTTGGTTCGTCCGATCATCTCGCATGCGCGTAGAAACTGAAAGGGTAGAGTGGTTGTTTCGATTTTGTTGAAAATGGTTACATTTCGCTAATTTTGTTGTTATAAACGTAAAATACTACAGTATCATTGACTTGTGACCACCAGCACTTACAAGATTGCAACATGGAAGTGTATGACACAGAACCTTTCTTTTACCCCGATTTGTTTTCAGCCCTAGAAGTGGAAAAGCTACTCCAAGTGTAGAGAAAAACTTAGCAAATGGGCAACAGTGTTGTACGAGAGATATTTTACGAATAAAGAATTGACTATGCATTTGATGCATATCTTGCCCTGTGTCTACAAATTCAGCGTTGTAAATGGTTAGCTTTATTTTTTCGGCTTGAAAAGATTAAGAATTGCTTCACAGCGTTTTTCACTGTAAATTAATTGCATCTGCTGCTTTTCTATGTCCAGTTTTTGCCATCTCTATTTACTTAAACATTTGACTATTGAAAGAGAACATAATTTATTATCACATCCTGCCCCCCCCCCCCCCCCCCCACACACACACAAACAAATGTTTTTTATTTCGTATTAGATGAATATTGAAAATGTATCCTTGTTACCTGAATTGTGAAATTGAGCATCGTCATATCACTTTTATTTAGGCGGACGAGATGCGGCAAAGTATTTGTGAACTTTTAAAATGTGTGCTGTTTGAGTACTAAATTATTCACTTCCAAAAAGTGATCATCAAGCTTGAATACACGGTGCGTTGTCATTGATTGGAATTATCTGCAGGCTTGAAGGGTTCATCATTCACAGCTGCTGACTTTTTTGTTTTGTTAGGCTAGATGTTATGGTAATATGGATGATAAAAAAAGAAGAAAAAAAGCTATGGATGGGCGTTTTGTAACACGTGTGTCTGCAAGTCATTGTTTTTCGATCTAAGAGTTGGTGGTAGTAAGTTAGATATGTATGTGAGTGGGTGTGTGTGGAATTCAAACCCCGTTATCACTTATATCATACATTTTTTTCCCAGTCTTGTATTTGTTGATGTTTTGGTTGTCCCAATTTGGTAGGACTTGTTTGTGTTGCTGAAATCTGTTCAAAGGACCACCCTGTGCTCTTGTTCATTGAAGAGTACAAGTGTGATACTGTGGAACACTGCCAAAGGCCGTTTAATTATAGAATCTGTTGTCCTCAAGGCTCAGCGTTGAAGGGATCAAACGTTTTGACCACCAGTTTTTGTGTGTTTTGTTTTGAAGAAGATTGGTTATTTACCGTTATCAGGTTTGCCTGTCAAATATGCATTCCAACAGTCATTCAGTTTAATGTCATTGTGGTGTGGACCAGATAGTGGTGGGGTGGGAGTATATTTACACCTGTCTTTTTGGGTTTAATTAAGTTTGTGATCTTTCTTTGGGAGATCTGTCACTAAGGAATTCATAAATAGCATTTAAATGCATCGTAGAAGAAATTTGTGTGGGATCATTTTCTTAAATGAGAAAAATTATATAGCTACAAAATCTTTTGGGTTTGTTTTCCAATGATTTCCTATTACAATGTCAGATGGTAGTAGTATGACTTCTTCTTTGCGTTGAATGTTCCAGAATGATCCTGCAGTCTAACTTGAGAGAGATCATTGGCAGCAGTCTTGAGTTTGGGAGAAAAGGAAAGAAAAATAAATCATGTAATAGTAAAGCTGATGTATTGTATTATAGTAAGTACTGTCCACTCCAGTTAATATGAACATCCCCCAACTCCCACCCCCTAACCCCCCCCCTCTCATTCCTTCCTTTTTTAAATGTGGAATTTTGACAGTACAAGTCCATGTTCTAAACAACTGTGTTTTGCAAGAATTGTGTTATTTCTGTATTGGCTTGTTTTATTTTTGCTTGCTTGTAGATTTTATTTTTAATAAATGGTTTTACTGTATCGTCTTATAGCAAAAAAAAATTGTGTGTGCTATTATTTTTTTTAAAGATTGTTCTTCACTTTTGCACAGTTAGTTGTTTGTTGTTGGTGGTGTTTTTTTTAAAGGGAGAGAGAATGAATCGCTTGCAATTTTTATATACAGCTGATGCGGACAGGTCTGTTTTGCTTCTTTTATTTTTCTTCATCTTTAATTGTCTGCGTGCTAGAACATGTAAATTGATCTTTATTCAAAACCTGTCAACTCGTGAAAATTGCACACTAATGAATGTTTTTGAGTTTTGCTCTCTTTTTTCTTCTACTTATATTTTGGATTTATGTTAAATGAATCGCTTTTTTTGGTTAAAATTTGGGACATTTTGTCCAATGCAGAGTGAAAAGAAACAAGGATGACATCTCTTTAAACTTTGGCACAGCTTTTCTCAATTAAGTACGAGATAAACTTGACTTTGCAAGTTTTTTTATTTTTTATTTTATTTTTTTAACTATGTCAGTGTTAATGATCACAACTTGAATGCTACCTTTTACTGGTGTTTTGTTGCTGGGTGTTTTTTGGGGGTGGGGGGTTGACAACCATTCTGTTTTTAGTTATGTGACATTACTAGACTGCGAGGTTTTGTCATTACTCTCTCTCTGTCTTATGTTGTTGAAAGATAAAACCTGATGTGATACACCAACGCTCGACACTTGAGCATGGCTTGAAGAGGCTGTGTTATAAAATGTCAGGTTTTTATGGGAGTCTGGGGGTATTTGTTTGTAGCTTTTTGCATACCTATCTGTATTTGTGTATATTGTCTTATGTTTTTAATTTCAGGCGCCTGTTGTAATCCGGGACTGGTGTGTGTATTATGCTGTTGAGGCTGATCAATGTGTGTGTGTGATGCTTGGCTTGATCTTTCATCCATTATGTTCGGTCGATATGTAGCTCTTGATGTATCGAGTAATAGCTTGTATAATGAACTATCACCAAGCTAGGTTTAATTCATTCATTCTTGTGTACACTGTGAAACGGATATTACATTAATGACCAATACCAATTTTGTTCCCTTATGTACAGTTAATGGTGATTTTTGTTTTCAATATAAATGGAAAACGTCTTGTAATGTCCATCTCGCCTTTCTCTATACCCTCACCTCCTTTCCAAACTGCTTAGCTGATAGTAACTATCGTATCATTCAAGCATGTGTACATTTTTAGAATTTATAATAAAAGGCCATTGCTTACATGATTTAACTCGCTCACCTGAAGTCGCCTAGGGCTTTGAGTTACAGAGCCAGACCAAATAAAAGGAGGGGGCATCTTTGATCTTTAACTTCTGTAGAGGTGACAGACCAGAGGTTCTTTTCTGTAGGGGAGGGACGTTTGTGCCACATGAGCTTAATGTGCATCTGGAGGTGTTGACAGTCATTGTGTCCTTTAGTTCTCTGACTCGCCAGTCTCAATTCTTCAGGTCTTTGCAGCAACCACGCTGTTTCAAGACTAACGTGTGTGTGTGTGCGCAGCAAAAATGCTCTGTTAACGAAATAAGGCTACTACCATATCTACTACTACTACGATTTCTACTATACCATCTTGCCGTTCGGGATGTTTTAAGGTCAGATCTTTGACAAGAATTCGGTGTTGTTTGTGATGAGATGCAAAAGGAAAGCAGTTAATACATTACATTGTCGTGAAAAGACATTGTTATGAATGACCAAAGGTAAGAATTGACTATAAAAAACACACGAAAAAAGGCGAATTAAGCTTTGAGAAATGCCGGCTAGTCATTGTTGAGGATAGAAATCTTGGCCAATTTAAATCACAAGGTTGACTTTGAATTTAACGTTTAAAAGGATTGATGCGATCCGCGCAGTCTTGGAAAAAAGCCAGTGATAGGCTGAAACATTGACAAATGTTGAGATTTTTGTTTTCTTGCCCCCCCCCCCCCCCTCAGATCTAAGATAAAGAAAGGCAGTCCAAGGTAATAGTCTTGTATTGACTGGCATGCTGACGTGGGCGTTGCGTTGAAATGGCAGTACTAGGAGAGGACAGGGCTGGGGAGAGAGAGGATCAGGGTAAAGATGCTGCGTCGCCTCATGTCCATCGTTGTCTTGTCACCTCCACTTATCTTTTGAGTAACGGAAATAAAACATTTTGTATTCACCACTACCCAGCTCTTTTGCTGTGCTAAGCGAGCGTGTGCAGGGAATGGGATGTATTTATGCATGCTGTGATCTCTATTGAAAGAAAGAACTAGGTAAAAAGATTTACTATCCATTTTCATTGTTTTTGTGTCCAAAGCATCGTTGTCTGTTCAGTTCATTGTGTTTTTGTGTGTGAAGGCATCATCATTCAGTTCATTGTGTGTTTTTGTGTATGTGTGAAAGCAACGCCAATTGTGTGTGAAAGCATTGTCATTTGTTCAGTTCATTTTGTAGTGTATTAGGTACTTTATAGTCACAGAGGCGTCTATGTGAAATTCGCGTTGCTCCCACCTGGAGAGCGCGTCGCAGCCATAGTTGCCACCCAATTTTTATTAAAAAAATTGCATGTGATTTTTGTGACTGATGAGGAAAGGGGGTGGGGGGAGGTGTTGGTAAATTTGGACCACATGACAACTTTTTAGTTGCCACTGGGTTTAACGTATGCTAAGTGCATGGGCACATGGGACCTCGGTTTATCGTCTCATCCGAAAGACTCCACATTCAGAGTGAGAGGAAAAATCCCCTGTACCCAGGTTCGAACTCGGGTTTACTTGACACGAGGCGAACTCGTTACCACTGTGCCACTCTACACGTGTGTGTGAAAGCATCATCGTTTGTTCAGTTTAATGTATAGCGTTGTGTTGTGTGATAGCGGTTTGTGAAAGCATCGTTATTGGTTCAGTTCACTGTAGTGGTGTGTGTTTTTGTGTGCAATAGTCTACATCCTGCAGCAAATGAACACAGCAAAGTCGATCATGGCAAACTACTCCATGTCTTTATTCCATTCAGTAAAACATCTCACCCCACATGAGAACCGCACAATTCTACTGAACAATCAACAGGGGGGGGCACCTAAAACTTTGTAAATCTACCGTTTTGTTTTCTTTCAAAGATAGTAACACATTCTGTGCACTAAAATACCCACTGGACAAGAAAAACAACAACATAAGATGTATACATCAGAATATTTCAACACTTAAGTAGTTGTACATGCCTTGTGCCTATGCACTGATAAGAAATAAGATTTATCCAGTTGCATACAGCAGATCAATCTGAAGGATGTACATGTTATTGTACTTTAAACATACACACTAAACCATTTAAATACACAGTCTAAAAATGTACATGTCAAACAAACATACCAAATGCATATCTCAAATGCATACACTTTTAAGTACTCGTTTCAAACCATTAATTTGAAATGTGGAAAGCAAAATGGCAAGCCATACAGATGTGCTCCCAGTTTACCTCATATCATGACGGCAAATCGGGGCCTGGCAGAAGAAGAAATGCAGTAGTTCGAGGACATAATTCATTTAATCACAAAACTCCAAGTTTTCCTTGAAAATCATGTATAAAAAAAAAAGCACACCAAACTAACTACAAATGTGGCCCAGTAAAGTGGATATTGAATTCGCTTACAAAAGTTACATACCATATTGATTTTATCATCGAGTTCCTCAAACACGGAATCTTTAGGCCATTTCTCCACAGCATGATTAGTTCAGTAACTAACACCGTGAACTGGAACAAATCATTGCTTGTGCGCGCACAGACATTTTTGTTCCGATTGTGAAGTTTGGTTGGGGTTGGTTTTTTCCCTCCAAGAAGTTAAAGAAAATCACTTTGAAAGCAAATACAGCAGAACCTCCCTAATAAGCCAAAAAAGGTACTGTATTGTTCGGACTATAAGGCGATACTTTTTTTCTCCAAGACTCGGACCCCTGCGCCTTATAACGTGACTGATGAAATAGTAAGAAAATATAGTAACAAAATCTGAAATTAGGGGGGTGCGTCTTATACAAAGGTGCGCCTTACAGTCAGAAAAATACGGTACTCGATGGCTTGTACCCACGTGTCGTCATATCCGGCCACAAGGAGCGCCATATTATGGGAGACCGCCATCTTAGTCAGTAACTTACTTTGAAAAATGCCAGATCGATGCTGCGTATTTGGCTGTTCCAATTCGAAACTTATTTAAACTATTTATAACATCTGGATGTTTTCTTTACACATTTAGATAACATTTTCACTTTGTTTACACACAAATAAGGACTAAGATGGCGACACTTCCGTTGGAAGGGTCGAGATGCGCACGTAGGTGGGGGGGAGCCATAGGCAAGTGGACATTCAGTGGTCTGGATATGTAGGGGGGGGGGGGGGGGGGGGGGGGGGTTGATGCATTTTCTTGGGGTCACATCTTAGAGTCTTGAAAGGGAGGTTCCACGTTGTATTGAATCACTGCATGGTCATGAAATAGAAAAAGAAAAGGACTGGTAGTCACAGAAAGCAACAGAGTATTATTTTTGTTCAATAATGTAGTCTGTGTACAGGAAATGTATGATTCAATTTGCTGTAGACTGGTACAATTAATTTTATTGCTAATCTAAAATCAACAAGGTGGGGGATTGGAAGCAAGAAAACGGACCAATAATTGCCACAAAAACATGTTCACAGACAAAATAGGATTATTGAACTGGTGTCAACTGTTTTCTAAAATCATCTCCATCCTGTTCAACGATTCATTCTTCAACTATTCTCTAGTAACATTTTTTCTCTCCCCCAGTTGTGGCATGGAGTCATGGACAAGTCGACACGGAAAGTCCTATATTAGATTATTAACCCCATAACCAGCATAGTTATAATGACACCTCTCGGGAACATACACAGGCTATTCTGCTGTAAATGTACACCAAAATTGTTCTAATTCATAGCAACAACAAAAACCATTGCAATACAATTTACTGCATCATTACTTTTAAATGACGATTGTTTTAAAAATATTTATCAATATATTTATCAATGCAGGTTTCTTTAAAAACCACACACACACAAAGTTGTACAATGCTGATAATAATATAATATCGAGCTATGGCAAGCACACACAGTCAAAACAAAACTAGCTATAAAAATAAAGAACACCTTTGACTCCCAAAAAGACAATTTTATTTGCACAGGCATTTGTTCATGAACAAACATAACATGTAAAACCAAATACGAGAAAGGGGGGAGCAAAATCCTTGATTTTCAAATGTTTTGAGAAATGTGGCAAGTTACATTAGAAAAATCAACCAAATCAGAATCTAATGTGGAAGAACAGCTAATTAAAAACAACCGTCATGTAATTAACTAAATACAGCAGTAATTAAAAGTAGATAAACAAAAGTAAACGCAAAACTTGTCATTAACCTGCACGGCCACAGACCAAATAAATTCCAACAGTCTTCAGATTATCCATTCAAAATAATGTCGGGCCTTACAATCCCAATGTATGACAGCATACCAAACCAGGAATTTGAATATGAAACAAGCAACAACACACAGAAAATTTAAAACGTTAAATTCATACACAAAAATGCAAATCTTGCAAGCATTCGTTCAAATTACCCAATTCTCCAAATTAAAGTTACAAAAAAATCCAAAGAGCATTTTTTTAAAAAGGGGAGGGGGGAAGGGGTTTAGTGGGAACCAGTCATTTAGACAGAAAAAAGGGTGGGAAAGAGAGGGCAAAAGTAAAAGCGAAACGAAACCATATTATATGGGCCACATTATGACAAAAATACACAGAACTAAACAAATTTAAAGGCGGCGGGTAGAAGAGGATTGCTTATTGCTGTACGACATTATACAAAATCATTGAAGTTGACTTGAATCCATTTGTAAAACGGATCTAGAAGTCGTGAGACTGAAAAGAGGAATTTGATCATAATTTTTCAGTCTGTAATAACCCCCACCCCTTCCCCAACCACCCGTCTTCTCTCTACATTTCTTGTTCCCCTTTCCAGTTCCCCAACCCTCTCCCACCTCCTTTACCCGCAGCTGAGATTCCAGAACCCAGTATGACACACGAAGATCAGTTCTAACATGAACAGTGAGATTGTATTGGTCCAAATGTATAATAACCGCAATGATCAAAACGCACACAAGATTGCATTGGTCTCATTATTGGTCTACACACACAGTACACACACACGCAAGAACACATGCACATGCAGATTGCATTGGTCTACATTATTGGTTCATACATCAAGCACATACAATGAGATTGCATAAATCAAATCACATACTGAAATTCGTTTTGGTCTGCAAAGTAAAAGCACACTCTTTTTCTCGTCACATCAAACGATCCACTAAGCGGAATAACAAAAAATTATTCTGCAAACAATCTATAGAAAGCGGCTCTTGCGAACGAAAAAAATGGGTGTATATGTGCGTTTGCATACATGCACGCAAGTGTGTATGTGTGCTGGTTGGTCAAAGGGGTTTAAAGAATGCGTCCAGCATACCAATTTCAAAGCTAAATGTGCCAACCCTGGCACTGTCAGTGTTCAGAACAAAATCAGTGACAGACCAGGCCAGTCTGAAATCTGCAAGTTTGTAGACAATCGCAATCACACCTCAGATTAAAATTCAGTAGATGAGGAGGCCATTACAACAATACCAGTCATTTTCGCCATACCCAACTATGCCACGGATACGGAGCATTGAAACGCTTATGAAGATTATCAGTTTTAAATAGATAGTTTTAAATAATCTTTTCGGAAACTAAATTGTCAATTTGTCATTTGTGACCCAGCACCACAAAAGGGACATTAAGTTGCTGGGCTAGTTTCTAACAACAGGCTTGGAAAGTCAAAAATCTCATTTTGTGTCAATTTTGAGTTATGGGTATTTCCGTGTTCTCTTACATCTTATCTTTCATATTTATAAAGGGCAATCTTTAATATGGTTTCTAAATAGTCTTTTCGTGCTTTAAAACGAGTAGGTCAATGCATTTCCTTCAGCTAGGCTAGACTTTTGTCAAAACGGCCGACACTCACCCTATTAACTTTAAATGCTCATAACTCTGGAACGGAAAAAGATACAATGGTTGTTGTATCATAAGAAAGAGACTTGTCTGAAGTTTCAACTGTATAATTTTCTAAGAATGGTCCATTTAACACTTAATGTCCCTTTCGTGGTGCTGGGTCACATTTGATATATGTGGAAGACAAGAACCATGCATCATCACAAAGCTCAAAATTCATATTTTTGCACCTTGTATTTGTGATGACTTACGCTTTTCAGTCGGACATGTAAAACGACTTAATAAATCAAAATGACACGTAAGCATGCTTAAATGCATTCAAATTCAGACAAACTTCTCATTTCAGTCACTCTTCCAATAAAAAAAATCATTGTTTTGTTCCATAAGCTGGTCGTGTCTTAAAAACACACACTCAAAGTGTCTTAAAAAACCAACAGGTGTATGGGAAAAGGAGTGGAGAGACAGAATATTTAAATAAATAAACAGAAGCAAAAATAAACGTTTCAGACAAAGAAGCACCAATTTCTTTCTGTGATGATCAGCATTTAAAGCATGCTGTGTGAAAATTTAGAATACAAAAATCAAAAAGAACGACTGAGACAGGTTTATTCCCACCCCACATAGTGCTGAAATAATTTCAGGAAGCACCTTCGCTGGCAAATAAAACACAACCCATTTTCAATACCAAACAAAAGAATCTCTTTCCCCCTTCCCGCCCTATGTAAACACACACACCAATCAGCAATAACCTAAAAACATCACACAACCATAACCCCCATCTAAAATGTCTTATCAAAAGATCACAACCAAGACAAGCAGTACGATCTTGCGATGCATAGTAGACCTTAAGTGTTACCCTTTGTATTCACAGTGAAGGATGAATCCGGACCTCTTACTGTCCAAACTAAGCAGCACTGGTGCCAAAAGCAACACCATTCCCCACTCACGTCAACGTAATCCTCTTATTCTTTATTTGCATATCCTTGCATAATCTGACACAAATTCATGTTGACTATTCTCTCAAACATTCACTTGAAAATGTAGTAAAATCACTCAATTTTTTTCAAAAGTACATGGTAACATTCATACATTAAAAATCTATTCCATATTTGTTAGTCTTATTGTGGATTTTTCCAATATCAACAGAGACGGTTTCTTTATCATGGAGAAAAAACAAAAACTAACTAAAAAACTGGTAAAACAGCCAGCCAGCCAGAATCAAAACCTATGAACAGTATTAAAATACACACATATTCACAGTCAAAAATGAGTATCAGCTCTCGCAAACACTCTTCCATACACATGAATATACTTTTGTTTTTGTACGGAGATGATTTTATTTTTGTTCATGTAATTAGATATGGCATGATTATGATGGAACTCAATAATACGATTATCGCCGCTGGCATGTTGCATCCATCACCATTCTCCCCCCTAAATCAAGTTCTTACAACCAACACAAATGTTTACTTTCATGTCATTTAAAAGCTTGATTTTTATTGCAGCTGGTGGTGCTTTCACACTTTGTTTCCAAGACAGTTTACACATTTTCACTCTGTGCTTAGGATGAAGTGATATTAAAACCTTTCTTTGTTACTGCCTCCTGTGGGGGCAGAATATTTTATTCAATTTTACTTCCAGACAAGTTGTTCAAAATTAGATGCAGCACAAATCAATAACAAAGAGATTGCTTCCGTACTAAGCCTTTGTCTAGCAAATCATTATAAATCTATGATAAAATATTTCATGTCTCACCACTGGCCACTTTTCCTTTAAAAAAGATCACTTTATTTCTTTTAAAAAACCCATCTAATGGAATACACCAGTTAACAAGGTAAAGGCACAGCCGGAGTATAAAAAGGAAGGAAGCAAGACGACTGGCGTCAGTTCGCATTGCTGCAGCTGATAGGAGCACTTCGCCCTTCTTTTTTCCCTATTGTGCGAGGGGGCACGTCTCACGCGCAGCGTCGCATGTGTCGGAGTAGCGTGACCCAATTCTATGGATCGGATGTTTTGGCTTTAAAGCAATAACAGCAAAAAACAACAAAAACCAGCATTCAAAATAATGTAAAGCTTTCAAGTGAGCAAAGGAGCATCCAAATTTTTTAAAAAACTTTTGACAATGTAACAACCTTATGTCTGCATTGCAACTGTAACGCAAGTTAACCCTTTAAAATCTTATGCAGTAAAATCATGTTGATTATATGTATTAGAAGAATTTTAATCGCAAAACACTCGGAGCAAAGAAAATGAGCTTACTTCGAAGCTTTCGGGGGCATTTCACTCCCTTCGTCAGCGTCGTCTGCTGGGAGGTCACTGGCGGTTCAGTGCACATGATCGTGAGTACAGCTCAAAGCTGCACACACAGCGCATGACTGAACCAGGGAAGAGTATGCTGAGGGCAGGATATGTCTCCTATGGTCTTCCACAGTATGTTCATTATATTTTAATTCCCCCAACAAAAATCCATTATGTTATGAGCATTCTTTTTTTTGGGGGGGGGTCCACAAGAATATCTTTGAACTGTATTCTCACTCCTCTGTCATGGAGAATAAACACAAACAAACAAACCTCAACACATATTTGCGTGCAAAATATGTTTAATACAAAGTTTCAGTCTTGAAGATAAAAGATAAAACCCACCAAGGTTGATAAAGCAAGACTATGCAGAATGACCAAGCCATTTCATTTTTTTTTTTTAAAGATTCACATCCACACAATACATATTTTGTTTGTTTGTTCTGATATAAAAATTAAAAAAAAAACCACCACAGAAACACACCAAACAACCCAAACTCTCAAAATTCAAATAATGCTGATAATTACACAGTTAGCAACAATTCTGAACAGTATGATGTGGCGAGTATTGCTGTGTAGATGCTTAATCAAAATCAGACTTGTTGATCCCCAAAACAATTTGACCAGCTAATATTTAAAAAAAAACCATTTTAAAACATGGGTGTGTGATGGTAGGGAAAAAATAAAAAGCAGCAACAAAAAATGAGACATTTTTAGATTTTTTTTTTAAACCAAAACTATTTTACAAGGCGCCCCCCAAATTTTACACAAAATTCAGATTTTGTTATTATAGTTTCTTACTATATCATCAGTCACATTATAAGGCGCAGGAGTCTCAGTCTAGGAAAAAAAAGTATCGCCTTATAGTCCGTAAAATACAGTATTTATAGAAATGAACTTTTTTGTTGACCAAGCATTTAGACCGTTCACTTACGAGCATCTATTACACCATACTAAACACTTTTTGAACAAAAATAGTCATCATAACAACTGTCACATCAGTAATATTCACGAAAAGTCTAATCCAAAACTGAACTGACTCGACTCAATTGTACCGTTCTCTGAAGAGCTATTTCATCAATTTCAATTCTGTAGCAATCAAGTTCACGACACATTTATACTACTCTGCAGCAATCATGTTCAAAACACATTTTCATTTCTTAACTGTTCACACTCATAAACACAATTCCCATAAAAATATACAAAACAAAAAAAACAATACCAATAGTCAACTTCACAAACACGTTGTTGCTCACTGTCAACAGTCCAATGTAAACCATACTGTAAAACAGACATGTTTACACACACGTAACATGTTGTAAACATGATTTCCTTGTCATTGTGCTTGACAAATGATAAAAATATAAAAGAGAGAGAGAGGGGGGGGGGGGGGGGGGAGAGAGACTCAGAGAGAGAGAGAGAGAGAGAGAGAGAGAGAGAGAGAGAAGAAAATCCTGACTATTGGTTTGCCTTGTTTGTTTGCATTTTATCTTTAATATCCTTATGCTATTCCAAAATCATGATATTGGCTGCAAATCTCCTCTTCTACTATGCAACAGACCTGTTTACCCCCTACACAAGTCTTGAGTAGTCTGGATAGCTGAAATGAGTAGTTTGGGCTCAAAACGTGTAGTTTTATTCATTAAGCCATCAAAATTTACTGAAAATGAGTAATTAGAGCATTATTTTTAATTTTGAAGAGTAGTAGAGGTCCAAATTGAGTAGAATACTACTCGAAAAGAGTAGAGTAAACAGGTCTGATTTATTATTGCAAATACAGTGGCCTTGTCAACATATACAAGGAGACATGGAAATACAGAAACAAACACACAAAATAATGCGTACAAGCAACAACAACAACACAAATACGCCCACAGTTTCAGCCTATAGGTCCTTTCCTTCGTCAAGACAGAAAATAAAAATAAACAAAAATGACCAATGGACAACACTGCTGGCTATTGTGACTTGTTGAAAGGAAGATGAAAGAATAGTAACAAAATGGGAGCGTGGGGCGACAAGGACAGGGGGGAGAGGGGTGTTGATGATGAGATGTATTCCAAATTTTGTTATTTGATTGACTAAGTCCAGGAGTACTATAAGTTAATAATGGTTATTGATCTTCTCTCTCTCTCTCTCTCTCTCTCTGTGTTTTAAATGTGCACATTTGTAAGTTGATGTAATGAATTTTAATGATAATTATTTGGTTGGTATAATTTTGTTTCACACATTTGATTAATGTTCTTTCAGTTAATATGTTGTGTCTCTGTCATGTTGTTGCACCTAACCTGAATTTCTCTTTTCGGAGATAGTAAAGTATACTTGAACTTGAAACAGGATGGAAGGGGGGGAAGAAGGGTGGGTGGGAGAAGGGGAGGGGGAAGGGGAGAGGAAGGGAAGGGGGAGGGGGGGGGAGTTAGTGTGCAGTAACTTGATGACAAAGGACCTGACCAGGGGAACAAAAGCAGGCCCAGTGTGGTCGACCGTCTGTCTTGTCTCGTTTCTGGCCCTTTGCTTGACGTGGTCACATTACACACTTTCGACAAGACAACCATTAGTGTGACATGAGTTAGAGAGGGGGAAGGGGCATTGTGTGTGTGTGTGTGTGTGTGTGTGTGTGTGTGTGTGTGTGTGTGTGTGTGTGTGTGCATACATGCAGCAAAGTTTCTAAAGAACAAGAATAAAATTTCATTGGCATACTAAAACCTGAAGGGTTTATGGGACACTGATGATGATTCACTTTCACTTTCACACAGTCAGACTATTATATCCATGGTATGATACTCTGTGTGTGTGTGTGTGTGTGTGTGTGTGTGTGTGTGTGTGTGTGTGTGTGTGTGTGTGCATGTGCGTGTGCATGCATGCAGCAAAGTTACTAAAGAACAAGAACAAAATTTCATCGGCATACTAAAACCTGAAGGGTTTGTGGGACACTGATGATTTAGACTTTCCATTTTCAGTGGCAGTTTCAAACAGCCAGGCTCTCTGTGTGATGTGTGTGCGAAGTTAAAAGAACAAGAACATTTCATTGGCATGCAAAAACCAGAGGGTTTATGGGACACTGATGATGATTTACTTTCACTTTCACACAGCCAGACTATTATATCCATGTATGATACTCTGTGTGTGTGTGTGTGTGTGTGTGTGTGTGTGTGTGTGTGTGTACTGTGTGACTCTGTGTGTGTGTGTGTGTGTGTGCGTGCATGTGTGCGTGCATGTGCGCGCGTGTGCATGCATGCGTGTGTGTGTGCGTAGGATGACCCCAAAACAAGAACAAACATTTCATCATGTGTGTGTGTGTGTGTGCAATTGTGGGGGAGTGTAAGCACACAAGTGTGCATACATACATGTGCACTCGCACGTATCTGTGCACGCACGCAAATGTGCGTCGTGACAACAAGAAAGGGTCTGACCGTCCTGCAGCTAAATAAGGAGGGCATGGAAAAGAAAAAAGCAATGTAAAAAGGCAAAAAAACACTGCCACAACAACTGGCAACCTTCCAAGCACTTCACTTTCAAATTGTTCTTGGTCTGTTTGCTTTATGCACCTGTCAATAGGGACCAACACCTTCAATAAACAACCACAGGGGGTGAAGGGGGTAAAGGGTAAGAGTGTGAGGGGTAAGGGCAAGGGGAAGTGGACGGGGAAAGCGCTCATAGCAGTTATCATTGGTATGACGATCTTAACCTTTGAGAACAATGGGGCAATCATGCAAGACACATGCAAAAACTGGATTTGCAAAAACAAAACTGGATTTAAATTTTATTTTTTTTAAAGCAAACAAACAAAAAAGACAGAAATTTATATATTCAGGGCTCCCAATTGTCCTGCCAAACAAGGGGTCCCAGGGACTCCTTCGCTTACAGCACAGAGGGTCCTAGAGGCGGGATAAGGGGTCCCAGTGGCATTGCGAATGCTAAAAAGAATGTTTCTAGTGCATCCCTGGGACCCTCTGCACATTCTTTTAGAGGGTCCTTTAGAATGATAGTGCTTCATAGACCCCCAAATGGGGGTCCCTGTGAGCCCTGATATTTATAAACAGACAAAATAAGAAGGCAGAAAAAGTGAAAGATAAGAAGTGTAAACATTTTTGTTTAAATGCAAAAGGGAAAAGACCAAACAAACTCACAAAAAAGCATCTTTCAAGTAAAACAAAACAAAAAACCACACAAGATTCAAAAAAGGAAACTGTCAAAAACCGACAGACGTGACTAAGGAAATGAGAACAATGACACTCACGAACTGTAACGAAGGTTTTCTTTTAAAGTTTAACAACAACGTAAAGATTAAAAAACATTAAACAAACAAGAGGCAAAGCCTTCAAGGCTCACTCGAACAGGCACATGTGGGACAACAACAAAGTTGGTGTCTAAAGTACAAGATTGCCAATTATTATGACGACTTTGAGATTGAGGGTCGTAAACATGAGGGGGGTGCTTAAAGTACAAATGAAACTACAGTGGAATCTCCCTTAAAAACCCCATCCAAAATGAGGTCTTATACGGGAGGGGTCTTATAAGGGGGGTAATTTTAATACTTACAAAGAAGGGCAATGTCTCAGAGAAGTAGGTCTTATGTGGGACTGGGAGGGAGTCTTATAATGGGAGGTCTTATAAGGGAGGTTCCACTGTAGTGTATTGTTAATGGATACAACTATAAAAAAAAAAAAAGAAAAAAAGTGCCCATGCCGAGAATCGGACCCGGAACCATTGGCATGAAGCTCCACGCAATGCGCTATCAAGGCTTTCACTGTGGAATACTTTCTTAACTCATGTTGCCTGTTGAATACTCTCTGACCCACTAATCTAAAATGTTATCTGTTTACAGTGTTGTTTAAGTATTTTATTATCAGAATCAGTAATAAAACTTGCATAGACATCTATATGTGTGCAAAGTTTGAACAATGTACGCCTTCTATTTTCCGAGAAAATGCCAACGTTAAATTTGGAGATTGGACCATGGACGCAACACGCACGCACGCACACACACACAACTGAACAACTATCATACTATAGACTGAAAAGAGTGAGCCCAAAAATGTAAAAATGTTAAATGTAAAAGAAATGTTTTAAGAATTAAGTACATCTGCTGATCTTAAAACAGTGGAGAATTGGGAATCAGACAATTAAATAAAATATAATTGACACAACTTTTCAGCAGCACATATCATGTCTTTTTTTATATTCAAGTTTTAACAAAAAGAGGGGAAGAAATAGATAGACAAATAAAGACAAAGAGAGAAAGAACGAGGGGGGGGGGGGCACAGAGAGAGAGGGGGGACAGAGGAAAGAGTGAGGAGAGAGAGGGAGAGCGAGAGAAGAGAGAGAAGGAGAGCGAGAGAATACAGAGAGAGAGAGAGAGAGAGAGAGAGAGAGAGAGAGAGAGAGAGAGAGAGAGAGAGAAGAGAGAGAGAAGGAGAGCGAGAGAACACAGAGAGAGAGAGAGACAGTGAGAGAGAGAGAGAGAGAGAGAGAGAGAGAGAGAGAGAGAGAGAGAGAGAGAGAGAGAGAGAGAGAGAGAGAGAGAGAGAGAGAGAGAGAGAGAGAGAGAGAGAGAGAGAGAGAGAGAGAGAGAACAGAGAGAGAGAGAGAGAGAGAGAGAGAGAGAGAGAGAGAGAGAGTCTCAGACACTGAGACAGAGAGAGAGATAGCACAAACATTTTTCTTTTAAATTAAAAACTACATACATGATTACTCATGATAATCAACAAGAAGTAAAAGATTCCCTGCTACACACTTAAATCTTAAACAATAGTCAACAAGAATTGGAGAAGAAAAACCCCACAAAAGAAACCAACAACAACAAAAGTCGCTGCATATAACCAAAGACTGTACAGGGGAAGATAAACATCCGGTCTCTTTTCCCTATGAGTAGTGAGGACAGAAACACTGGTTATGTCCCTTTGAAACGTGACACATTTTACACATCGATAGGCCAGTTGAATTCTCCGTTCAAGTTCCAGTCCGAGTTTTTGGATAGCCTCCACTGTGAATAGTGTACACGTCCGCACTAACGATAACTCTATCAGCCCGGTTCGCCGAGCTTTTAAGTAATCCATCTTACCCTTTTAGAATATCTTTGATATAACTTCAAAAAAGAATTAACATGAAAATACACAACCACACCATGATGACACAGCAGTTGGGTCAACTCAATACACAATTTTCAACCTCAGAAAAAATTACCTGGAAAAATTGGGAAAAGTATTGTAGGACCTGCCATAATGGTGTAGTTTTGTATTACTGGGTCTAAACATCAGCTTGAACCCGAAATACACTCTATTTGTTTATCTAAACTGGTTCACAGAGTACAATTAAACCATGCATACAATTGTAGAGATCAGCAGACAGCTAGGTACATTTATACAATTCAGGTGGTGTAGTTTTCAATGTATACAGAGCACATTTAAATTTACTGGCGGCAAGATTAAGACCTGTGCATAATTTGCATGAACGGGAACATTGGCTTATTTTTGCAACGTTTGAAACCAATACCATGCATTGCTTACAATACTGACACAATTCAAACCAACCTCATTAAAAAGAAAAAAGGAAAATAAAACCAACAAACAACAAAAGGCATGGTATTTAACATTTTGGTGTCTTATACTAGTTATAGTATGCCACCTATCTGTATGACATACAGAGCATATCGTCGCTGTCCAACGCTAACCGTGTATTTACACAATCAGTGATTTTACAGGAGCATCAAAAAACATATTGTCGCCTGCTACAAAGTCAATCCCCATTTGATATACACTTGACCCTTCTTCTTTACCGATGAGTAAACATGTGACACAATAAAAGTTGCATTAACACCCAAAATTTTCGTGATAATTCAGTTACAGAAAACTTACACGGTTAGTCACAAAGTTAGTGCATTGTTCTCACAATGGGAGATACGACAGCTGCCGGCAGTTACACGATTAGCGTGAACAGTTACACGCTTATCATGTCAAAACCAGCGACAACCAGCCACATACACGATGATTTCCACGGTATCATGTGACAAATTTGAGCATTTTCAATGGTCGCAGACACAAGATATTTATAGAAGACCTGTGTGAGGTCATTCGAAGGGGTTTCAGTGAAAAATCTATTTTTGTCAAATTTTGCATACACGGTTAGCGTCGGACAGCGACGATATGACCCCTGCTTCCAGAAAACGATGGGTCAATTTCCAAAATAAAGGGCCAGTAATGTGTCACTGTAGCATAAGACTTACATTTTGTTACAAACATCAGGGGTGCACAAAATGAGGGGTCAAATCATCATCAATACGGGTCAATGGCCCGGGCCCGCCAACACTCTGAAGCTCTGGACATATCCAACACAATTATTTGAGAACAAGTGTATTGATCATCGAAACAACTTAAACAGCCATGCTGTTCTCTCACCAAATGCGTAAACACACACACACACACACAAGCACCCATACACACAACAACAACAAACAAACAACAGCTGAATCGTTCTATTTTCAAAAGGGTTTGTCGGATTAACGATACTAGGTGTGCACACCAATTCCCATTCACTTCTACAGGATCATGTGAACACAAAACTCTCAGACAACAACAATAACACATCAGTAATGAATCTGAATACAGGAGAGAGACACAACCTTCAGATCGTTAAGCTAGCCGCATTAACTTAAGCACGACAGCAACACAACAGATATGTGGTCGTAATATAATGAATCCTGGGCAGTCATATCATATTCACGAGGAAGAAGTCTCCTTTCACAATTCATTGCCACAACGATCAGATGACATAAAGACAGCAGGTATGGCTCTAACGCTCAGATGACATAAAGACAGCAGGTATGGCTCTCGACTTCAACTTCATTCTACTTCAATCAAATTTCTTTCACACATTCCCTTCCGTCATGGCACTAATTTCCAGAGATAAAAGTACTGTGCATAATTTTAACAACTGGACCTTTTCGGGAGGAGGGAGGAAAAAGACAAATCGTCAATGCATAGTATTGACTTTACTGCTAATCAAGTATTGATACAGTTCAAATTCATTTCGATTTAATCACTTGTTTTACAGTAAAATTAGAAAAACCAAAAACCAACCAACCAAACAAAAATGACAAAAAAGCAGCATGGCACCAGTTATCACCATCAGCCTTAGAAAAGTTGAGTCATGCCAACCCCTCTGAATCAACATCAGTAGTACTCACTGATTCTTGCAGTAGTTTCTTGAACAAGTTCAGTATAAAAGGAGTAAAACATTGAAATGAAAGCCTATCTTTTGAACATCACTAGCAACTTGCTCTTGCACGATTCTCCATTTATAAAGTTCTAGGTGTAAATGCGTAAACGGTGCAGGGGAGGGAAGGGGGAGTGTGTGCATGTGTGTGTGTGTGTACATGTGGGTGTGCTTGTGTCCTCATGTGCTTGAATTCATGGGAATGAGTCTTTGTGTGCATGCATGCCTGTGTGATCAGCATTAGTCTGGAGAGTATTACAAATAATTCAGAGGAATGGTAACATTGAATTGGTGCAAAATAAAATCTGGCATGAAAATATTCCTTTGACTAGTTTGAGAAAACCACCACATTACAAAAGCTCAGTCAATATCGAAATATTTCAAAATATAAATATTATTGCTGATCTAATCTACCGGTAATCAAGACTGCTTTTATTAGTTACTATTGCTTAAAACAGATACAATTGTCTTGACTTTTGTCATTAATCGAATGTAAAATACAATGTAAAAACATACTGGCCAAAACAACGCTTACTTGATCGGCTGCAGAACGTAAGATCAAAATTGGTTCTTAAGCTTTTTTGTTTGTTGCACATACAGTATATGCAACAACATTGAATGTTTAAAACAATTACAATCAATAACAAAAGCAACAATTCCTTTCACTTCAATTAATGAAAAAATTAATTAAATCAGTCATTACAAATGGCATTTTGCTTTTAAGTTTGTCTAAGATTCTAACATAACAATATAACAAAACATTGCAAACTTTTTTTTAGAAAACATGCATCCACAGTTGGCAATCATTACTGATATTTGAAAATGTTTTAAATGTAAATTACAAAGTGAACAAATGATGCTTTGTTTGGCTCTGATCCACACATTGCTAGATGATTGGTATCGTAATCAACTGTGGTGGAGGGGATTTAGTAGATGATTTTCGGGAAAAAAATAGGGGAGACCACTTCGTGAAAATTATAATTGTTTACCTCCATTATTCGGTCATATTCCATAGCAACAATGGCGTTGAAGCTTGAAACTGCAGGATGCGAGTCAGCGACTTGCAAACACTTTTTTTAGAAAAATGAGTGGCGTCCAGTATCCACAAACTGAGAGAACTTGCAAAATGTGACATCAATTTTAAAATGACGCACCGCGGCACGGTGTTCTAAGTGATGTAAGTCTAATCAAACACGTGAGCCGAGAGCTGGGGATCTACCAGAAGGTAGAGTAATTCCCCCTGTTTGACCAATTGAAAAGGCAAGATCACTCCCACACACCATGAAATTACTCCCCTTAATTATTTCCTATTAGAAAGAGTTTTCCCCCCTTTGTTCAATTTCGTTATAATAAAGTGAATACTTAATAAGAATATATGATTTTCCTATTACAGCTAACAAAGAAAAACAACCCAAAAACAGAAACCACATGATACAGTGATCACACACAAACAATGTAAAAAAAATGTTGTAAGAAACACAAATGAAAGATCCACTCTTACTAAACACAAATCCAACAGATGTGGTACAGTACTATTAACTCTGTTCTTTTTTTCTTCTCTCCAACGAAAAATAGCCCTGATCGCTTCTCGGCCTTTTGGCTAAGAGTAAGACAGTGATTCAGGAACATAAATTTGTGTTTATACCATGGTTGGTTTGTTCAGACCGTCGTACATGGTGAAAGCCGATACGCGACGTTAAACTGAACTTCCATCCCTTCTCTCCAACTTCTTCTTGAGACAATGTGGCGTACCATAGCCGATGAGGTTTAACCGAGGCGTGGTTACCGCTACACCTATCTGTATTATTAAAAACTCAGGACTTTACTGGTGTTGCACTGCCTCCAGGCATTGCAGCCAATATTGTTCCCACCATCTTTGTATTTACAAATGTCCCATATGTGTCTATGACCGAGAGGACGTAAAGCATCATTTTCACTCATTCTCTCCAACAATTACCCAAGTGTACAAATACAACGAGATTATATGCTTTGATCAGATTAGTTATAGCCTAAAGGCTAAAACATTACGAGACAGGTGAAAATAATGAAAAATACAACAAAATGGGGCACCAGTTTTAAAACATATCCTTAGCACACAAAAATCTAATGTGCAATTCAAGTAAACCCTGCACAATGAGTGAAAATAGGGTTTTACGCCCTCTTCGGCCTTGTCGGGCATTTGTAAATACAAAGATGGTGGGAACAATACTGGAGGCAATGCCCGGAGGCAGTGCTAAACAAGTAAAGTCCCGATTTTTTTATATTACAGATATGTGTAGCAGTAACCACGCCTCGGTTAAACCTCATCGGCTATGGCACCACCACAATTAGTACAAAGGTAACCCTGCACAATAGCAAAGACTCTTTCATATATCAAGAAGTTTTTGTTATGGTTTGCTGTTTTGCTTTAACCCTTTCACCGCCAATGTCGCATTTTAGCACCATAATGGTTTAACACCCACGTCACTACAAGGCATCAAATCAGGGCCTGTTATCCAAAGACCATTTGTGATGCAGTACGCGAATACCCAGCTAAAGTCGGCCAGCCACAAGAGAGAGAAAAGAGAGAGAGAAAGAAAGAGAGAAAGAGACTAGAGAGAGAGATTTGATTGATTGAAAAATTGTTCAAAGTAAACTATTAGAGATAGATGAATTCTGTTTTTTGCCTGTTAATCTGATGTCTCTGGCCTTTCTGAAAATTTGAATAAGTCAAAAGTGATCATTTACGACATTAGCCTGGTTTTCCTGTGCTGCATCACATATTCTCTTAATTTGGGGAGGTAAGGATAGGCCTAATTAATGTTGTCACAGAGGAATTCGCAATATTGCAGATATTTTATTTTCTCTACCCAGTTAAATTTAATGGTATTTTTTGGCTGAAAAATGGCTGGCAGTGAAAGGGTTATTTTTTTCATATAATTTCACCCATAAACAATTTTCATCTAAATATGTATTTCTGGAAGCAGATGATTTAGCTCATTTTGAGATGTGTCTGCCCATGGGAAGACCAGGAGATGGGCACAGAGGGTAGGGTGTCCAAAAAAACTATTGCTGTAATTCATGGACTATAAGCTGCAAACTTTTTTTTAACACCCCCCCCTGCGGCTAGTACAGTGCCGCGGCCTAAACGTTACCAAAAGTGAACGTAAACTCAACCCAGTTGCATCCTTGATTCAGACCTTTGATCTGTGGCCTTGTTGACGGTTGATGACAAGCAAATCACCTTGATTTCGGCATATTTTTCACAAAATGACGATCTGTTTCGCGGTCCGACACATATCCTTGGTCTTACTCTTAGACCATTCATTTTTGTTCCGACTCGTTGTTTTCTTAAACCAAAATTATACTGGTATAATTTTGATATCAACAGTATGACATCAATATAAAACTATTACAAGTAAAACCAGCGCTTTTTTTTAAATAGAGGGTGTCCTTTTGCTTATAATTTATATTTATTGCTTCAGTCTGCTACCATTATCAAACACAACATAAAATGTATTCCATACCCTTTTATTTTATTTTATTGAACAATAGGATTATGAACATTCAGGAAAAAATATTATCAGCTGTGTGCATTTCATTGTTCAGATATTTTCTTCTTTACAATTACATCAAATACAGATTGCCTGCAATCTTTGAATTTCATCAGTACAATTTTCTTTTTAACACGATATACAATAAAACAACACACTGTCATGGATTCAAACATTCTGTAATTTGAGTGTTCCACATAATTTGGTCCCTTTATCAAAATGTTTAAAAGCTGGCTGACTGTCTCAGTGTCACTGTCAGTCACCAGCTGGTTTGCAATTCAAGTTATTGAAAATCATAGTTCCTCAAGTTAAAAACAAAAACATATTTTTTAAAAACTAAAACTTTTGTACTAAAAGCTTATAACAAACATCAGCAAGTATCAAGTATCATTGCTTAAATTACTTTTATCACTGAACCTTTCCATCAAAGATACAATAGGAGAGAGTTTAGACAGTCTCATTCTCTATTTTCAAAGCTTAAAAAAAAGAAAGCATCATCAGAGAAGATGGCGTTGTACCTGTAGATGACATGCAAATTAAAATTATCAGTTTGAATTTCAACAAACTTTCTTTGATGCTTACTGCATAAAAGTTTGGTTTCATCATTTTGTTTTTTTTATGCTATTCAACAAAACACCTCAATTTTCATTCCTTAAAAAGTTAACATTAATGATTAACAGCAGCAACATCTTCATTTGAACATTTTATTTTCAAACAACTGAAATTGAAAATGAAACAAAGTGTTACACCAAAATGACCAAGAACAGCAAAAGTTGTAAAACTGCTTGCATGGCCTTATTGCTTCAACACTTTAGTCGTAAATGAAATCAAACTAACAGAGTTCAACAATACTGATTTTTATTTCGTTTTTTAAAAGGTGCATTTTATCAGTGAGCTCCGACAAAATATTTATCCAGTCAATAACACTTTGTAAACAAATGGGTTGATTCCATTTTTGAATGATACATTATCAGATTCCCAATTGATGTCTTAAAAAAAAAAGTAATAATGTCTTTGCACAATCTCTCTCTCTCTCTGAGCCAGTCTCTCTCTCTCACACACACACACTCTCTCTCTCTCTCTCAGCAAGACCAGGCGCACACAGACAGGGTAGACAAACACAAACATCAATCCCCTCGCTCCAGTAGTTGCAACCGACATTTCTCTCCTCTACCACTGTATCAGCCCACTCCTTGCTGCTCCCTGTCTGTGCTGCATGCCTTCACCATGCGTTGTTCACGGCACGAGCCTTGCGAAGAAGCAGGGGCGGCTAGTCAGTCCTGGTCCCCAGTCCTACTGGACTCGTCATCCTCCATATCTTCCACACCCCCGCCGCACACGTCCGAGGAGTTCTCGTCCTGCTCCCCTCCCTCCCCCACCTCTCCATTGATGTGCTTGCGGTCGGCGTGGCGCTGCAGGTGGTTTTTCTGGCGGAAGGTCTTGCTGCACAGGGGGCAGGAGTAGGGCCGCTCCCCGGTGTGCATGCGGCTGTGGGCCTTGAGGTGGTCCAGTCGCTTGAACGCCTTCTGGCAGATGTCGCACTTGAAAGGGCGCACCTCGCACGGCGTCAGCTGGTGCTTGTCCAGAGAGCTCTTCAGCCGGTAGCTCTTTGTACACACTGCGCACACAAACGGCGGCTTTTCAGGCTTCTCTGGGCTGCTGCTGCTCTTGCCTCGGCCGTTGGTCTTTGGTCGGTTGTTTTCGATGACGGACGATGGCTTGACTGGAGAGTTCACTTCGTCGTCGCTGTGGGGGATCTGGAAGTTTTCTGAGCCGTCGGAGACCTGGAGCACGGCCTGTGGACGTGAGGGCAGCCAAGGGAAGGTGAAGTCGCCCTCCTCGCTGTTCTCTGTCAACAGCTGCCAGTCCGGGTCAGCAAAGCCTGGGGAGTTCTCATCAGACAACTGAAACATGGAAAGGTGCAGCTTACATAATTTTATGTTATATATATATACAATTTAATGTATATATACAATTTAACATTTTTTTCCTATTCATCTCCTCCTCTTATTTTTCTTTTGCTCCCCCTTTTCAGTCCCTTTCTTTCGTTTCTTAATAACTTCAACCTTATTTGCTTTCTAGAACCATGACATGACACCCCCCCCCCCCCCCCCCCCTCGGTTCCATGTTCTTGTTCATCAATCAATCTATCCACTTTTACTTTCTTTCACTTACACATAAACACACACGCACACATACAGCATCACCAATATGATACAGAGGATTGGCTAGAGTCCCCTGTTGCAGCAACGCCAGCAGGTTGCAAGGCTCACCATCGTGCATAAAATACAGCATGACATGGTGAGCATCAACAAAAACAAGCTTGAACCACAGCCAGAGCGACAAAGAAGACACTCACACAAACCTTGTCCCCCAGTGTCACAATACAGACATGGTTCCTTTTTCCCATGTAGTATGTACCATCAGGAAATGGAACATCCTGCCACCTTGGGGCCAGAACCCCAGAGGGCTTCACGACCAGAGTATGGCAGCACCTCAGTGGACAACCTCCTGCTGCAGACGCCACGTCTGATGGCACCACTTTGGGGTCATCGGACTAACAAGCTATATATATAATATACTTGTACAACACCCACACCAATGTAAATCACACTCACACACACTGTGACTGACACTAGTGACAGAGTGACACACACACGTCATTTGCACACAAGTAAATGCACCACACATTGATCTTTAGAAACACAGACTAAGAAAGTTGAAATACAGAAGAATTCGTGGGGATCTGATAAATACATACACAATTTTTCACAGTGATAACAATACTAATAAATTTTTGTTCCAGTTAACAACTAACTCAAGAACCCATAACAGTGATTTAAAAATACTAACCCAGTATAGCCGAACTAATATTAGAAAAATTTTCTTTTCTAACAGAGTAACAAAGTTTTGGAATACTCTTCCTGCACATATTAAACGAGCACAGAATCTAACACAATTCAAAAACCTCCTTGGTGGATACACCAACATATCAAAACTACAATACGACTCACGAGCATGACTAAAAGGCAGATTTGCCGAAAACAAAATACAAAAACCTCTCAGCTGTGCAAAAGTTCAAACAAAAATGACAGGACAGTGAAGAGGCCGCGAGGCCTAATGTCCTAACTACCTGACCTGACCTGACAAATCAATCAATTATTTCAAATTTGTTATAAAAAGATTGTGAATAAATTACTCTATGAGTGATCAATCAAAACTTGCACCTGAGGCTGATACTAACAAATTCAAAAACCTCCTGGACAAAGACCCAAACCTTAGTAAATTAAAATACCAGTATGACTGATAGTCTACAAAAACCGTCAGAGCTGTGCCAACTGAATTTTTAAAAACAAAAAACACACACAAAAAGAAAAGAGAAAAGACGCTTGAGAGGCCGCGAGGCCTAGTCGTCTTACTTGACCTGACCATAATTCAGAGAGACTCAGAGATAGATAGAGAGAGAGAGAGAGAGAGAGAGAGAGAGAGAGAGAGAGAGAGAGAGAGAGAGAGAGAGAGAGAGAGAGAGAGAGAGAGTTTCAAACTTATCTTACGTTTGACAATGAACTGGCTGTCGCCGACAAAGCACTTGCGGCTGCAGAATTTGCAATGGAAGCGCGATTCGTTTGGTCAACCTGAGAGTAATGTTTCACAACCTGCATCGGCGTCGGACTGTTCTGACTGTCAGCGGATTTAAAATCCTCCAAACGAACAGGAGTCAGCGCAATAAACTTATCAGGTTTTGAAGCTGTCATCCTGCAAATTGCTGCAGCGCAAGCGCTGTTTCTTTCTGGTTGACAAGCCTCTGTGGTCAATGATTCCTCAAACGGTTCAAAACGAAATGGCAAATTGTTCAAAATGAGAAATGGTCCAATCTAAAACAAAATCGAAGTAGTTTTGAAGTCTACTTCCGCTTTGGAAATCTGTGATGGAGTCAGAAACAGCAGCCAAATATGACAAGCTTGCTGCTGAGTATACGAAGGTGAATGTTCTCTAGAACTTCTCTAAGGTAGTCTAGTGAGTAACACATACGCACACACACACATGCACAACAGTTGAAATAATGAAATAATTATTTCAGTTGAAATAATGGCTGGGACGGTATTCATGTCGAGATAGCATGAGACTTAGCATGATGCTAACTTAGAAGCTCTTCCAAAAGTCCTATTAAATCCTATAGGACATTGGAAGAGCTTCTAAGTTAGCATCATGCTAAGTCTCATGCTATCTCGACATGAATACCGTCCCAGAACTGACTTTGTCAACTATATAAAAAGTATAATATTGGAAGAAGAAGACAACAGATTGCACACACACAGTGACTCGAGTGAGTGACAAACAAATGAAACACACACACACATACTCAGTCAGTCAGTGACATAGGTAGTATCATAGTGACAATTGTCGTATGCAAAAAAGTAGCATCGTGTAAGATGCGCACAGAGTAACCACACAGACAGTGCACAAATGCATAGCAATGCACACATATATATCATATATGCACAGACACTGGTCTTGGCTGGCTGGGTCACTTTAAGATTAGGGATTTGTTTGTTTGTTTGTTTTTGTACGACCTTCAGACCTCGACCATAACAGTATCAAAAAATCAATTTGTTGATTGTGAATACTTAATGGAACTATTGGAAGAAGAAGGAGGAGGAGGGACACACACACAGTGACACACACACACACACACACACAAAAGTTTACTGTATATTTTATTGATTCCATGTATATATGGTTGTTTGACAATATTAACATTTCTTCCCCTCACAACACTATCTGAACCATCTTAGACGGAAAAAGTGCTGTCTCTATAGGGGATTTGAAGAATGAAAATATCACTTTTTCCGTCAAACAATTCACCAATATTTTCTGTCCCGGATAGTACACTTGACACTTGGAGCGCAAGTGAAGTAATAGTGTGCGTGCACTAAAACTGCACTTGTCGCAAGTGAAGTTATAGTGCGCGTGCACTACAACTGCACTTGTACCGTTTTGGGTTGAGGGGAAGAAATGTTAATATTGCCGGTTGTTTTTTCTCTACCAATGATTATTAACCTTTTCACTGCCCCGTCACGGATATTTCCGTCAACTTCCGGTAACCTATAAACTGCCCCGTCACGGAAATATCCGTCATAGGGTTATTCTAAGAGTTTCCCGTTTTCTATCCATACGCTTTTCGCAGTATGTTCGAATGCAGGTCAGGTAGTTCAGGTCAGGTCAGGTAGTTAGGACATTAGGCCTCGCGGCCTCTTCACTGTCCTGTCTTTTTTTTAAAAACTTTTGCACAGCTGAGAGGTTTTTATATTTTGTTTTCGGCAAATCTGCCTTTTACTTTTAGTCATGCTCATATTGTAGTTTTGATATGTTGGTGTATCCACCAAGGAGGTTTTTGAATTGTGTTAGATTCTGTGCTCGTTTAATATGTGCAGGAAGAGTCCAAAACTTTGTTACTCTGTTAGAAAAGAAATTTTTTCTAATATTACTATTAGTTCGGCTATACTGGGTTAGTATTTTTAAATCACTGTTACGGGTTCTTGAGTCAGTTTCTTGAGTCCTGTGAGAAGGTTCTCAAAGTCAAAGGATAGTATATTCAATCCCCGTTCAGAAAAGCATAGGTTATATGCACTTTTATTCAGAAAGTTTTGCGATAGACTCGGCAACCTAAAACGGCTTGGCAAATAGTTGCACCGGAACCGGGCTCGGCAGTGAAGGGGTTAAATAAAAATAATGTAAGTTGTTGCAGCTATCCACTTTGTTAATCTGTTGCCTACTTATATTTCCTTCATAATGCTAAGAGACCAAAAGTGGAGTTTCATGTCTTCTACTGAATTGATTTTTTATGTTTCATAAACATTGCCCTGTTATATTTTTTATGCTATTGTATATTATATGTATATGAATTAGGATGTATATATGTACGTGAAAGAGAGGGAGAGAGAGAGACTAGAGAGAGAGAGGGGGGGGGGGGAGTGTACATATTGTGTGGGTGTGGGCATATTTGCAAGCATATAGTGTGTTTACGCTTTGTTGTTGGGTTGTTGTTTTCTAAGTTATTGCATGCTAATTTTTCGTCATTTAATTATTTATCTGTGTTATAGATGGCTTGATGCAAAAAAGCAAACATTATTGCTTATTCAATGTACCATCTGAAAATAAAATTTTTGACTTTCACACACACACACACACACACACACACACACACACACACACACACACACACACACACACACACACACACACACACACGTGCACACTTATACAGACATGCACACACACACACACACAGTGACACACACACACACACTGGACTGGAACCAATTTATTGTTAAATTAACTATAAAAGTTGTACTGACATTGAAAAACAAATGTGTAGCAAACAATGAAAATTCAATAAATAGCAAATAAATTCAACAAGAATGATAATTGCAAATGAAAATTCTTTACTCTCTCTCTCTCTCTCTCTCTCTCTCTCTCTCTCTCTCTCTCTCTCTCTCTCTCTCTCTCTCTCTCTCTCTCTCTCTCTCTCTCTCTCTCTCTCTCTCTCTCTCTCTCTCTCTCTCTCTCTCTCTCTCTCTCTCTCTCTCTCTCTCTCTCTCTCTCTCTCTCTCTCTCTCTCTCTCTCTCTCTCTCTCTCTCTCTCTCTCTCTCTCTCTCTCTCTCTCTCTCTCTCTCTCTCTCTCTTCTCTCTATCTCTCTCTCTAACTCACTCTTTCACTCACCCCCTCTATCTTAATCCATATCACATTTACTCAATCATTTTGATTCTCAATCACACACACAATGACCCTCTCACTGACACTTTATCACACTCAATTTGTAAAATCCCTCATTCTACTGCCAATTACTGCCACACACACACACACACACACACAAGCATGTACGCACACGCACACACACACATGCACACGCACACGCACATGCACACGCACACGCACACTCACGCACACATACACACACTATGTACACATACACACATTCACAATCTCTCTCACTCTATCTTTCTCGCCCCCCCCCCCCCCCCCCCTCTCTCCCTTCTCTCTCAAAAGGTACAAAAAATCATTAACAATTTCCCTATCAATAAAATGACACTCATGACACTCTACATGCACAATTAACTACAAACACACACACAGACACACACGCACACAGACACACACACACACACACACACACACGCACACACATGCATGCAAGCACGCACAAATGCATACGTGCACACACACAAATGTATGTATACACGAACGCATGCACACACACAGGATTTTTTTTTAATAAGTATGAAAAGTATGCAAGGAAATTGAAAAATTCAGGACAAGACTATTTAAACTTACTTTATAAACACACATACACTTGCATGCACTCACTTTCACGCACAAACACACACACACACACACACACACACACACACACACACACACACACACACACACACACACACACACACACACACACACACACACACACAAGCATGTGGTAGACACTCACACATAACTTGCTCAGCTAATCATACTTACTCAACTTTTGTGTGTGTTTGTTTTTTCAGTATGAGTAAGTGACTTGCTTCAAATGCTAAAAGTAAAACCACTAGGTGTTTGTTATGTTCCCAAGTAGTACTGCATAGGTGTGCATCATTTGAGTCCACATTGGATGCTTTTTCTCTTGTGTTTCAGCTGAAATCACAGGTAGCAGTTTTAAAAAAGGCATACCTGGATGAACATGAACAATGTTCTCAGATAAAGGTAAATATATTTTTTAATATAAATTTGACTTTGTCACGAACAATAGTCATTTTGCGCATTTCTATAGTATTATGTTGGGTAAGTTGTTTTTAATCATTTAACCCTTTCGCCGTCAGCCATTCTTCAGCAAAAAAATTCCAATTGGGTAAAGGAAAAATTGTAATTGCAATATTGGAAATTCCTCTGTAACATGTATAACATTAGGCCTATCTAAAATTAAGAAATAGGGTCTTTGGATAACAGGCCCTGATTTGATGCCTTTTAGTGACATGGGTGCAAAACCATTGTGGAGCATAAATGCGACATTGCCATTGGCGGTGAAAGGGTTAATGTTAAAAATGTGTTTTAAATTTTTGTTGAAGGTATGTCTCATGCCGGCTTTTAATGAATATTTTGTATTTTGTTTACCTGCAGACCTTTGTGTTGCTTGGTTGCTTTTTTGTATCACGTTTGCACTAGCTCTAGTGCTGCTGCCAAAAGGATTGGTTGGCCTTTGGGGACCTTCCCCAATGCCATCTGTCCTCAAACCCCTTTGACCAAGAATGTGGGGATGTACCATCAGACATGCCTACCGTATTATCCGGGTTATCCGTATTTGTGACGGAAATGTATTGATTTTGGCAGTGTGTTCCGAAAATACAGAAAACAGGCGCATGTTACGGGGAAAAAACCCACATCAACCAAAAAAAATTACGATGCCGGCTGGTGGTTTAGCGTCTGCGAGAGAGAGAGAGGCGGGAAAGCAATACCGAAAGCTTACGAAAGTCAGACCCGAAGTTTTCCGAGAGAGCTTTTAAACAGTCTTTCACCAAGGTCGAGCCTAAATTTGACCGGTTACGCGCTTGGCAGCTTCAAGCGTCGGAGTGCATGAATTCCATGAAGATGGATGCTGGACGCTAAGCTATGTTCCTGAATCATGCTCTGTTACGGATTTTGAGTGTGAGTGTTCCTGAAAAGCAAATTTTGGGGTAGGCATGTCTGTACCATGGACAAGGCTTCTCCACTATAGTTTTAGCACAGCCCACCGGAATAGCAGCTGTCCCCTTTGCTATGTGGCTGTCTTAATCAGAAATGACGGGCAGGCACATATAATTATATAACTATGCGATCGTGCTAGGAATTTTTAAAACCAGTCCTATCACCGACTACCCACCAACACAAAAAACCCACTCAATTAGAGACTGATTGATTTTGGTCCCTTTTATTTCAAATAACACAATATTCTCAAGTACCCACCAACAATCTGTGTCAGAACAAGTCCCAGGGTAACAGAAACAGAAAAAATAGAACCACAATATCAATGCCTCTATTATCAGTCCTAGCAAAAATAAATCAGCCCCACTCCCTGGGATTGGCAGGTCATTAAGACTGAACGGACGTTAAAAATGATTGATTCATTGATTGATTCATTGGCTGAAGTGATGCTTGGATGGGTGATTAATTCATTGATTGATTGATTGACTGAAGTGATGCTTGGCCGGGTGATTGATTCATTGATTGACTGAAGTGATGCTTGACCGGTAGGACCAGGTGAAGGAGAAGGACCAGTGGATCAGGAAGAGTGACCAGGAGGTGGACAGCCTCGTGTTCCGCAACCAGCAGCTGTCCAGGCGGGTGGAGCTCCTTCAGGAAGACCTGGACCTTCTGGAGGCTCAGCACAACAAGAAACACAACAAGGTTAGGATGTTTGGTGGGTGGAAGGGTATATGGGGGAGGGGCGGAGTGGACAACCAGCAGCTGTCCAGGTGGGTGGAGAGCTTCTCCAGGAAGACCTGGACCTTCTGGACGGTCAGCACAACAAGAAACACAACAAGGTTAGAATGTTTGGTGGGGGGAAGGGTATATGGGGGAGGGGCGGAGTGGACAACCAGCAGCTGTCCAGGTGGGTGGAGAGCTTCTCCAGGAAGACCTGGACCTTCTGGACGGTCAGCACAACAAGAAACACAACAAGGTTAGAATGTTTGGTGGGGGGAAGGGTGTATGGGGTAGGGGCGGAGTGGACAACCAGCAGCTGTCCAGGTGGTCCCAGCTTCTCCAGGAAGATCTGGACCTTCTGGACGGTCAGCACAACAAGAAACACAACAAGGTTAGGATGTTTGGTGGGGGGAAGGGTATATGGGGGAGGGGCGGAGTGGACAACCAGCAGCTGTCCAGGTGGTCCCAGCTTCTCCAGGAAGATCTGGACCTTCTGGACGGTCAGCACAACAAGAAACACAACAAGGTTAGAATGTTTGGTGGGGGGAAGGGTATATGGGGGAGGGGCCGAGTGGACAACCAGCAGCTGTCCAGGTGGTCCCAGCTTCTCCAGGAAGATCTGGACCTTCTGGACGGTCAGCACAACAAGAAACACAACAAGGTTAGAATGTTTGGTGGGGGGAAGGGTATATGGGGGAGGGGCCGAGTGGACAACCAGCAGCTGTCCAGGTGGTCCCAGCTTCTCCAGGAAGATCTGGACCTTCTGGACGGTCAGCACAAAAAAATCACAAGGTCAGAATATTTGTGTGCAGTAGGGTGGGTATGTGTGGTTGTTAGGGGTGTTTGAGGGAGGGTTATGTGTGCTTGTAAGTTGTAGGGGTGTGTGGTGGGTGGATGGGGTCATGTCTGTGTACATGCGTGTGTGCGTGCGTGCAGGCGCTCTGTGTATGCGTGTGGTGTGTGTGTGTTCTGTGTCTGTGCCCATGCCTGTGTGTCTGGATATTTACCTGGCCAGACAGAGTCTGACAGGTTTTGTTTTGGGGCTGTCTGTCAATCTGTTTGTTTGTTTGTCTGTCTGTGTATCGATTATCTTAAAAACTACTGGACAAATTTTGATCAGATTTGACAGAAACAGAAAGAGTGAGAGAGAGAGGCATTAATTAACACCTCTCTCTCTCTCTCTCTCTCTCTCTCTCTCTCTCTCTCTCTCTCTCTCTCTCTCTCTCTCTCTCTCTCTCTCTCTCTCTCACGCGCGCGTGTGTGTGTTTAGTGTCATAAAATAATTATTTAGTATACAAATTTAGTTTTTTCATTTTTAGGCTTATATTGTTATATTTTGTCTATTGTGACTTAGCCAGAATGTTTATATTTATGTAACGAAAAGTGTTTCTTTGATATTATTGTATTGGGGATCCTGTATGATGAGAGAGAGAGGGAAAGAGAGAGAGAGAGGGGGGAGAGAGAGGGGGAGAGAGGGGAGGGAGGGAGAGAGGGAGGGGGAGAGAGAGTATGGGCCGTGTGTACGCACGTATTAATTGGTGCATTCCTTCCTGTTACTTGTTTACATTTTTATTAGTTTTTGTGAGTGTGATGTGTTATCAGAGAGTGACAGTGTTGGCGAACGAGGGTGGATGTCTTTGTGAGTGAAAATCATGTTATCGTTACTTTATTTCTTTGCATTCGAATGTTGGTGGTATGACTTTCTTGTTGATTTTAATTAATGTTTTCCATCTTTCATTGTTGCTTTTGTAACGCGCAACGGGCATACTACTATGTTTAGCGCTATATGAATTATTATTATTATTATTATTATTATTATTATTATTATTATTATTATTATTATTATCATTATTATTGCTACTATTATTATTATAGGATTGGGTTTTATTTTGCTATGTATAAGTGTTTATTCCAAAATGTGTGTATGTTAAAGATGAGTATGTAGAATAGGATTTGTTTTTATTCTGTCATGTATATGTGCTTACATTTACGTTTGATGTATTTTTAAGATCAGTATGTAAAATGGGCTTAGGCTTGATTTTATTATGTGTATCGGCTTTAAATTTAAAATGTGTAGGTTACATGTTATGAGTATGTAAAATAGGATTAGTCTTAATTTTGTGATGAGTTAAGTTTTACTTATGTGCATGTTAAAGACGAGGACTAGAAAGTAGGTTTAGGCTTGATTTCGTTATGAGTAGTATTTATTTTTTAATATGTGTATTCGCTTGCAAACAATATGACTTGGTCTGCTTTTGTTACGAGTTACGAGTGTGTGTTTACCTTTTAATTTGTTTATGCTAAAATGAATAATGTAATGTAGGAATAGGTCTCATGTTGCCATGGGTACGTACATGTATTTACATTTTAAATTGTGCATGTTAAGATGAGTAGGTAAAGTAATATTATGTTTGACTTATTATGTGCATGGGTTTCTTTTCAAATAAGTACATTTTAATGATGAAGTATGATTGAGGTATTTTTTTTATATGTTTGTGCACTTCTTTGAGTGTGAAAAGTAGGATTGGGTTTTATTTTCCCGTGTGTATGAGCTTACGTCACACATTTTGAATGTTAATAATGAGTATA
>CM065684.1:27897444-27951847 GCA_017654935.2 Phymorhynchus buccinoides
AATACTATATGTTAGGCCTACTGTTACTGTTAATCTGAATTTTGTGTTAAATTTGGGGGGTGCGCCTTATAATCAGGTGCGCCTTATAGTCCGTAAAATACAGTAAGTGTTGTTAAATATTGGAACCGTATTAGGAATTATGATGTTGTCTTTGTCGTATGCTACTAAGTTCTCCAAACATTTGTCTCTGACTTTTTTAATTATTTGACGTACTAGCGCATCATAATCGCACCCTGTGAAAAGCTGTGGCTGTGGACTTGCTGTTTCAGTGAGCAAAATTTGGTGTCTGTGAGAGACCGTCTTCAGGCTGGTCTGTCCAGAGCTAACAGAGTCATCTCCTGCCAGCTGCCTTTCATTGATACAAGTCTGTTGTGATTTTTGTCTTTTCATTGATGCAAGTCTGTTGTGATTTTTGTCTTTTCATTGATGCAAGTCTGTTGTGATTTTTGTCTTTTTATTGATGCAAGTCTGTTGTGATTTTTGTCTTTTCATTGATGCAAGTCTGTTGTGACTTGTCTTTTTATTGATGCAAGTCTGTTGTGATTTGTCTTTTCATTGATGCAAGTCTGTTGTGATTTGTCTTTTCATTGCATGGCTGCCTACCGCACCCCCCCCCCCCCCCCCCCCCCCCCTAAGGGGTATTTATCCCTGAAAATAGTTAAAATGATACCTTGTCCCTGGAATCCACTTTTCTATCTGGAGATCCTGGAAACTGAGTCGAATCAAAATTTTGTATATCAGTCACTTGTGTTGTTAGCTGACCTTCCTATTTGAAGTCAGGAACACCTAAAACAACAGACACTGATAACGTTTCTCAACGGACATGTTACACAAAGGTTACTGAACACCAAAGGATCTTGAAGATTGAAGCACATTGGCACCGAAAAGTCACAGAAATTTTGCTACATCATGAAATAATCAAAAGTTAATGTTCGTTTTGACCCTGATGCATAACATTGCGATGTTTGTCCCTGGATAAGTCTCTGTCCCTGGTTTTTAACACTTTCACCGCCAGCCATATTTCAGCCAAAATTTTCCATTAAGTTTACCTGGGTAGAGAACAAAATCCATCTGCAGTATTGGGGATTCTTCTGTGACATATCTAAAATAAGGTCTATCCTTACTTCCCAAAACTAAGACAATAGGGTCTTTGGATAATAGACCCCAATTTGATGCCTTTTAGTGACATAGGTGTTAAATCACTGTGGTGCTAAAATGCGACTTTGGCGGTGAAAGGGTTAAGCAGCTTGTCCCTGGAAACTACAAGAGGAGGTAGGCAGCCCTGTCATTGATACAAGTCTGCTGTGATTCGTCTTTTCATTGATACAAGTTTGTTGTGGTCCGTCTTTTCATTGATGCAAGTCTGTTGTGATTCGTCTTTTCATTGATGCAAGTCTGCTGTGATTCGTCTTTTCATTGATGCAAGTCTGTTGTGATTCGTCTTTTCATTGATGCAAGTCTGCTGTGATTCGTCTTTTCATTGATACAAGTCTGTTGTGATTCGTCTTTTCATTGATGCAAGTCTGTTGTGATTCGTCTTTTCATTGATGCAAGTCTGTTGTGATTCGTCTTTTCATTGATGCAAGTCTGTTGTGATTCGTCTTTTCATTGATGCAAGTCTGCTGTGATTCGTCTTTTCATTGATGCAAGTCTGTTGTGATTCGTCTTTTCATTGATGCAAGTCTGCTGTGATTCGTCTTTTCATTGATGCAAGTCTGCTGTGATTCGTCTTTTCATTGATGCAAGTCTGCTGTGATTCGTCTTTTCATTGATACAAGTCTGTTGTGATCCGTCTTTGTGGTTTCCCTTTTGTATCTGTCAGTGTGTTGTGTCTCTGTCTAAATGTTAGTCTGTCTGTCTCTCCCTCTCCCTTTCTCTCTCGCTTTTGCTGTCTCTCTCTCCTCTCTCTCTCTCTCTCTCTCTCTCTCTCTCTCTCTCTCTCTCTCTCTCTCTCTCTCTCTCTCTCTCTCTCTCTCTCTCTCTCTCTCTCTCTCTCTCTCTCTCTCTCTCTCCTCTCTCTCTCTCTCTCTCTCTCTCTCCTCTCCCTCCCTCCTCTCTCTCTCTCTCTCTCTCTCTCTCTCAGTCTCTCAGTCTCTCCGTTTAAGAAGGATGCAATGTTTATGGCCTTTAAAATGGATGAATAGATCCTTCGCAGATTCTATGACAAGGCCCATAATGCACCTTGATTCAAGAGACAATTTATAGAAAAATAGAATGTCTTTTTAGCACAAAATCGGATTGTTCCCCCATGAAAAAGTAGGACAAACACAATGGTCCTACCAAATAATGAAAGGTCACTTGCACAAACCACGACATTATGTTCTTTGGCTATTTGCGAACATTTCTTAATTCTCCTCCGAAATCGAAAAGTGTCAGTTACTTGCAGCGGGGAGACCAGTACCTTACCCATTATGGCTGTATGGCCTAGGAACGCAGAAGAAGATTCAATTCCTTTTATTTTTTATTGTTGATTTATTTATCTGGCACACATGATAGAATGGCAACTGTTAACACAGAATCATTACCTGAACAAAGCAGACATTTCGTGGTGTTAATTTTTAAGCAAAATATGACTATACATTTATTGTTGGGTGCTCCTTCTACAGAGTTTCCCACAAGTTTGTAAGTAAGAAAAGTAGACTTTGGTCTTGTTTGATCAAGAAAATATTATGCAAGAAACACTATTGATCAATAAGCACTTTTTTACGATTTACGGTCTTTGTTTCAGTATTTAGTACCTGTGTGGCAAACTGTGTTTGTTTTAGTATTTTTAGTACCTGTGTGACAAACCATGTTTGTTTCAGTATATACCATATTTTTTGGATCATTAGGCACTTGTGTGTATAAGGTGAATACAGCAATTTTCAACAAACATCTGAAAAACATTTAAGAAAAAGGCACCCTTGTTTATAAGGTGACACACACCTCGCAAAAGAAAGTCAAACTTCGAAGCCCGTACGCGTCCGGTAAACGCTTGCCGTAAATCATAAAACATTGTAGATAAGTGCTTATTGATCAATATTGTTTCTTGCATAATATTTCCTTGATTAACTTCTTTTTTGAGTCAAAGATGTACTTTTTCTTGTGCTTACTCTGCTTTTTTTCCGGTTACTTAAACATAATGCAGAAATTACTGTTTATATGATGCAACTTATAAAGAGACATTACTTTTCCAGAGCACAGAACGCTGAACTCCCTTAACCTGCCAGCTTATGACCGAAAGCACCAAATCCGTGCCCGTGAGCTGATCGGTCAAGCCTCGACCATCGTTGGGGAGGTCACCCAGGGTCTGTCCAAATTCTTCATGTATAGCGAGCAGCGATCGCAAATCTTTCCTTCCGACGGTCGGTCTGGGCCTGTGAGCCCTGTGAATTTCAAGGTATTCATTTTTTTATTTTTTTATCCAGTTACGAAATTTGAATCAATGTTTCACTTTCAGGTATATTACTTGTATTAGTCATGCTATTGATTACCGTATTTTACGGACTATAAGGCCGACCCTATTATAAGGCAACATCTCTCTCTCTGTCTCTCCCTCCCCCCCTCTCTCTCTCTCTCTCTCTCTCTCTCTCTCTCTCTCTCTCTCTCTTGTTTGTCTATTATTATTTTTTATTTTTTTTATTTTTTTTTTTTTCAATTTTGCTTGCTTATTATTTTATTTGTTTGAGGACCTGATGAAAAGAAGTGTTGTTTTGCTCATTCAGTTTATCCTCATTAAACATTTCTTTCTCTCTCTCTCTCTCTCTCTCTCTCTCAGTCCCCCACACGCACAAATTTTGGCACAAAATTCAGATTTTGTTATCATAGTTCTTACTATATTATCAGTCATATTATAAGGCGCAGGGGCCTTGGTCTAGGAAAAAAATATTGCCTTATAGTTATAGTCCGAAAAATAAGGTAGTATAATTACTATAAATTTAGAAATTTGTTATCAATGCATGAAAAACTAATTACCGTGTGTAATTGTATTGGTGGATTGTTTTGGGGGACAGTATTTTATTGATTCGGCTCAGTATTGTCAGCACTACCACTTGCAGAATAGAAAGACAAATTTACGTTCTATGATATTTTTTGGTCTTTCTCAGTAATGTCAGTACCTGCGCGACAAACCGTGTTTCAGTATTTGGTACCAGCGTGGCAAACTGTGTTTGTTTTGGTGTTTTTAGTACCTGTGTGACAAACCATGTTTGTTTCAGTATATACCATATTTTTCGGATCATTAGGTGCTTGTGTGTATAAGGCGAATAGGGCAATTTTCAAGAAAAATCTAAAAAAATGTAAAGAAAAAGGCGCCCTCGTTTATAAGGCGATACACACCTTGCAAAAGAAAGTCAAACTTTGAAGCCTGTACGCGTCCGGTAAACGCTTGCCGACCGCCATTATTGCTGTCATAAACGAGAGTTGGCTCCCCTTTCAAATAATCGAACTTCCGTTTGTGCGACTTCCTGTTGTTGTGTTTGGACTTTTGTTGGCGAAAACTAATATAATTATGCCATTTTAAGCTCTACAATGATGCTTTTTGCATCCAATGAAAGGTTATGGCATCTGTTGGATGGTATCTCTGACGATAATAGGGATTTTGAAGCTTTTTAATGTGAGTATTCGTCATATCGGCGACTTGTTACCACTTTCGATGTCTAGACTCAAGTAGACTGTACTGAGCACAGCAATTGTTGCCTCTCTTCTCATGATTTTGTTCACTGAAAGGGCACCCTCGTTTATTAGGCGCATAGATCGAAATTGGAGAAAAAAATATCGCCTTATAACCCGAAAATTACGGTAGTTAGTACCTGCATGACAGCTGCGTTTTTTTCAGTATCAGTGTAACAAACTTTTGGCGCTCATTATGTGCGTCTCTGATGCTCAAAACTCTTATTTAGCACACTGGGTTACAGACCAGTGCTACTCTAAGATGTAGCAATTTTTATACCTGACGCACAGTTTTGGAAAGAAAATGTTCAAAAATTATAAAGAGAGACGCCCCTGAACTATATCTCCAGGTGAAAAAATCTAGAGACAAACTTCACCCGTTAAGTGATGCACTGAGGATCGAAAAGTCATAGGACAAACTGTCCTGAGATCAGAGAAATCAATAGGACAATGCTTAGTTTTGTTCTGACCCAGAGTCAATGAAAAGAAAAAAGAAAAGAAAAATACATACCTGGGAAAGTTTCGGCCAGCTTACTGCTGGCCTTTGTCAACCCATACTGAGCTGGGTATCTTGGAGTTGGGGCTGTTGGTTTTTTTGCCTCCTGAGTTGTTATCAGTTGTTATCTTTCGGATGAGACGATAAACCGAGGTCCCGTGTGCCCATGCACTTAGCATACGTTAAACCCAGTGGCAACGAAAAAGTTGTCATTTGGTCAAAATTTCCCCCCTCCCTCATCAGTGACAAAAATCGCATGCCCCCCAAAAATATTAAAAAATTGGGTGGCGCGCCTCTGGCAGCGACGCGCTCCAGGTGGGAGCAACCCGAATTTCACAGAGACGCCTCTGTGACTATTAAGTACCTAATACCTAAAATACCTAATACCTAATAGAGCTGGCTCTATGAAGTACCTAATACCTATACTACCTAATACCAGAGCTGGCTTGATTGATCAATAGGACAATGTCCTGGTTCTTGCAGAAAACAATAAGACAAAGCGTGCCTATGTTAAAAATTCAATTTAACATTTGTCCTGACAGGGGAGAACACAATAGGACATTTTCAATTTTAATAAGTCAGTGGCCTATGACCGGGGCCTCGGGACATCACTGCCCACTGATTCTGACCCCCTGATTTTGAAGCTGAAATTTACCCTGCAGTGTTCTGCCTTTGTTTAGGGCTATATCAGACCAACACCAGCTTGACCAAGGCTACATCAAAATGTCGTTATGCCATGCATAGTTATGCGGGGATTGTCTTTAGCCATGACAAGCTCCTAGCATAACGTCATCAGTCTCCAAAAAAAAAACGAAGACGGGGTGTGGCTGTGCCACGTGGTGGGGTAATAAAAAAAACGGTCACACACGTGTTCTCATTCATAGCTGATGCATTTGTACTATGGTGTTCTTCGGCTGTCAGCTTATTCTTTAACCCTCAATAAAGATCATTTTGACTTGACTTGACTTGGGATGATCCCTGGAGTCTTTTAGCCAGGGTTCGTCAACAACAACAACACTGCAGTGTGCTATGTTTGTTTCAGTATTGTCAGTACCTGCATGACAGCGTGAGTTACCTGCGACCCGTGGAGCGGAGTCTGAAGCTGTTCTCTGAGGAACTGAGGGAGGAATCGCTCACTGTGCTAGTGAGTCAGGACACCCTTTGTAGACATCCGTTGCTCTCTTCATCATGTGATGAACTGCTGTGTTCTGAGTCTTTAACCCTTTCACCGCCAATGTCGCATTTATGCACCACAATGGTTTAACACCCATGTCACTAAACGGCATCAAATCAGGGCTTGTTATCTGAAGACCCTATTTTCTTAAATTTGGGAGGTAAGGATAGGCCTGAATTAGTACATGTCACAGAGGAATTCCCAATATTGCAGATGATTGTTTGCCTCTACCCAGTTAAGTTTCATGATAATTTTTTGGCTAAAAAATGGCTGGCGGTGAAAGGGTTAAAAACTTGAGATTACACAGTGGCCTTTTTGGTACTAACTACTTCTAAAACTTAGACTCCGACTAGACTCCTGACTCTCAAACGAGGGGGTTGGTTAACTCTTTCATTCCTGGTTTTATACTAACTGTTACTTCCCCCATTATTCCTATGCACTGGATCTAGAGGGGATTATTACCCTGGCCAAAGGGATGGGAATAGCATCTGGCCCGTCTGGAAATGAAAGTGACAGGCAATGGTTGGAAACGACTGACTGGAATGTTATACTATTTAAGCATTTGTCATCATTCTGTTTACTTCAGTCTGTTAAAAAATAAACACACACACACACAACGCGCACACACACACGCACACACACACACACACACACACACAGAATAACTCAAGATCTTTTTCAACTGTGACTCAAATGTTTGAGGTTAGGCAAACAGCAAACAATTCTGTATTAAAAAACAATTGTATTTAGTCTTGGTCATATCCATTCTCACACATGTTCTTTGATTTGACCATCCAACTTACGGAGTTTGACTGTCAGAAACTCTGTGTGCTATCCTGCGCATTACATCATGGCTGAAGAACTGGTCAAATCAAGTCAGGAAAAGTTACTACATGTATCTCGAAATGAGGCACAGAAAATCACTTTGCTTTGTATCTCTTAAGTTGTTTTTTGTTATTAATCTGTTCCGACCAATACACTGTTGTGCCCTGCTTTACCGAATGAGTGAAGTGGAAGTAAACTTGTGCATCTGCTTGAGATTTTTTTTCTTGGTGTGTGTGTGGAGGGGGGCATAAATTGTACACAGACTTTCAGTTCATAATGTCGTTTGAAAGATTCTAACATGATGTCAGAACCAGTGTTAACTGTCTTTATATAATTTGTGAACGCAAGTTGTATGTTTGTATGTATGTGTAAGCACATGTGTATATATGTATAAGTTAGATGGATTGGTAGATAAATCCGTGCCCATGATGTGATTGTTGTGTGTGTATTGCATTTTTGTTTGAATGCGTTATGAATGCTAACGTGTGTGTGCGCTTTGATTTGATTTATATCAAGATTCAGCGCCGTATAAATACCGTATGTTGTTGTTGTTGTGTGTGCGTGGTTGTGGGTGGGTGTGACCAAGAATTGTATGTGCGCACAGTGTTTAAAATAGTCGCATATTTAATTTTTTGGCTTTTCTACATACTATGTCTCTGTCTTTATTGTGTTGTTTTGTTGATTGTTTTATTGCTGCAGAAAGAATTTCCTGTAAAATGGACAATAAAAATATTGATTGATTGATTGATTGTCTTTAAGGTGTGTGTGTGTGTGTGTGTGTGTGTGTGTGTGTGTGTGTGTGTGTGTGTGTGTACTACACGTGCAGTGTGGCTATATTCTTTTTAATGTACACATGCACACATTTACATCTTTACTAAAATAAAATCGTTTTCTGTCAATACTATTATAGGAAACTGCCACTGATCTTCAAGAGCTGGCAAAAAGTTTCTCTCGCCTGGTGGATTACTGCAGCAAAGTGCTACCATACCAAGTTTTAAGGTGAATGTACCAGTTTTGGCTCACTCGTGTTAACACGAAGTGAATCTATAGTATGATGGTTGTTCGGTTGTGTGTATGGTCCAATCTCCAAACTTTAACGTTGGCATTTTCTTGGGAAATAGAAGGCATACATTGTTCAAACTTTGCACACATGTAGATGTCTATGCAAGCTTCCAAACAATAATGATTTGAATAATAAAATACTTAACACTGTAAACAGATAACGAACAGATAACATTTTAGATTAGTGGGTTAGAGAATATTCAACAGGCAACATGAGTTAAGATACTCATCAACACTGAAAGCCTCGATAGCGCATTGGTAAAGTGTCTGTCTGTCATGCCAATGGTTCCGGGTCCGATTCTCGGCACAGGCACTTTTTTTTTTTTTTTTTTTTTTTAGTTGTATCCATTAACGATAGTTTCATTTGTACTTTAACATTTTATTGGCAATCTTGTACTTTAGACACCCCCCTCAATCTTTGTTGTTGTCACACGTATTCCTGTTCAAGTGAACCTTGAAGGCTTTGCCTCTTGTTTAATTTTTTTTTTTACTTTAAGGCACTCCCAAAATTTATTTTTTTTACACCAAAATCAGTTTTTGTTATTATATTTTGTTCTACTATACAGACAAACCTCTATTTTAAGACTTCCAAAATGTCCGGGAAAATCGGTCGTAAATTGGAGGGGTCGTATGACGGAGGTTTTCACTGGCAGCCGTAGAAAGAAAAAGTTCAGCACAGTTCATCAGGCATCAGAACAGCCCGCGGATTTCCGCGGTTTTGGTAGCCACTGGCCGCGGTTTTGGCACCGCCGGCCGCGGTTTGTACTTCATGAGGCAGTGCGATCTTATTCTCAAATAGTATTCTTAAACGGTTTGTTTTCATACTGCGCCTTTGGAAACGAAAAATCGTGGCCATGTTTGTTTTTTCTTAAGAGTTTAGAGCTCTCTAGACTCTTTCACTGTTTCAGAATTTGTTTTGATGACAGTGATTGTGATTTGGGTTTTAAATGAGTCGATTTAGAGGATATGATCGCGGGAGACTACGATGATGTGAGAACTTTGAACTTTTCCGCGAGAAATCGGGTAGCGAATGATCGCAATGATGCTAGGACTAGAGTTTTGTGGGGTCCGACTCGATGTCGACTCCGAGTCATGGCGAGTGTTGTTCTTCCGCGGATTGGACTCTGGAGTATTCTGATGCCTGGTTCATACTCTCTTCTTCATGCACACATACAACAAAAATTTGACATATTAAAACTGGATTTGGGTCTTTCCAACTCCATAGGATTGTGCAATCGATATTACAGTTTCACTTTGCCGACTTCTTTTAATCACCTCCACTCTCGTCCAAAGTCAGTGGTTTTCTTTTTCAAAGTCAGTGGTTTTCGTGCTTTTCCTACGCTCTCCGCCATCTTTTCTACAACAAGGGAAGCGACTCCGCTTTCAGGCCCTTGACCGTGGTTGTTTCCCTTTGCTCGAAGTCTATGCAGACGACAGCAACGGTCGTAAAAACCAACAAAATGGCGGTCGTAAGTCGAGTTTTAGAGGAAGTCGTTTAAGAGAGGTCGTTTACATAGTAAAATGCATCTGTGCCAACAAATCCGGTCTCAAATGAGAGGTGGTCGCTTAACAGAGGGTCGTAAAATAGGGGTTTGTCTGTATTAGTTGTCACATTATAAGGTGCAGGGATCTCTCTCTGGGAAAAAAACAACTATCCCCTTATAGTCTGAAAAATATGGTAAAAGTCTCGATGATAATCTATGGAATTATATGAGGTTCTTCCCCGAAGACGGAGTGTGGCTGCCCACGTGGCGGGGTGATCAAAAACGATCACACACGTAATGTTCTCATCCCTAGCTGATGCATTTGTACCATAGTGTTCAAGTGCTTCGGCTGTTGGGATGATCCCTGGAGTCTTTTAGCCAGGGTATGTAAACAACAACATAATTATGAGGTTCATATATATATATATCTCTGACGTGAATAACACACACACATAAACGCATGCATGCATACACACACATGAATGTGTGCGCACGTGCACGCAGGCTTGCACACACATGCACACACACACACACGCATGCATGCATGCATGCATGTACATATACAATATACAATGAATGAGAAGATTGACCAAGTTTTGTATGTTAACAACCATAATTTAAAATGTGTGTGTGTGTGTGCAACCATGTAAATGTATGCATGTGTTTGCATGAACATGTATGTGTGTGTGTGTGTGTGTGTAAGCTTGCGTGCTCGCATGTGTGCTCGCATGTGTTTGTTTGCGTTTGTCGCATGCGATTGTTTGCATAAACGTGTGCAAGTGTGTACATACGTGTATGTTTGTGTCCACGTCTGTGTTTATGTCAGTTCGTGTGAACATGATGTCCTTGAGTTTGATCCTAGTTTCTTTTCATTTAAACTTTGATTGTGAAGTCCCAATAGCTCAAATTTCCATCGTGAAGTGTTGCGCTATATCAGAATTTCATTATTATCATTGTTGTGTGTGTTCAGTCTGGCTGAAGAAAATCGTGTTGAGGGCTGTCCATCCATCCTGGTTAGCAAAAACGAGGAACTGACGTCAGCACTGAAACGTTTCAACTCCGTCCTTAACAAGACGACCACCTACCTCACTCTCCTGTCCATGCAAAGTGAGACCCGTTTCTTGCAAGGCTTCCCATGTTCCACCATTTTGTAGATTTCGGCCAAAATTCAAAATGAAGTTCATGGGGAAAATGTTTTTTTCAAGTAATAATAATAAGAAATTGAGATTATATAGCACTCTTCGAAGGAAAAAAAATCATCCTCAGAGTGTTTCACAAATTTAGAGAAAAAAAATGTGTACATGATAACAGATATTAAGAGCAAACGTAAAAATCAAGTTAACATGATTTAAAGTAAAAAAGCAAAAGCACACACCAGTTCCCAAAATTTGCAATTTAGCAGTGATTTGTTGTTTTTATTGTTGTTTCGTAACCTGGCTAAATCACTCTAGGGATCATCCGAACAGCCAAAGCACTTGAACACTATGGTACAAATACATCAGCTAGGGATGAGAACACTACGTGTGTGACCGTTTTTGATTACCCCCACCGCATGGGCAGCCACAGTCCGACTTCGGGGGATGGTGATTTCTTTAATGTATGTATATATTTGTAAAAAATACTCTATATCGATTAAAATATCAAGGAAAGTAAGATACGCCACTAGAGTTCTCCCCTGTGGGTCCACCCAAAGCGTTCGTTGTTTGATGCGTGTGTTTCTTTGTTGCAGGCAGGCCAAGGGACAGTCACCCATTGTCCAGCCATGGCAAGATGTTTAAACTGATGTCCAGAAGTCTGGACCAACTGCATGATGCCGCCAGAGGTCTAACCTTTTTGTTTGTTTGTTTGTTGAAGGTCTTGTGTACACGTTAACACTATTCACAAGGTATTTCTATTTCCATGTGGCAACACAGTGAGCTGTAAGTCATGTTAAGAGTGTGCTATCACTGTGTTGCCATGGGGAAATAGAAATATCTCATGAATAATGTTAACGTGTACACAGACCTTAATGTATATGCTGGTTCTCTTTTCTTTTCCTTTCATCTGTTTAACTTTTCTTCTTCTTTGTCCGTCTCCGTTTTGTTTGTTTGATGATGCATTTGCTTGCTTTTATTTGCTTCTTCTTCGTTTTGTTCTTTGTTTTCCTTTGCTTCTTCTTTCTTTAATCTTTGTTGTGGACTATAGGCGTATAAATTTGCATGTTTGTGACATCCTTTTATATTTATCTGATAACTGTAATTGCTACAATGTTGTATGAATACGGGTACAGAATTGGACCCAAAAAAAACAGCAACCCAAAAAAAAACCTGATTGAAAACTAAAGATTAAAAATAAGTATTGATTGAAGTCATCATGTCAATTTTTCCTAGTATTACAGTGGAAATCTGGTATGTCAAAATTGAAAGGACTGACTCCTCCGAAATTGGAATGTGTCGGCTGAATGCAGCGAGGAGACCAGTGAAAACTGGAAAACGGACACATACGTACTCATTGTGGCCTTATGGCCTGGGAACGCAGAAGAAGAAGAAGAAAGGACTGAAATTAGTTTTTTAGGTAGTCGATATTTTGAGATTTAAAAAAAAAAAAGGTTTTGCCATAAGAGGGTTTAAATTGGGACCCAAAAATTATTGTAATAATTTTCACCTGGTTTCCACTGTAGTGATTTAATTGAGAGATAAATTAGAGCTGGTCTTACAGGAAGAAATGTAATTAAAGCTTTCATTGTTCCCATCACCTTGACTTATGGCTGTGTCAGACCAATTGACATAGGCTTGAACACCAAGGCTACGCCATAGGCTTGAACACCTAGGCTTCATCAATATGTTGTTATGCTATACATAGTTATGCGGGGATTGTCTTTAGCCATGACAAGCTCCTAGCATAACATCATCAGTTTCTAAAATCCCCCAAAGACGGACTGTGGCTGCCCACGTGGCGGGGTAATCAAAAACGGTCATACGCGTAATGTTCTCATCCCTAGCTGGTGCATTTGTACCATAGTGTTCAAGTGCTTCGACTGTTGGGATGATCCCTGGAGTCTTTTAGCCAGGGTACAACAACAAACAAACAACAAAGAAACATTGTTCCCACAGATATATCCAAGGTGTATAACGCCAAAGTTTCGTTGGAGCATCAGTTGCCCGTGGCAACGCCCAAGCTGAAAATGACGGACGAGTGTGTGGTGTCCTCCCTCGTTTCCATGGTTACCTCCACGGGAAAGGTGACGTTGTCTTTTCCTCTTATTTTTTATTACCGTTATGTGTGTGTTGATCGTAATCGGGGGGTGTACGTTGTGATATATTTGAATGTAGAACGCTTGTGAAAGGGAATCAATTTAAATTTTGCGCTTGAGCGTACACACCTGCATTTAGCAGCCGTCGTCGATTCTCAACTTTTCTATGCTTTATCTCTTCTAGCACCATGTATTTTTTGATGTTCTTGGTTGTCCGTTGCATCTCAACTGACAAGAGAGAAATAACTCATTTGTTTTAGCACGTATGCATTGCTTTAACAGGAGAAACGGTGATGAAAGCTCTAAAAAAAAAACCACATGGCAGGGTGCTTGGCAGTGAATGTCTTTGGATTTGGTGGGAGTGTAGAGTGATGTCTTGGGCGAGTATATTAGAAGAGTTAGAAGAGTTAAAGATCAGTTAAGAGGTAGGCAGTGCCAATGGCTATTGTATGCTCCACCTTCTGTTTGACTCAGTCTGTGTAGTCCTGGTGTAAAACTTATTTATTATTTTCAGTTTTTAAGCCCATCGCTTTGCCAGAAGAACGATTGTGAATTATTTAGATTGTTCCAATATAGTGTTGTTTTGGGTGGGTTTTTTACATTGATCTTTTTGTTTTAACTCATCATTAAAGTATTGGTTTTGTCCTTGTTTGTCTGCCTTTCTGCCATTGAACAAGTGCAACTAATAGTGTTTTCTCAACGTTATATGTAGATAACAATAGTGAAGGTTTTATGCAAAGAACTATCTACTGAATTAAGAAACTTCTATTGATCGTCATTCTCTGTTGATGCTTTATATCAGAGCAGGGGTACAGATTATGAAATGAGGAATAAAGGGACTAACAATTTTTTATAAAAGATAAGTTTGATCCTTGTTTCTTATCGTTTCACATTATTCTCATTTATGGTAGATTTTGGTTGGAAAATTAGAAAATAAATTCTTAAACCCTCGACTGCCATTTAACATAATAATAATAATTATGTAAATTTATATAGCGCTTCATCTCCAATGAAGGGGCTCCAAGCGCTTTGCAAAAGTTTAGGGAAGAAAATAAATAAATCGTAAAGGAATGAATAAAATAAATAATAATAATGAATAATATTTATATGGTGCAATATCCTGATAAACACAGCTCAAGGCGCCTTATGAATAATAAAGAAACGAAACAGCTTAAACACAACTTTAAAGAGGCCAAAACTAAAACCTTGGGCTTAATACATACACACACACACACAAGAATACACACAAGCGCATGAACACCCTTAACCTTTACGAGACTTCCTGGGTCGCCCACGACCCAGAGACACATAAAAACTGTTATATCTCAAAAACTATTTAAGCAATCGTCATGAAATTTCATGACTTTATCAAAAACGTTAATGGCTTTACGTGTCTTAAATTTAATTAATGTGTATAAAATACAAATGACGTAATATGATGCGTCATTTTAACATGCCTGTCCTGATGGCGCGGGTCTCCTACGACCCATACTTTAAAGAGCAGAAATATGCCACTGCAGTGCATTGAGTATGGGTCGTGGGAGACCCGCACCATCTGGATAAGGATAAACACATGGTGACTCTTTGACGAGTATGGGTCCTGGAGGACCCGCATCATCTGGACAGGGATAAACACTGTTAAAATGCATGTCCCTTTTTTTTTTTTACTGAGTATGGGTCGTGGAAGACCCGCGCGATCGTGTCTGTGTAGTCAAAAGCGTGATCCGGTAAAGGTTAAACACAACATACAAAGCAAGGCGCACGCATGCTCAAGGACACAGTCAGAACATGCAGATGCACATACACCAAGATGCACGCCACACAGAGACAGATACACCAACGGAACACACACACACACACACACACACACACCAAACGAACACACAAGCGTGCACGCATGCACGGACACAGACACACACACACATACACACTAAACGAACACAAACGCATGCACGCATGCACAGACACACACACAAACACACACACACACACACACACACACACACACACACACACACACACACACACACACACACACACACACACAAACACATGCGCGCGGACCAAAGGAAAAGGTGGCAGAAACTGGGCGTAGGGCGGCCCGCGGGGTGTTTCAAGAGTGTTTGAAGAGGTATCGCTTGATAGTGTCACTTTTTTACATATTTTTTCTTAAGTTTTCTCCGACAGTATAAGTGTTTTAACGTTGTTTGGTTATTTTGATTGAATTTTCAGTTATCAACGTTTATGGCGGAAAATCTGGAGTTTTTTGCATCAAGCGCAGAGCGTCATTCCTCGTGCGGCAATGACAGAGTTAAGCCCCCTGGTGAAGGGTCTCGTTGCCATCCGCAGGTCACAGAATTCCAGCATCGAGCAGCCAAGTTTTTAGCTTCCCTGCACTCACAGGTAGGTGGGCATATGCTGTGCACGCATTCATCATCTTAAGTTTGCCACTGTAGCGCTGCACAGTGGTAACGCGTTCACTTCGTGTCAAGTAAACCCGAGTTCGAACCTGGGTACAGGGGATTTTTCCTCTCACTTTGCACTAGGCCTTGCGGTCTGAACGTGGAGTCTTTCGGATGAGACGATAAACCGAGGTCCCGTGTGCTCATGCACTTAGCACACGTTAAACCCAGTGGCAACGAAAAAGTTGTCATTTGGTCAAAATTTACCCCCCTCCCTTCCTTCCTCATCAGTCACACAAAAATCACATGCAAAAAAAAAGAAGAAGAAAAGAGCATTGCGATGGGCTTCAGGTGGGAGCAACCTGAATTTCACAAAGATTCCTCTGTTACTATAATTTACCTAACCTAACCTAACCTAATTTTTCAACAACGAAAAAGACATTTGCTGTAAGGTTTTGATATTTAAAGGTTTGGTACAACTTTTTTTTCTCTCCATACTAGAGAGGGCAGGACTATGTGATCATTTGTGTGTGTGTGTGTGGGGGGGGGGGGGTTCTGTGTCTGTCCCACAAATATATTGTGAACCACTGCACAGAGTTCCTTCAAGTTTTGTATAGTGGTACATTACCCGAAGCTGATTTGTCTCACCCAGTAACTATCCCAGCTTTTTCTACTCCTAATAATGCGAGTATTACGGTGAAATGTAATACACACAGAGAGTCTATTGGCCACTGCAACAACTGCCTTTTGCAAGAGTGAATGCCCTTTTATATGCTTGGGTACTGACCAGCTAGGGCATAACTCTCGCGAATAACCTTATTTGAGGCCACTGCATTACTGCCTTTTTGTAAGAGTGAATGCCCTTTTCAGTACTGACCAGTCTATGGCTTAACTCTTGCTGTCAAGGGCATTAATAACCGTAGTTGCAGTGGCCAATAGGTGTACGCCACAAACTATCTTTCAATCGGACAGCTTGGCCAGAATCAGACTGACCATATTTTTCAGACTATAAGGCGTGCCTTATTAAATGGCACACCCTCCAAATTTCGAACAAAAATCAGATTTTGTTATTATGGTTTCTTTCTATATTTTCAGTCATATTTTAAGGCGCAGGGGTCTGAGTCTGGGGGGGGAAAAAGTATCGCCTTATAGTCCGAAAAATACGTTATGTTTACACGTTTTACTTTGATATGTTCAATATTTTGAGATAAAGAAAAGGTTTTTTCATAGGAAAGGTTACATTGGGACCGAATTATTATTATGCATTATCTGATTATTTTTTTTTTAATGATGCCCGTCTTTGAGTTTGCTGGTTTTCACTGTACTTTGCATAAATGTGTTTTTCCTTCTCACTTTTGCTGGTTTTCACTGTACTTTGCATAAATGTGTTTTTCCTTCTCACACAATGTTGCTTTTCACTGTACTTTGCATAAATGTGTTTTTCCTTCTCACACACACAATGTTGATTTTCACTGTACTTTGCATAAATGTGTTTTTCCTTCTCACACAATGCTGGTTTTCACTGTACTTTGCATAAATGTGTTTTTCCTTCTCACACACAATGCTAGTTTTCACTGTACTTTGCATAAATGTGTTTTTCATTCTCACACACACAATGCTGATTTTTACTGTTCTTTGCATAAATGTATTTTTCATTCTCACACACACACACGCACGCGCACACACCCACACACACACGCACACACACTACACACACACACACACAACACACACACACACACACACACACACACACACACACACACACACACACACAGGCGCTGCCAGACTCGGTTCCCTACCAGGCGGCGACAGAGAACCGGCGTGTGTTGGCCAAATCCATGGAGAGCCGGGAAGGGCTGGGGCGCCAGATGGCGCTGTTCCAGGAGCGGGCGGGGCGGCTGGAGCAGGACAAGGAACACCTGGTGCTGGAGCTGCAGCTGCTGAAGATCAAATATGACGCCGAGCAGCAGGTGGGTGGAACACATGGGTCCCCCCGTGGGGATACCGGGGGGGGTCTGTATAAATAGTTCCCCCACCTTCTGGAAGTTCTGTGCTTCTTTTTCTACCGTTGAGTATCCACAATCATAAGTTTGATTTTATGATACTATATGCGGTCGAGGTCTGAAGTCGGGCATCAAAAAGAGAAAAAAACGAAAAAGAAAACCTACTCTATGAAGATGACCCAGCCAGTCGGGTCTCGCTGATCGAGCCCCCAACGTGATGCTGAGTCGGCAGGAGCACTTAAACTAGGGGGGTGGGGGTGGGGATTTGCATCTTGATGGAGGACTAGAATGAGCCGGCTGTAACTTCCTCTAATCTGTTACTCTCTTTGACTCTGCCTTTTCCCTTTGCTTACTGTCATCTACCATCTTTCTGCCTTACCCGGTCCATTCTCCTTGCCTTTTTTCACGAAAAAACCCCACTTTCAAAAACATTTCCTCCGGCCGAAGTCGGACTTGCTGGTCCTGACTATTTCTTAGTTAGGCGCATAACGGCAGCATAACGCATCTGCGCTCATAATGGACAGGAAACTGAGCGATCGAAGAAGAAGAAGAAGAAGAAGAACACATGGGTGAACGTGGTTCAGGCATGCTCCTGAAATCAGGAATTCGTCTTCTGCGTTCTGCAGCTAACACTCTTTGCATGTGAGTCTGTCATTTTGTGAGTGAGTGTGTGTCTGTGGGTTTTTTCAGCAGGAATTAATTCAAACCCAACGTGTGTGCAGAAAGCCAAAGCGCTTCAGCGAGAACTGGAGGTGCTGCGATGTAGCAACGGTGCCATCGATGAGGCGATGGATGTCAGGGAGGGGAATAATAAGACTCATTCCATCAGCGTCCCATCTTACGCTGAGGCACGAACAAGCTCCACAGGATCCTCGGGGTTTGTCGAAACGTCCATTGTAAGCATTCCTGTGATTGATCAGATTGTTTGGAAGCTTTGCCCGAACAAATCAGCTGTATGTTTGATTTGACTAAGATAGTTCTGACAGATCCAAAGAGACACTACCATTCTTCTCAGTTGCTAGCCATTTTCGCCCCTTTTCTTTTGGTTGCAGGAAAGCAAAAAGCCTAAATGTTACGAAAAGTGATAACTTCGCAGCCTACAAACATTGCAAAGAGTGAAGCCAACTTTCTCACTTCCCACCTGGAAGGTGAAAAGGTAGAAGATAGAAAGTGTTAGTGTTGTTGTTGGCAGTGAGTGAGTTCACAATGATCCCCAGCTGTAAAAAACAAAAACGGCTTCAGTCAGCTGCGGAGTGCGAGCTCTTTGTACATTCAGGCTTTTTTTTTATGAAAGTTGATAGAAATGAGAATGGAACTTTGTGTGTTCTGATCTTCAGAAGGGTGACCACATGGAATATGATGACATGCCGTCACACGTCCATTATTATGTCCCTTTGTGTCTCCCTAAGAACAATAACAAAGAACAATTTAATAGAACAATAACGCTGGAGAAACTCTAGGGAGACACAAAGTACAATAACTCCGGAGATCACATTTCATCCTATTCTGACACTATTTTTCCCTTTGTTCCCAGCTGGGTGAGGTGCAGACAGAGGGGAGGGGAGGAGTGGGGGAGGACGGGGAGGGGAAAGAGGAGATGCTGAAGGATCACTTCACCCACCGACTCAACACCATGACGCGGCAAATTCAGCTGGCCGACAGCAAGTCTGTGGCTTTGCAGGCAGAGGTAAGAATTCACACAACTGCTTTGGCTTCTTCGTCTTCTTCTTTGTGTTCTTGTTTTCCTTCTCCTTTGTGTTTGTGTTCTTGTTCTTCTTGCTCTCCTTTTTGCTTTGGCTTCTTCGTCTTCTTCTTTGTGTTTGTGTTCTTCTCCTTTGTGTTCTTGTTCTTCTTGCTCTCCTTTTTGCTTTGGCTTCTTCGTCTTCTTCTTTGTGTTTGTGTTCTTCTCCTTTGTGTTCTTGTTCTTCTTGCTCTCCTTTTTGCTTTGGCTTCTTCGTCTTCTTCTTTGTGTTTGTGTTCTTCTCCTTTGTGTTCTTGTTCTTCTTGCTCTCCTTTTTGCTTTGGCTTCTTCGTCTTCTTCTTTGTGTTTGTGTTCTTCTCCTTTGTGTTCTTGTTCTTCTTGCTCTCCTTTTTGCTTTGGCTTCTTTGTCTTCTTCTTTGTGTTTGTGTTCTTGTTCTTCTTGCTCTCCTTTTTGACGAGCGAAGTGAGTACCGGTATATGCATACATGATTTGGTGTGTGTGTGTGTGTGTGGTCACTGGCTCATTAAAAACTTTTAAGTTTAACTCACTCAGCACTGGCCAGTTGCTTCCCCTTAGAACCGTTTCGGACGGGCCATTTGACTAGGTTCGAAAACCCATCACCACAAAAAAGTTATGGACTGATATTTTCAGATAAGATTACTAACACCATGCACTAAGCGATCGTAAAATATCAGATTCCATGCCTTCGTCGTTTGTCTCCTATTGACGAAAACAGCTAACACATAGAAAGAAGGAAAATTTCACATTCCGATCTTTGACCCCCCTCTACAACCAAACCTGAATGTAAAGTTTGCAATGATTGGTTGATTTCAAGAGAGGCAAGGTCAAAGCAAACTGAAGATGGGTTATGACGTCGCATTTGAAAGCTGGTTACACGCCAGAAATCGAAAATTCTCAAGAGCCGGATCCGGCTCATTCGTCCCGAGTGTATTAACATAGGCATTTTTTCAGAAACTACAAATAATAGCACCACCAAATTTCACATGATGATCAATATTATCATTATGTTTGCTGTGACTGCATTTATGAAAAAGTCACCAGAACAAGTTGGTTGTAAATCAGTTGTTATTTTTGCTTCGTGGATTTATTTAAATTCCCGAGTACAAAGGGTTATTAATTGGCTTGAGGGATATGCTATTTTAATTCCTCTCTGGGTAAGCTTACAACAGGTCCTGATTATGATGTCATAAAGTAATGCCATGTTTGTGATGTTAACTCATTCCATGCTGGCCAGTTGCTTCCCTTTGCAAGCGTTCTGTACTGGCCGATTTGCATAGGTTGCCCAAAAATTATTTTCTAAATAATGGTAACAGATACAAACGTGACATTTTGGCAATATGTACACAATATACAGTACTAACACCTGCAACAGTTTCAAAGCATCCACTTGATTAGTTTTGATTTGTAATATTTTAAAATAAATGCATGTTTTGTCAAGCCAGGCACACTCATAATAGCGAAAATATAATTTTAAGGTCCCAAAATAGCCTACAGCCAGTTGTGCCTTCCCAGGTCGAGAGGACGTAAAATCCAAAATTACGGAGCCTACAGCCAGCCAGTGAGTGTCGAGAGGCATGAATGAAACATAGTAGTAGCCCTCTGAGCCACTTTGAAGCATGCATGACTGTTAACCTATGAACTATGAATTTTTAAAGTTCACATGCGATATCCTGTTACCTTAGTAACGAGGCGTCGTGCGCATGCCCTGCGACGAGAGCGCAGGTTAGTATAGAAAGAGTTAAAAAAAGAAACGACGTCATCTTTGAACACTGCTCAAGTTTTGCTCTGATAAAACTGTTGAAGAGAATTAAACTGACAAGATTGTGAAGAAGAATGTGACACACACATGAGAGAGTCATTGCGGGCTACACTTTTGTTTTGTTTGTGTTCCTTTTCTTCTTCTTCTTTTCCTTCTTTTTGTTTGTGTTCATGAGTATGATGACAGCGATGATATAAATGATGATGAGAAATACTAATGATGACTATGTTGACGATGATGATGATGATGATTGATTCTAAACAAACATAAAGATAAAGATGACAATGATGATTTTACGCAAACCTGATGATGATGATGATGATGACGACTATGATTATGATGATATAGGTGACAGTTTTTCATTTCATGATGATGATAATGATGACAGTAATGGTGATGACTACGATGACAATGTCGACAGTGATGATGAAAAATATCAGTTTTTGATTTAACACTCCCATGATGATGATGATGATGACAGTAATGGTGATGACTACGATGACAATGTCGACAGTGATGATGAAAAATAACAGTTTTTGATTTAACACTCCCATGATGATGATGATGATGATGATGACAGTAATGGTGATGACTACGATGACAATGTCGACAGTGATGATGAAAAATAACAGTTTTTGATTTAACACTCCCATGATGATGATGATGATGATGATGACAGTAATGGTGATGACTACGATGACAATGACGACAGTGATTATGTAAAATAACAGTTTTTTTATTTAACACTCACATGATCATGATGATGATGATGATGACAGTAATGGTGATGACAATGTCGACAGTGATGATGAAAAATAACAGTTTTTTTATTTAACACTCCCATGATGGTGATGATGATGATGATGATGCGGACAGGTTCGGGCTCTACACAAACAGCTGAAGCAGATAGAGAAAGCGAAGAAGCACACCCATGAAGAGGTGGACTCTGCCGCACAGAATATTCTGCAGCTGCAGGTAAAGTGGGCAGGGGGTGAGAGGTGGGTGGTGGTGGAGGAATATTGGGGGTGGGGTAGGAGTGAAAAAGACATTTGTGACCTTAGCTTAAGTATTGTTGATATTGCTGGTAAATTATGGACTATAATGCGCACCCTATTGTAAGGTCAAAGTCCAATGTTTTACACACAGTTCTGATTCTAGTTTCTTACTTTATTATTACACATATGTGACCCAGCACCACGAAAGGGACATTAAGTCACTGGGCTAGTTTCTCACAACAGGTTTGCAAAGTCAAAAATATCATTTTTTGTCAATTTTGAGTTATGTATTCCGTGTTCTCTAACATCTTATCTTCCATACTTGTAAATGACAATTTTTAATATGATCTCTAAATGGTCTTATAAGTGCTTTAAAAGGAGTAGGTCAATGCATTTTCTTCAGCTAGGCTAGACTTTAGACTGTTTTCTCAAAATAGCCGATGCTCACCTTACTAACTTTAAATGCTCATAACTCTGGAACAGAAAAATATATAAGAATGGTTCGTGTACCATTAGAAAGAGACTTGTCAAGTTTTCAAATGTATCATTTTCTTAGAATGGTCAGCTTGACACTTAATGTCCCTTCCATGGTGCTGGGTCACATATGTGTCTGTCTGTGTCAGAAATACCGCCATCTGTGTCAGAAATACTGCAATTTATCTACAGTATATTTTGTAACTGTTTGTCATTCTGGCCATTACTCGAAAAAAAACGTTAACCATGGAACCCACCAACCATGTACATTCTTGATCAGCATCACCCGAAGGGTAAACACTGAGGCAAAAACAGAGAGGGAGGTGATGTGACTTTAGAACTTTGAAATGTTAGTGCATACTGCCCTGGCAAAGCAACAGACCAAAATATATCCCGGAATTTAAAGCAAAAATCATCCGAAATAGGAATAGGCTGTATGCAATAGGAAGACCCGTGAAAAGTGAAAAACGGACACATATGTACATTACCCATTATGGCCTGGGAACGCTGAAGAAGGAGAAGAGAGCAAAATCCTGCATTCTAGGAGGATGCCAGAAATCCCAGGATTTTAAACAAAAAGGCAAAGCAACAGACCAAAAAAGATCCCGGAATTTAAAGCGAAAATCCTCCGAAATAGGAATGCGTTGGCTGTATGCAATAGGGAGACCCATGAAGACTGAAAAACGAACACATATGTGACCCAGCACCACGAACGGTACATTAAATGTCAAACTGACCATACTGAGAAAATTACAGTTGAAAACTTCAGGCAATTCTTTTTCCAATGAAAGAAAAGCCATTCGTGTATCTTTTACCGTTCCAGAATTATGAGCATTTAAAGTTAGTAGAGTGAGTGTCAGCCATTTTGAGAAAAGGCAGTTTAAAGTCCAACCTAGCTGTAGAAAATGCATTGACTTCTCATTTTAAAACACTTATACGACCATTTAGAGACCATATCAAAGATTATCCTTTATAAACATGAAAGATAAGATGTTGGAGAACACAACAATACCCATAACTCAAAATTGACAAAAAATTATATTTTTGACTTTGCAAGCCTGTTGTGAGAAACTAGTCCAGCGACTTAATGTCCCTTTCGTGGTGTGGGGTCACATATGCCCATTATGGCCTCGGAACACTGAAGAAGAAGAAGAAGAAAGCAAAGTCATACATTCTAGGAGGATGCCCAAAATCCCAGGATTTTAAACAAAAAGGCAAAGCAACTGATCTGTTGGATCGGCAGAACGCCTGCTCTTGGCTTGAAAGAGGCGCTTGCCGTGTGTTGAGAGAGTAATGAGCTAAAACTACCACTGCTCTGTTTATATACCCCTTGTGTGTCTTTAAGCATTATTATTATTATTATTATGAGAAAATTTTGCACGCCTAATCAATTTAATGCCCTAGGCGTTTACAATATAAAAATATAATATACACATATAACACCACATATAATAATATTTAACATATAGCATAAAGAATGGGAAATCAAAATTACACAAACACCCAAAGACGGTCAGACAAACAGACACAGAATTACATACACACACACGCGCGCGCGCACCACACACGCGGACACCCCCCCACACAGATAATTACATGCGCTCACCAAGCGCAGATGTTCACTCTCAGACATGCACACACCAAGTCATGAAGGAAGGGATTAGTAGTTATTTAGGAAACAGATGAGTTTTGAGATGGTGTTTGAATGTGGGCAGAGAGGATGAGTATCCATGCATCACGTATGTCGTTTTGGGTGAGGGGGGTGGGGGTAGTGATGGAGGGGAGGGGGGGGGATAAGTTATTTTGTGTTCTTCAATCTTGTTATTCTGTTTTGATCCTTGTAAAAGGTTATACTTTTGTCCTCAGGATACCTACAATCCAAGACAGCCTGAGACAAAATGCTTTCTAATGTTCGACGAAAAAAGCTATAGCTGTGACTTGAAATGCTTCCTTGCCTTTGTAACGTTTAATTATTTATTCTCATAAGATCCTATTTTGTTGAAACATTTCATTATTCATTCTCTTTCCTTTTTTTTTCAAAGTTTCAATATTTTATTCTCATTTGGTTGGGTTCGCAAAATTAACATAATTCTAAAATGGCGCCCTTCAGGATGACCTTCACACCACGGCTCAAAGCTACGAGGACCAACTGAGTGTGATGAGCGACCATTTGTCCGGCATGAATGACAGGCTCGCTCAGCAGAAAGACGAAATTGATGACCTGCGTGCTCAGCAGGAGCAGAGTAGGGTGAGTTGAGAAATGAAGATATGAATTTTTATCAGCTATTATTGAGCTCAGTCTTAACTCATTCGCATCGCAACGATTTAGAATTATTAAAAAAACTCGCAAACCACTCCAGCCATACACACAAACAAAACATACATAAACAAATGGAGAAATGAAAGAAGATTACGGGTTTTTCCTTCAGGTTTAGACATAGGGAAGTGGTAGATCTGACTTTTTTATATATAGACTTTATATAGAAAAACTCTCTACACTGATTGGTTTCCCCACAACAAACCACTACAAAATCAAAGTCAGAGGCAAAATTGTGGTCTAAGGGAGTGAAGTGAGTTTAGAAGTGGCCAAGATTTACTTCCCTTGAAGCAAATGCATCAAATTGACAGCTATCTATTAATTCTGGACATATATGGCCGGAACAACTTGGATGAGTTCATGAGTTAAAGGAGCGTTCAGATAGATATGAATATTTATAAGTTGACCTTTTTGAGGTGCTTTTGAACATGTTGTACAAAGGCTGTGTTTCAGTTCTTTGATGATTTATCTAGGATGGTTTGTTGTTCAAAACAGCATATTTCTAGACTTTAACTTTGATCCTTCTCTCCAATTTTGCAATTAAAATTCATTCTTTTTGTGTGGAAATAGAGTGTGTGATAACGAGCACATGTTTGTGGCGATGAGGTTGGTGTGTCCATGGGTGCTACTCTTTCAGTTTTACACTGATTTCAGTATTTTAAATTTTACCAGAAACTGAACTTCATTTTTTATTAAAATTCTTCTTAAAAAAACAAAAACAAAAAAACACAACCACAAGCGATTTGGGGCGTTTTGAACTTGGTTGTTCTGTCTTGGAAGTTTACAAAGGCAATGTAATAATTTTACAAGGCTTATCGCACTCAAACTGCCTCTGTCTATCATTTTAATTGTCTGTCTTGTTATCTCTCTCTCTTAAGTTGCCCCCTGAATCGTCCGACGGGGCTCTGCCCCTGTACCCTGCCGGGGCCATGGGTCCTTGGACCCCTGCCTTTCAGTTTTTTTCATTTGGGGGAGTTTCACCCATCTGTGTGTGTGGTTGTGAGAGTGAGTGTGTGTGTGTGCGCGCAAGTGTGTGTGTGGTGTAGGGTGGGGAGGAGAGTTCTCATGAATCAATAGACGCACATTCACACACAACTTAATATGTTCCGTCTTTAATACTCCAGCCATATTTCAGCTTTAACAATCCATCTGCAGTATTGGGGATTCTTCTGTGACATATATAAAATAAGGTCTATCCTTACTTCCCAAAACATTTGATGCCTTTTAGTGACATATGGGTGTTAAACAGTATAATATTTCCTGTAACTTTGATGATGCATATCAGTATAATATTTCTGTTTTCTTTTCAAGAAAATACTATGGTACCATAATCTTCTTCTTCGATCGCTCAGACAGTTTCCTGTCAATTATGAGCGCAGATGCGTCATGCTGCCGTTATGCGCCTAAGAAATAGTTAGGCCCTGCAAGTGCGACTTCGGATGGAGGAACTTTGAAAGTGTTTCGTGAAAAAAGGTAGGAGAATGGACCTGGTAAAGGCAGAAAGATAGTAGATGACAATAAGCAAAGGGAAAAGGCAGAGTCAAAGAGAGTGACAGATGAGAGGAAGTTACAAGCACACAACTTCCAGAAGGTGGGGGAACTATTTATACAAAATCCCCCCCGGTATCCCCACAGGGTGGTGGTACTATAATGATCCTTTCTCTCGAAAAAATAAAGAAATGACCCAAGATCCTTTCTCTCGAAAAAATAAAGAAATCCCCACTGAAGGACAAGATCCTTTCTCTCGAAAAAATAAAGAAATGACCACTGAAGGACAAGATCCTTTCTCTCGAAAAAATAAAGAAATGACCACTGAAGGACAAGATCCTTTCTCTCGAAAAAATAAAGAAATGACCACTGAAGGACAAGATCCTTTCTCTCGAAAAAATAAAGAAATGACCACTGAAGGACAAGATCCTTTCTCTGGAAAAAATAAAGAAATGACCACTGAAGGACAAGATCCTTTCTCTCGAAAAAATAAAGAAATGACCACTGAAGGACAAGATCCTTTCTCTCGAAAAAATAAAGAAATGACCACTGAAGGACAAGATCCTTTCTCTCGAAAAAATAAAGAAATGACCACTGAAGGACAAGATCCTTTCTCTCGAAAAAATAAAGAAATGACCACTGAAGGACAAGATCCTTTCTCTCGAAAAAATAAAGAAATGACCACTGAAGGACAAGATCCTTTCTCTCGAAAAAATAAAGAAATGACCACTGAAGGACAAGATCCTTTCTCTCTTTTTTGTTGGCTTGTGTATTTCTACAATGTTTTATTTTTATTTGATTCTTTCTTTCAGATGGGCAAGAAGTTTAAGAGATAGCGCTCGATGGATGGCGCCACCTTCAGCCTCAAACCAGCAACAGTTAACGGTGCTGCTTAATCATTCAACGAGATTACAGTCTAGTCCTCACTGAAGTCCCTCTTTCAGTCTCAACACTCAAGGCATCAAATCAGTCGCAGCTTGTTTAGGAAAGATGATGATGATGATGATATGCTGTCCACATATTTACCTGCAGGGGAGATAATGTATTGATGGAAAGAAGTTCATCAAAGGCTTTTTTTGGTTGTTTTCCCCATCAATTAATTCTCTCTCCTAATTAGGGTAAATGTTGACAGCACTGATGACCCTTGTTTATTAACCCTTTCACCGCCAGCCATTTTTCAGCCAAAAAATACCATTCATCTTAACTGGGTAGAAAAAAAATATGTCTGCAAGATTGCAAATTCCTCTGTGGCATATTTAACATTAGGCCTATCCTTACCTCCCAAAATCAAGAAAATAGGGTATTTGGAAAACAGGCCCTGATCTGATTTGATGCCTTTTAGTGACATGGGTGTTGAACCATTGTGGTGCTAAAATGCGACATTGGTGGTGAAAGGGTTAAAGGTTCTGTTTGGAAAGCAGCACGTGCTCACACACACACATTCGTGAAGGCATGCATGCATGCACGCACACAGACAGACATCCAGGCAGGTATTGTGCATGCATGTGCCTGCGCTCACATGCAGGGAGCAACATTCGATTGGTAAAAGCCAGAAGGTACTACTGGTGAAATTCTGCTTAACGTCCTCCGGTCTGGAACAGACACACATGGGACATTAGTAGATATAAAGATGGTGGGAAATATCCTGGAGGCAATGCCCGGAGGCAGTGCAACACCAGGAAAGTCCCGAATTTGTAGCAATACAGGTGTAACAGAAGAAAGTACTACTACATTTGAACCTCCCTTTTAAGACTTTAAAAAAATCATCCAAAATCAGGTCTTAAATGGGAGGGAGTTGTATAAGGGAGGTAATTTCAATACTTAGCAAAGAAGGGTAATATCTCAGAGAAGTAGGTCTTAAAAGGGAGGCGGTCTTATAAAGGTGGTTCCACCGTATTACCATTCTGTAGTCCCTTTTTGATAGTACCCTGTCGCTGTAGTAACCCTCCAATAATTACACTAACACCATATAAAGCTGAAAGACTGCTGTTCTTGTCTTCCGTAGGCGATTTTGCATCAAACAAGATGAATACTAAAGCTGAAAGACTGCTGTTCTTGTTTTCCATAGGCGATTTTGCATCAAACAAGATGAATACTAAAGCTGTATAAGCTGTTCTTGTTTTCCTTGGCCAATTTTGCATCAAACAAGATGAATACTAAAGCTGTATAAGCCTTCTGTTCTTGTTTTCCTTGGCCAATTTTGCATCGAACAAGATGAATACTAAAGCTGAATAAGCCTTCTGTTCTTGTTTCACTTTACTTAGCCGATTTTGCATTTAGAAAAAGATGACTACTAAAGCCAGTAAAACTGCAAGACTGCTGTTCTTGTCTTCCGTAGTCGATTGTGCATCGAACAAGATGAATACTAAAGCCAGTAAAACTGCAAGACTGCTGTTCTTGTCTTCCGTAGTCGATTGTGCATCGAACAAGATGGATACTAAACCCAGTAAAACTGCAAGACTGCTGTTCTTGTCTTCCATAGCCGATTTTGCATCGAACAAGATAAATACTAAAGCCAATAAAACTACAAGACTGCTGTTGTTGGTTTTAATAGCGTGTTTAGTTTCAAAGTCAAATGACAAAGTCTGTAATATTGAGATAGGGCAACAAGAACGACTTATGAAAAGCCTGTAGCCAATTCTGCATCAAACAAGATGACTACTAATGCCAGTACAACTGCAAGACTGTTGTTCTTGTCTTCCATAGCCGATTCAGCATCGAACAAGATTACTACTAAACCCAGTAAAACTGCAAGACTGCTGTTCTTGTCTTCCGTAGCCGATTGTGCATCGAACAAGATGAATACTAAACCCAGTAAACTGCAAGACTGCTGTTCTTGTCTTCCGTAGCCGATTGTGCATCGAACAAGATGGATACTAAACCCAGTAAAACTGCAAGACTGCTGTTCTTGTCTTCCGTAGCCGATTGTGCATCGAACAAGATGAATACTAAACCCAGTAAAACTGCAAGACTGCTGTTCTTGTCTTCCGTAGCCGATTGTGCATCGAACAAGATGGATACTAAACCCAGTAAAACTGCAAGACTGCTGTTCTTGTCTTCCATAGCCGATTCTGCATCGAACAAGATTACTACTAAACCCAGTAAAACTGCAAGACTGCTGTTCTTGTCTTCCGTAGCCGATTTTGCATCGAACAAGATAAATACTAAAGCCAATAAAACTACAAGACTGCTGTTGTTGGTTTTAATAGCGTGTTTAGTTTCAAAGTCAAATGACAAAGTCTGTAATATTGAGATAGGGCAACAAGAACGACTTATGAAAAGCCTGTAGCCAATTCTGCATCAAACAAGATGACTACTAATGCCAGTACAACTGCAAGACTGTTGTTCTTGTCTTCCATAGCCGATTCAGCATCGAACAAGATTACTACTAAACCCAGTAAAACTGCAAGACTGCTGTTCTTGTCTTCCGTAGCCGATTGTGCATCGAACAAGATGAATACTAAACCCAGTAAAACTGCAAGACTGCTGTTCTTGTCTTCCGTAGCCGATTGTGCATCGAACAAGATGGATACTAAACCCAGTAAAACTGCAAGACTGCTGTTCTTGTCTTCCATAGCCGATTCTGCATCGAACAAGATGGATACTAAACCCAGTAAAACTGCAAGACTGCTGTTCTTGTCTTCCGTAGCCGATTCTGCATCGAACAAGATTACTACTAAACCCAGTAAAACTGCAAGACTGCTGTTCTTGTCTTCCATAGCCGATTCTGCATCGAACAAGATTACTACTAAACCCAGTAAAACTGCAAGACTGCTGTTCTTGTCTTCCGTAGCCGATTGTGCATCGAACAAGATGGATACTAAACCCAGTAAAACTGCAAGACTGCTGTTCTTGTCTTCCATAGCCGATTCTGCTTCAAACATTAAAAAAATAGTCCTTTCACCTCACTGCTATTTAGATTGAAAATATGAATAGTGCATTATTTGTATGGTAACGGTTTATTCTCAACTGAGACTTTGATAATTAAAAAAAAACCAAGATGTCGTTTTTGTTTTTGAGATATGATTGTAATTGTTCTTGTAAAGATTGCTGCTGCAAGTTTTTGTTTTTGTTTTTCCTGTATTCTCCTTCTTCTTCGATCGCTCAGACAGTTTCCTGTTAATTATGAGCGCAGATGCATCATGCTGCCGTTATGCGCCTAAGTAAGATTATAAAGAAATAGGCCCAGCAAGTCCGACTTCGGCTGGAGGAACTCTTTTTGAAAGTGTTTCTTGAAAAAAGGCAGGAGAATGGACCGGTAAGGCAGAAAGATAGTAGATGACGGTAAGCAAAGAGAAAGAGTCGGCGAGAGTGACAGATTAGAGGAAGTTACAAGCACAGAACTTCCAGAAGGTGGGGGAACTATTTATACAAAAGACACACACGCACACACACATGGTATCCCCACAGGGTTATTTTTCCTGTATGTTTAGTGGGATTTTCTTATCAATTTGTTTGTTTGTCTTTTTTTGTAAGTTTAATTTATTAAAAAAATGGGTAAAGGTCAAGATGTGCCACCCCCACCCCCCTGCATTTCTCGGTTAATTCCATTTTCCCGTTTTTGCCTTTCTTACCAAACATAAAGCTGTATTTTATTAACCTTTTTGGAATACTAACCATATCCCTAACCCTAGGCCATTATCTAATAGGACCCCCCCCCTATGTATTGCAGTACACAGCGCCATTTGTCACAGTCGTGGTTCATTGCGTTTTCCCCGTCTTATAATAATAATAATAATAACTCATATAGCGCCGTTCTCCTGGCGCAGCAGGACTCACATCTTTACCTTTACCAAAAAATGTTATGGAATAGTTAGTGCTAAAATCCACTGCTGCATTGTTGTTTTCATGCTAGTGAGCCTGGAATATATAGCATGTAGTATGCATTGAAAAAATGTCAGACTTAATTTTATTGTGTGTTTTAATGTTTGAAGCTTTATCTTTTGGTTAAGCTGCTTATAGTATTACAGAAGTACAATCGATGTTGTACATATACTGCTGTAGTCATTCGATTTCATTCTGTTTTAATAATAATAATAGTACATTTATATAGCGCTTTACCTCAGATGAGCCCAAAGTGCTTTACAATCAATTATTCATCAACAGACAACAAAAACAACATTCAAGAGTGACACCAACCAGCAACAGCGCATATACAAAGCAACTCTCTCTCTCTCTCTCTAACACACACACACACACACATAAACACACACAATTATTGACGCCAACTCACTCATACTCCATTCGGTAAGCCACTGCAACCGAGCCGCATGGACTGACCACATACACCAACACACGTACACAAACACCCTCACACACAACGTACGCACGCAGACAGACACACAGGACACGCACACAGACACACACACACATGCTTGCACACACAACCCGCAAAACCAAAATACACGCATGTATGCACAAAAGGGCAAAATCAGTTTTCATTTTCCTACTGTGTGGAATCTTTTTATTCTTTGTGTAAAGCACTGATTGTTCAGAAGGTGCTGCCTTTGTTTATTCTGTATATAGTTCAAGAAGTGCTGGTGTGTGTTTGTGTGGATTATGTTTCTGCATGTAAAAAGTGCATGATCCGATTAACTTTAAATAAAAGTTGAGTTGAGTTAACAAAAGTCATTTCATTCAAAAGTTACAGCAGTATTAATTGATAGGAAAATTGTAAGCTGTATTATGATGAAAAGTCATTGTGAATTATTTAGTCCGATACATGTTATTGTTGCTTAAATGTGTTACATACAGTATGTGTGATAGGGTTTGTTTTCCATCCGATATTGTCGTGAGACTTTCAAGAAGTTAACCTATTGTTTAGATACTTTTTTTTTCTTGATTAATGCAAATAGGCCATTGTACACATTAGGAATGCTTGAAATAACCCTGCACCGCCAATGTCGCATTTTTGGCATTTAGCACCCATTCATTAAAACCCTTAAAATAGGGTCTGCTATTCAATGATATTGTGTTTCTAAATTTGGGCAGTAAGGACTGACCCTATTCTAAATGTGTCACAGAGAAATCCCACAATATTGCAGACGAAATCAGAAGTAAGTTCAGGAATTTTGGCTCAAAGATGGCTGGCGGTGAAAGGGTTAATGATATGCATTCCATCTTCTATTCTTCTGAACTTAAAAAAAAAAAAGTTCTGGACATTGTTGTTTCTGTTTATTCATTAGTGGTTTGGGAGTGCCTTTTATAGTGATAAAAAAACCTGTGATAAAGAAAATGGTGAATATGTAAGCCTGTTATTGTTGAATGGATCAGGCCAGTGTGTGTGTTAACGAATGCTTAAACATTGCAGAATCTCCTGTGTGTATAATATACCGAATTATGTCAATCTGAAGTCTGTAACAACTGTTCTAACAGTGTTTTTATGAAGACTGTTGCATATTATTTGCAAGGCCTTATAATTCATCCCTTTGCAGCTGATTTAGTAACAAAACAATTTTGGTACAATGTTTCGATGCTCAAAGTTTTGGTCAAATGTTTTGGTTTGGTTTTTGGTCCATTTCTAACCAAACTGTGCTGAAGTTGAGTTTTGATACTAACATTTCTTTTTATGAAACATTTTCTGCCCATAGCTTTATCAATTTTTTCATGGCCCTTTTTCAATGGAATTATTCTGAACCATGAATTTGTATAATTCTGTTCCTTAAAATCTTGTTAATATTGAAACTAATCTTTTGATTCACACATTCTGCAATAAAGTAACGTGCAGGTTAATCTTTCAAACGGTCTGTTTTTACATTTCTTTGACATAATTTATTCATCCCTCAAAATCACAGCTGTATGTTCTGTTTTTATTCAGTTCAAAGTGTTTAAGCCATTTCCACACCATACCCTTATGTGCTAACAAGTTCAGCCTGCAGGACAGTCAAGATATTTGTAGTTTATATTAACCGCTTCGCTGCCATATATATACGTCCTCAATAGCGCTTCAGTACTTGCCACCGACGCATATATACGTCACCGCTAAGTAGCGATATTGCCGTGTTCAAAAATCGCGCGGCAAACCGGCGGCGCATGCGCAAGTAGTAGGGGCAGCGAAGGGGTTAAAAAAAAATATATAACCCTCGTTTTTGCTCAAAATACACAACTGTTCACAAACAGACTTACCTGATGATCTTGCTGATATTTTTCTGTTAATTAAATTTACCTTAACTCATTCAAGTCGTTCCGGACATATATGTCCGGAATTAATAGATAGCTGTCAATTTGATGCATTTGTTTCAAGGGAAGTAAATCTGTTTGCACACCATACCTTGGTCACTTCTAAACTCACTTCACCTCCTTAGATCACAATTTTGCCTCTGACTTTGCTTTTGTAGTGGTTTGTTGTGGGGAAACCAATCGGTGTAGAGATTTTTCTATATAAAGTCTATATATTAAAAAAAAGTCTAATCTACCACTTCCCTATATTATCTAAACCTGAAGTAAAAACCCTTAATCTTCTTTCATTTCTCCTTTTGTTTATGTATGTTGTGTTTGTGTGTATGGCTGGAGTGATTCGTGAGTTTTTTTCATGACTCAAAATTGTTGCGATGCAAATGAGTTAAAACATGGATGCTGTTCATTTGTCCCATCACCTCCCACTTAAAACATTTCCAAACTATCTTGATTTTTGAAATAATATATACATTGTATATATAACACAAAATGAAAAAAAACTCCAACAACTCTGTGGTGGTGATACATTGTATATATATAAACTTACATATGCGAGATTACTCACCAAATTCACATATTCCCAAATTTGTGAATCAGAAAATGTGATGCAGCACAGGAAAACAAGGCTAATGTCGTAAATTATCACTTTTAACTTATTCATATTTTCAGAAAGGCCAGAGACAACAGATTAACAGGCAAAAAACAGAATTCATCTATTTTTAACAATTTTTCAATCAAATCTCTCTCTCTTGTGGCTGCCCGACTTTAGCCTTGTTTTCCTGTGCTGCATCACAAATGTTAGCACACAAATCTAAACACATAAAGCACTTTAAACCACAGCATGTGTTCATAAGGTAGCTTGGGTAAATGTAAACTCCACCAAACTACTCAGCCTCAGCTTCACTTTAAAGAATGTCCTCCTGAGGATTTTTGTCCATTGAAATGCGTGTGTTTGTGTTTGTTTTTCACCTGTATACCGTATACCATCTATGCATGTTTGTACACAAGCTGCAACTTTAGTTTAGCGCATGACGCTATATTGCTGACATTGTGAAGATAATTGATTGCCTCTTGCTCCTTTTTATGCAATCCTCTGAATGTCACACCGTGTTAACCAGTCTTTATTTCGCTGATTGTTGTCTTCCACATGTATTTATGTGTCGGTTTTATAGCTGGGTACAGAATCACTGATCTGGAAAATAAAGCGTTTTGGGTGAGAAACTCCTGTTTTGCATGAATCTGTTTGAAAGGCTTATGAATGTGTTTTACAAGCAAAACACAAACACACATGCATACTCTCTCTCTCTCTCTCAAAAGTGTTGTTGTTGGTTGGTTGATATTATTTTCTTGATGTTAACCCTTTCACTGCCAAAGTCGCATTTTAGCACCACAGTGATTGGAGGTTGTTATCCAAAGACCCTATTGTCTTAGTTTTGGGGAAGTAAGGATAGACCTTATTTTATGATATGTCACAGAAGAATCCCCAATACTGCAGATGGATTTTGTTCTCTACCCAGGTAAATTTAATGGAGATTTTTGGCTTGATGTGAAAGGGTTAAAGACCCGCCAGATCCATGAGTGAAAATCGTGTGTTTCACGCGTTTCCCTCTCTCGCTGGTAAGAAATCTTATTTTGAACTCCCATACAAATTCCCCCATGCATGAAAACGAGACATCACTTTAAAGAGCAGCCTCGATCGTGTATGGTGGAACTTGTATGTAGGTCACACCTACCCAGAAAAAAACAAGGGAGTTAATCTTGCTGGGTCAGTCACTCAGTGGGTCTTTAAAAACTCTTCGCTAAAATTCACTTCATTTCCAGGCAAGAAAAACTAAGCATACATGTGTTTCAGAAACTGCATACATGTTGGCTTTATTTGCACAAAAAAACAATCCTCGACCAAAGCAACACATTTTTTAAATTCAAGTTTTAACATTATTTTTATTTCTTTTAACTCGCATTCCAAACAAAATTTAAGGTTGGAAATAACAAATTCATATTTTGTCAACGAAAAGTGACATGGAGTCCGTTAATAAGAAGCAAAGCTCACAAATGAGACATTTTTAACCTTTTATTTCTTTTTACACAAACGAGACATTTTATGTACTTTTCAAGATGGCAAAATAGACAGCCGGATGTAAACATTTATTTTAGTTCTCAACATCAATTTTTAATATTTCTCTTCATATAAGAAGACCAGTAAACTGTGTAAAAGCAGACAAATGTGGGTAAAAACAATAGGATTATTAGACGCATAAAATATTGTCAAAGTATTTTAGAAACATTCTGGCCAATGTGACTGCCCACCCGACCCTCAACATGAATGGGGATAAAATAACGAGATATAGATCCAAGTCCAAAATGTCACATTCTCAAATAAAACTGGTTAAATATGGTTATAACAAATAATGTATTCTTGTTTTTAAAAACAAGTGGTGCTGAATGAGCAAATATTGGATTAAATTTCTTCTTTCACATTAATAAACAAAAAAGTAATACATTTTAAAAGAATGAAATGCACAATATTACCCCAAACATAAACAGCATTTCATGGCATCAGTAGAGTACAAAAGTAAAAAACATTTTTGCATATATGAAGATACATATACCTGTAAATTACTCTTCTGAAACGGGAAAAATCACATTTGTACATACATCTGAGCAAAATGTACCCCAAATTGACCCTTTTCTTGTGAGCAACAGAAGAATAAGAATGTGATTCGATATACACAACCAGTTTAAAATAATTAAACGAAACACAAGCAAAGACCATGGCGCAACTTATTACCCTCTCACACATTTCTACCTTGAATAGCCATCATTCAAAATCCAATTTACACAGTTTGAGCAATATGTTTTAGATGGACCGCTTCTCACAGTACTATGTCCTAGAAATGTACTGGTAGTTGAAAGACCTTACTTCTTCTTCTTCTGCGTTCCCAAGCCATATGACCATAATGGGTAAAACACGTATGTGTCTGGTTTTCAGTTTTCACTGGTCTCCCTACTGCGTACAGCCAACACATTCCGATTTCGGAGGAGCTCAAAGGAGAAAAACTATTTGTAAGATTTTTTTTTTAAAGCAGGAGAATGGATCAATAAGTCAGAAAGATAGTAGATGATAGAAAGCAAAGGGAAATGGCAGAGTCAAAGAGAGTGACAGATTAGAGGAAGTTACAAGCACAGAACTTCCAGAAGGTGGGGGAACTATTTTTATGAAAGACCGGTATCCCCACGGGGAGAGACTAGTGGAGGGGGCGGGGTCGTCCAGCTCCCTGTATGGAGGCACCCACTGCCCCAGAAAGACCTTACCAAACCAGGAAGGGAGTAATGGACTGCTCTATCCAAATAAAGCCAAAACTATTGCCTATAAAGATGTAATAACCGTACTTGCATAATAAATTTTTGATGGTGTTTCTTTCACTCAAGACATTAGCTTGATTACAATGGTGATTGATTATCTGTATTCTTCAGACATCAAAAATAAAACCTATATAAGTTAACATGCAAGAATACTTGAGACAAATAATAATAACGAATATTTATATAGCGCGATACCCCATAGTGGGCTCATCGCGCTTTGCAAAGGAAATACACAAATTAATTAGGTACATACTAATTATACTATAAAAAATCTTGTAAAATACACACAGATTAAAAACATCAAACAAGACTTAAACCTGTATAAAATAGCATGTCACAGCAAACAATGAATAATAAAAGCTTTGAGACAAAAATCTTACTCGTAAAATGAGAGAGAGAGCGAGCGAGAGAGAGAGGGAGAGAGAGAGAGAGAGATGCTCTGAAATTTAAACCCACTTATACAATATAAATGAACTGTGCATAGCACTGCCACACAAACACAAACGTGCACGAAAGCGTGCACAAACACAACACACGCGTGCGCGCGCACACACACACATATGACGTTGCTAAACAAGTACCAAACAAACAAACAAACTTTCCACACACTTTAACCACTTCAAGACATCACTGCCTTAGGCAAACATCATTACTGGCCTGGGGTTGCCTAGAAAAAGGTTATAACAAATAAGAAACTCAACAAAAACTTAACACTGTCAATGATTCAGTTTTGACAACATTACTGGTTGATCCAAGTTTATGTTTTGCTTTAAAATCAGGGTTACTTGCATTATAATCAGAATAATTGAGTTTCCTTATTACTATCACTGTTAATGAAAACATAGTGGCGTATTTTCTGAGGCTCGTATAGACGATTTTTTTCACATTTTCAACATTAAAAATTGAAATAGAAGTGCCAACCAAGTGAAACAAACACTGATCAGTTCAAAAACTCTTTCTTTGCTAGAACACCAACGGAGTGGAACCATCTGAATAACAGCACCGTCCAAGCCAACTCCGTTGAGGCCTTCAAAAGACCGCTAGCAGTCAGCCAACATCAATAAACCGCCTCTGCGCAATCTCTCCCCGTCACAGTTATGCCAGACTACTGGATTGTAGCGATGTATTTGAAAGAAGAAGGAAGAGTAATGAAGAGAAGTAACTCAAAAAACATGGTTTGGATTGGGAAAAAAACATGGATTTAGACAAGTTTTAGACTCAGAAAGCGCTGTTCCGAGAATACTCGGAATAAGGCACTGACTGGCATTCTCCTGTTCCGAGTATGCTCAGAATTCGTCCAGAATGAGTTTACCCTTATCATCGCTTTTGGCTGAACATAGCAAAAACAAGCAAACAAAAACTGTATCACATAGGATGAAACTAGATGGAACATAATTGTGTTCAGAATAAGGAACTGAATCAAATTGGGGGCAAAAAATCCCAATTCGATGTCATAAATTAGGAGCATGTGGTAGGTAAGCCATAAAAGAAAACATACAGGAAAAAAGGTGTGTAAAAGTGATTCCTCGGTTGAGGATATTCTATTCAAATATTCATTATTATGCACACTCTATAGAAATATGGAGAAGATCTTTGGAGTTTGAAATGCTTTGTTGGCTGCAAAAATCCACACAAAAACAAAGGTGGAAAACATGTATCACTGTTTGCATAGAGTTGAACATCGTCGGTGAAATTTAAAAAACATTGTATCTCAATTCTGAGGGGTTTTGAGTTACATACATAGTCAACTTTCTAATTTTTCATGCCACCTTCCACCAAAAGCTCGTATCTCTAACGACTTTCTGTCTGGGGTAAATGAGGTTGTGAAAATAGAAGAAAAACTCGTAAGTCCCAAATTCAGATCTAGTTAAGGAAAAAAAATCTTGTATCTTCGTTCTTTTCAAGTCTAAAAAATATTTTAAAAAGTAATTTTAACAAAATGCAGGACTAAACTCGCAATGTCTTGAACAACATATTCATTATAGTTAATCGTAGTCAAAGCGGTTAATTTTTAAAACATTTTTTAACATTTTTCTCAAAAATACTAAAATTGAGATACGAGGTTTTAGAATTTAACTGACGACATACAGTACAACAATCATCAAAAACCTTAATTCTGATCGCTTCTCGGCCTTTTGGCTAAGACAGTGATTCAGGAACATAAATTTTTGTTTATACCCTGGTTGGTTTGTTCATGGTTTGTTGGTATGGCAAAAGCTGATACGCGACGTTAAACTGAACTTCCATCCCACAACAATCATGATTTAATAGTTGCTTAAAGCCTCACACACATGGAGATAGCTAAAGCGCTTAGAGCTTAAAGATTAGGAGCTATAAAAGTTGTCTTAATAAATAAGATAGGGCTGTAGATGAGATAACAAGTGGGTGTAAACATATCATCTCTTCGAGTTAGTCTCCAGTTTCTTTAGCTGTCTCGCTGACACATTGTATCCCTTATTCTCTGCTTCTTTTATGCAGCAATATCAGTCACAACCGTATTTTCCCTAAATCTAATGATAGAAAAATAAATCAAGACAGTATGCATTTGAATTTTTTTATATCAAATATCTAAGACAAGCTTGATACAAAACTGAAACAAAGCGACCATAGCTAAAAGTAAGAATACTATGATCAATTGCACTTATAACATCTTGTAATCTACAGCCTGTTATTCAGAATTTAAAAGTACAAGTCATGATTTTGATATAAGGCAATCATCATAAAAAAACCGATACACATTATAAATATAATTGCAAAATATTTAATGCTCAACATCTTATGCATAATAGTAAATGCAAATGTGAATAACAGAAATAGAAGTTTGTGATATTATCATAATTATTGCTAGAATTATCCAAATGTCAACAGATTTAAAGCATGGTCTCACACGCTAAACAACCATTTAAAAAAAAGTGAAAGACAACTTCTTTCATAGAACTGAGTATAATAATCCTACAAATACAAACAAATTGAACAAAGACAAAAGATTTATTTCTGTCAATGATCAGATTCAAACTCAAATACGTTTTTTGAACTATCTATAAAATGCCAGACACATGGCAAAGAAAATATCACAAAGGTGTTTAATGAACAGATTTGTGAACAAGTCAGTTGTAACCTGTCCTTGCAAGGTGGGCGTTTTAACATGTAAAAGCATAAGAACATCTCCGTTTCAAGAACACCTATAATAACCAAACCATATTTTACTTGACAGCATTTCAGTGAAATTTGAGTGAAAACACTTTACGACTTTGTGTTCATATTTGGTTTTGTTCCGACAACAGCCAAGTTTAGCATGAAATAAAAACAAAGCAAAAACACAGTTCAAAATAATTAGTGTAAAGCAGAGGTACACAAACAATATTTTTATAATAATCATTGAGCACAAAGCGCTTTACAATTAGCATCGAAACACTCACAGACATACGCACACTCACACACACAGGAAGAGTGGCCGTGGGCGCATGCACACTCACACTCGTTCACACGCACACAAATTACAGACATACAGACATACATCGCACAATCACACACACACGCATGCACACACACACATGCATCAGCACACACACACATACTTCTCCGCAATAAGAACTGCATATGATTGAATTCTGGCAAATGGTAAAACAAGATATGTGCACAAGGTCCTTGACCAATAGTTGGCATTGAGCATAAGGGGCTGTGCACATTACATGTGGAAACCTCATGCGCTTATCCACAAATATCAAGCACCCATCATCAGGAACTCGCTCCCTTTCCACCTCCCGTCTACTCTGTCTCTGTCTGCAGTCAAGTCTGGCCTTAAAACTGATCTGTTCAAAAAGTTCCTTACCTCTTCATAATTTCAATCTCAATTTCTCACACAACCCCTGTGCAAAGCGTGTGTATGTGTGTGTGCGTGTGTGTGTTCTGCGTGCACTTTCCTCTTTTCCTTTCCCTGTCTCTGTGTCTCTCCTCACCCCCCCCCCCCCCCCCTCTCTCTCTCTAAAGTAGTGTTGTTTTACGCTCATGCATTGATCACGAAAGTGTGAGCGTGTAAAATGGGGTTTTTTAACATACATATTATAATTTAATGCCAATTGCATTGTATTGTGAGTGCCTGTGGTTTGTGTGTGGAAAAGGTGGGGTAGGGTGGGCATGGGGGATAGATGAAAGACAGGTATGTTCTTCTGGCTTTTTTCGTTTTTCGTTTGTTTTCTGTTTGTTCATGCCTTGAATTTTTTATTTTTGTTTTATTTTATTTTTCCTGATGCGATAATTTTGAGTGTCCCTGAGTGTCTAAAAAGTGTATGTGAAAAAAAGAGGAGGGGGGCATGTGTGTGTGTGTGTGTGTGTGTGTGTGTGTGTTGGGGAGGGCCGGCATGAGCTTTTTTATCTTTACTTTAAATTGCTGCTAAATTATTACTGTTATGCTTCTTAATGTTTTGTAACAATGTTTTCTTCTACTTTATTTTTTGGTAAAGTGCTCTGAGGATGAACTTTTCACAGAAGAGCGCTATATACGCTTTATTTATTATTAAATAAGTAAAAGAAAAATATGCGGATGGGATAAGCACATGCGTTTCCACATGATTCAAACATAGAATATAAACCCGTAACAGTTTCTCGTGAGCAGCAGAAGAATCTTAACATCTGTTCCATGCTTAAATAAAATTCTCAACAAAATAAATCTGCCAATATTTTCCTTGAGTAAAAATATAAAACTGTTTGCAACCGAATTATACTTACACTTTTTCTGTTTTCTTTGTCTTGAATATATTCTTTTCTACCATGCACCCACATTTTCTTTCTTTTCTTCTCTCAACACTATGACGTATAACAATAAAAATAAAAATCTGTTTAACATCCTCCGGTCTGGAACAGACACATATGGGACATTAGTAGATGTAAAGAGAACTTCAAAAGCAACAGCAACAGCAACAAAAACAAATGGAGTCTTACAATACAAAACAAAACAAAACACCATCACCATCGACAAGGAAAAAACTACAACATTTATTAGAAAAGACTTTCCCCAGAGGGGGACTTAAAACTATTGAAAAACCGGGAAAAAACCTCAACTCGACAAATTTTCGGCATCCTTGCCTTCTTGGTCTGGTCTTCTTGATGTCTTCTAGCCAAAGTCCATCTTTGTACTAAGTATTCAGTCTTCTAGAAAGAAACCTATGTAATGGTTGTAGAGTCACTGTCAACAGAAAGAGACGTCACATTTAAATTTGTCGAGTTGAGGTTTTATCCCGTTTTTACAACATTTATGTTTGTCAATTTGTTCATTTGTCAGTTTATACATTTATCAATTTGTACATTTGTCAGCTTGTACATTTGTCAATTTGGTTAGCTTGTAAAACTATATGACTATTCCACAATAAATCAATCGTCTTTTGATGCATACCATATTTTTTCAGATCATTAGGTGCAGCTGTGTATAAGGCGAATAGGACAATTTTCAAGAAAATAAAGAAAAAGACGTCCTCGTTTATAAGGCGATACACGCTTGCCGACCACCATTATTGCTGTCCAAAATGAGAGTTGGCTCCCCTTTCAAATTATTGACCTTCCATTTGTGGTACTTCCTGTTGTTGTGTTTCAAATTTTCTTTGACGAAAACTGATATAATTCTGCCATTTTAGGCTCTACAACGATGCTTTTTACATCCAATGAAGGGTTATGGCATCTGTTGGACGGTATCTCGGGCGATAATAGGGATTTTGAAGCGTTTTAACGTGAGTATTCGTCGTATCGGCGACTCGTTACCACTTTCGATGTCTACACTCACAGTACACAGTATTGAGCACAGCAATCGTTGCCTCTATTCTCAAGATTTTTGTTCACTAATAGGGCGCCCTCGTTTATTAGGCGCATATACGTTGAAATTGGAGAAAACATTATCGCCTTATAACCCGAAAGTTATGGTAGTTGTATTGACGTCCTTTTTCTTGCTCTCCAGCCTCCTGTGATCACTCTGTCTGCAGCGCTCTGGTTTTCAGGATCCGTCGCAGGATTTTGCCGCTCGCTGTTTTAGGGATCTCTTCCACAAACTCCACTCCTCCCCGCAACTTTTTGGGAGGACTGACATTTTCTGTTCACAAAAACAAAGAAGATACAAAATCTTACTGAAACTGTGGAGACATTCTTGCATGTCTGAGAAAACGACCATATTTTATGGAACATTTCCCCCCAGACTTACGACCCCTGCACCTTATACGACATTTATTGTAGGAAATTAGTACAGTGGAACCTCCATTATAAGACCTTCAAAAATCATCCAAAATGAGGTCTTATATGGGAGGGGTCTTATAAGGGAGTTGATTTTAATACTTACAAAGAAGGGCAATGTCTCAGGGAAGTAGGTCTTATATGGGAGGGAGTCTTATAAGGGAGGTTCCACTGTACAGCAAAATAAGAATTTGGGGTAAAATTAGGGGTTGGGGGGGCATGCATTATAATATGATGTGCCTTACAGTCAGTGTAATACGGTAAAAGTAAGAGAAGTGAGTGAGCTCTAAAGACGCAAAACTGGTGGACTGGAAGTGTGGAAAACTATCCATTAGCACTGACTGTTCATGGCTTGTCTTCAAAAGGTTCAATTAATTCATTTTTCTGAATGAACTCTGAAGCTTCAAAGGAAAAAGGGAAACAGAAATCAAACCCAGAAAAAAAAATTTAATACACGAAACGAAACAAACATTTAATAGAACAAGACGTAAAGACTTAAATATAAAAATAACACAAATGATGAAATGTGAAAATTGTACTTTTAAGGCAATGAACGAAAGCCTTGATTTTGTTATTTCTAATTTTGTTTTTCAATTTATCATACATTAGGCGAAACAGAAAACATTTGCACAATGTAAATGCACCCCCCCCCCCCCTTCCCCTGGCCCACACTCACTTTCCACAAAGTTTGGACGCTATCTTGTTAGGTTTGAGGACTATGTAGGCTCTGGGAAGCCCCCCCCCCCCACTCCCCCCCACTCACTTTCCACAAAGTCCACGACGTCCTGTTTGGACGCTGCCCCGTTAGATTCGAGAACCACGAGGGTCCTAGGCAGCTCCACCCCCCCCACCCCCCATCCTCCCTCACCCACACTCAATCACTTTCCACAAAGTCCATGATGTCCTGTTTGGACGCTGTCTTGTTGGGTTTGAGGACCACAAAAAGGTTCTAAAAATAGAGCTCCCACTGACCTCGTTTTATGCTACCAAAGGGGCGCCATGTTGTTAGTATTATGCCACTCCCACCGCAGCAGCAGCAGCAACACATGTACAGTAGACGGTCAGTGTGTTATGACTAACACATGAAGGCATTTCTCCTCGCATTGCAGCCACGTGCTTCAGAAAACACGTTTGTGAGTATCATTTTCTTTCTTTTCTTTTTTTTATCTTTTAAGTTTGTTAGCCGTTCCATTTAATGATTGTTCTTTACTTTATAATGCTACAGTTTTTTTCTTTGTTTTTTTTCTGTCTAATTTTAGCTTTATCACACTCACCCCATCCTCTCACTTTTATTTTCTTAATACGGCGCTGTGTGTGTGTGTGTGTGTGTGTGTGTGTGTGTGCGTGTGCGTGTGCGCGTGTGCGCGCGCGTGTGCACCTACATCCATGTGCGTCTGCTTCTGTTTGTGTGTCTGTGTCAAGTATTTATCTGAATGCACGCACACATCGCAGGAGAGGGGGGGGGGGGGGGGGGAGGCAAATGAGGGTAGGGGGGGGGGGGGGGGGGGGGGGAAAAGGAGAAGAAAAAAGAAGAAAGAAGAGAGAGAGGAGGGGTGAGGAAGAAAGAGAGAGACAGAGAGAGAGAGAGAGAAAGAAAAAAAAAGAGGGTGGGTTTGATGGTGAATGCTGAAGAGAGAGAGAGAGAGAGAGAGAGAGAGAGAGAGAGAGAGAGAGAGAGAGAGAGAGAGAGAGAGAGAGAGAGAGAGAGAGAGAGAGAAGAGACAGTTCAGCGGTAAAAAATGTAAATGTAATTGTTGTTGTTGGGGTTTTTTTCTTCAGAATTGGACATAGGTTACAGAGCACCGCAAATGCTGCAAACATGCCTGGAGCCTACTGTGTGGCATTTGGCTGCTCGAACAGTAAAACGAAGGGGAAATCATTCCATAAGTAAATTATGATTTTGTTGTTGTTGTTGTTGTTTGCTGATTAAACATTTTCAGCAAGTTAGTAAGAAAAGCGTGCAGATCAGTGAATGAATGTATGTACGTGTGTGTGTGTGCGCGCGCACACACGCATGTGAGTCAGTGTGTGTGTGTGTGTGTGTGTGTGTGTGTCAGTGTGTGTGTGTGTGTGTGTGTGTGATGAGAGAGAGAGAGAGAGAGAGAGAGAGAGAGAGAGAGAGAGAGAGAGAGTGTGTGAGAGAGAGTGTGTGTGTGTGTGTGTGTGCGTGTGTGCGTGTGTGTGTGTTTTAGCTGGGGATGTTTTGGTTTTACTTTTTTTTTCATTCATGTGGTTATATTCTTTATCTCACACTATCTGTCTCTCTCTTTCTCTCTCTCACTCACTTTCTCACTTTGATTCTCTCGTTCCCTATTCATTTCTTTCACTCTCTCTCTCTCTCTCTCTCTCTCTCTCTCTCTCTCTCTCTCTCTCTCTCTCTCTGTTTTCAAATGCCTGTCCTGTCTCCAAGTGTGACAGAGTGGGGGCGGGCGAAGTAAGTGGGGTAGGGAACGTTCATTGATTTTTAATTACAAGAATGTTTCAATTTGCAATGTACAGTTAAAGTCAATGTTTGTAAGGCATATCCTATTGTGTTTGACATACATGAATTGACCCAATGCTCTTTTGTGTCTTGTTTTCGTCTTTGTAGATTTGCAAAAGATGAAGCAAGACGAAGCAGATGGGTCTCAGCTCTGAAGAGAGAAAACTTTCAACCAACTGAGCATGTCATGTGGGGGTGGGAGTGGGCTAGGCCCACCTCTATTGTTTCTTTATTGGAGTCAATAAAAGCAGGCGGGGTTTTGGTATTCAGTTTTGAAACATATCAACATGATATCATCGGGCCCATATCATCAGCCAGCAAAATATATTCGGAATATTTCACTTCAACCTTGTGATCGCACTGCTCTAGGAAAATTAATCTCTCGTCATACAATTAATTTGGGTCGAATGAGTGTGTTGTTCTTTTTTGAATATCAAACATGTTGACATGAATTAATGTTTTACCTTTTATTTGTTGCATGCTTACATCACCACCATCTTCGCCATGCACCATCATCATAATCATTATCATAACATTAACAATGATCATCATCGTCATCATCATTGCAAGGCCTGCTATCTTTGTCATTGTGAATGAAATTGAAAAGACTATCAATTTTATTGCTTTGTCTTGGCTTACTATTAAATTTACAAGAAGTTTGAAAGTAGATAATGTGATGTTTCGGTAAACTAACTCTCTCTCTCTCTCTCTCTCTCTCTCTCTCTCTCTCTCTCTCTCTCTCTCTCTCTCTCTCTCTCTCACACACACAAACACATACATGCGCGTGCACGCACGCACACACGACTTGAAAAAACACGCACACGCACAGGGGCGCGCACGCGCAAACTGTTAATTTGACTGTCTCTATCTGTCTATCTATCTATCACACTCACACATGCACACGCACACGCACACACACACACACACACACACACACACACACACACACACTCACATAGAGGCACGCGCGTATGGATTTCAGCCAAAACAATTTGTTTCTCTCTGCAGTTTATCTCTTTCTTTCTTTCTCTCTCTCTCTCTCTCTCTCACCCTTTAGGCTATCTCTCTCACACACACACACACACACAGATACACACACACACACACACACACACACGCACATTTTAACTGAAGTACTAGTTTGATTTTGTCTGTCTCTCTCTCTCTCTCTCTCTCTCTCTCTCTCTCACACACACACACACACTCACACACACACAGACACACACACGCACACACACAAACCGATATAAATTGTTAAAACGCGTGCATAACAAACGCACACACTATCTTTCTTCTACTATCAACAGAGTATAAACAACACCCAGTTAGCGGCGACTGCATCCTACACATGGCCGACTCCAACTGACTGCTATAGCATCAGTTTTAGTGTGTAGTTTACTACTGGCTCGCCCAGTCTCTTCTTCATGTCGGTGGGACCACATAGGCCCGGGGCAGCTCCTCCACCCCCCATCCTCCCTCACCCACACTCACTTTCCACAAAGTCCATGATGTCCTGTTTGGACGCTGTCTTGTTGGGTTTGAGGACCACATAGGCCCGGGGCAGCTCCCCCACCCCCTCACTGGGCACCCCGATCACACCAGCATCTTGCACTGCAGGGTGGCTCAGCAGCAGGCTCTCCAGCTCCGCGGGGGGCACCTGAAACAAACAGTACTTTCACAAACCGCTGTGGCCAAGCGGCTAAAATCGCTGGCTCGTAATCTGACAGGTTTACGAGTGTGTGGATTCGAATTCCGTTCGGTCCAAGGTATTGTCCTTGAGAACGACACTTTAATCCTATTTCTTCACACCACCTAGGTGTAAATGGGTAACTGGGGTCAGTTGGGGGAAAAGTCCTTTGGATGAGACTTAAAACCAAGGTCACGTGAGCTAATGCAAGCACAAAATCTTGCACACTTTAAACCAAGGTCATATGAGCCAATGCAAGCACAAGATCTTGCGCACTTTAAACCAAGGTCATATGAGCCAATGCAAGCACAAGATCTTGCACACTTTAAACCAAGGTCATATGAGCCAATGCAAGCGCAAGATCTTGCACACTTTAAACCAAGGTCATATGAGCCAATGCAAGCACAAGATCTTGCACACTTTAAACCAAGGTCATGTGAGCCAATGCAAGCACAAGATCTTGCACACTTTAAACCAAGGTCACGTGAGCCAATGCAAGCGCAAGATCTTGCACACTTTAAACCAAGGTCACATGAGCCAATGCAAGCACAAGATCTTGCACACTTTAAACCAAGGTCATATGAGCCAATGCAAGCACAAGATCTTGCACACTTTAAACCAAGGTCATATGAGCCAATGCAAGCACAAAATCTTGCGCACACATAGCACATTGATGCCCTGTCCAGGTGAGAGCATCCTGAATTTTACAGAGATAGTCTCTGAGTAAAACGTAATACCAGTACCAATACCAATGCTTCCATGAATCTCCAGAGCTGGCTAATATCATGTATAAAGACCTCTTTGAGTATTGAGTTCTGCTTTTTTTAAAATCCCATAATAATTTTGGCAGCAGAAAGGCGAACAGAGTGATTGGGCATTTTCATCAGAACATGGACCGTTCTCAATAGGTACAATAAATGGAACAGACAAGAATCTTGCTTTACAGTAACAGTTTGATCATGATCACTTCCATTATGTTATAGTCTATCATCTTGATGTACATTGTTATAACAAGAATGAAACTGCATCACTTCATAGCTTTGCAAGAGTGGTGTGACTTTGTAAGATTTAAAATTAAGCATAATCAGGCAATCACACACAAAAATGGACACACTCCTAGTCAGTATGCATAGGCATACAGTTTTGGTTTTTGTTAATTACAAAATAAACGCATACACATGCAAACAGTACCTGGAACCCTTTGTACTTGATGAGTTCCTTCAGGCGATCTTCAATGACCACAAAGCCGTCCTCTCTCATGTAGCCCAAATCTCCTGTGAAGAAAAACGTTCATACAGACAATGAATAATGAACACTGATGCTTCAACACCAATATTTAATCCCTTGACTGCCACCAACGTATCACGTACTGACCTGATGACATCATTGATGGTGTCATCAGATGAAGAGGAATAACCCTAATATATGTAGGCTTTTGCTCTGACACAGTCAAGAGAGTTATATCCCCAGACCATTTTGCCAGATTGGCTCTATCAGTTGTCTTTTTTATGGCATGATTTGCCCAATGATTGTTTCTTTAATTTTCTCTAGCAGTCAAGGAGAGAAGTAAAAGAGAGAAAACTTGAAGTAAAAGAGACCAAAAAAATAGACCTTTTTTTTTACAAACACTATATGCCATTTCTATGCTTTTAATTAACTAGACCATTTGCTGATGTAAGTTGGATTTTTTAAAATTTGGAGTCCCATCAAAAAAATATTATAAAGTAACAATGTAAACGAGAAAAAACACACAAAAGAATGTGAAGTGTTAGAATATATTTTTAAAAAAGGACGTTCAGACTCCGAGACAAAACAAAAAAAGTTCTTCAATTACAAATAAAAAAAGATAAAAAGAAAAATCAAACCCAACTTCACAACAACAACAAAAACACACAAAAAACACCTGAATTTTAAATATATTTTCTGTACTATGAATGCACAGCTCATGCCTTTGCCTTCGCATTATGCCTCTTACAAGCAAATATACCACTACAACAGGTGGTCGCGTGCAAATCTGTCGCTCGTGCAAATCTGCAGCTCGCTACCTATGAGAGTCTGTATTTGCGGCATTTTGCGACATTGAGCATGAACCACAAATTTCACTTTTTCCGTGGGTTAGGGATAGGGTTAGGGTTAGGGTTAGGTAAATGGCTCAAGTACGGAAAAAGTTAAACTTGTGAATGTCGCAAATACACACTCTCATAGTTGCAAGCGACAGATTTGCACGAGCGACAGATTTGCACGAGCGACAGATTTGCACGCGACAGGCCCCATGTGCATAACTTTAATCAGAAGCAATACATGAAGCTAGTTGCAGCCTAGTGTTCAGTACCTGTGTGCAGCTATCCCTGGCCAGTGGGGGGTCAATGGGGTCATCCGTGGGGGTCAATGGGGTCATCCCTGGGGATCAATGGTGTCCCTGGTTGCTATAGTAACCTACCTGTGTGTAGCCATCCCTGGGGGTCAATGGTGTCCCTGGTTGCTATAGTAACCTACCTGTGTGTAGCCATCCCTGGGGGTCAATGGTGTCCCTGGTTGCTATAGTAACCTACCTGTGTGTAGCCATCCCTGGGGGTCAATGGTGTCCCTGGTTGCTATAGTAACCTACCTGTGTGTAGCCATCCCTGGGGGTCAATGGTGTCCCTGGTTGCTATAGTAACCTACCTGTGTGTAGCCATCCCTGGGGGTCAATGGTGTCCCTGGTTGCTATAGCAACCTACCTGTGTGTAGCCATCCCTGGGGGGTCAGCAACCTACCTGTGTGTAGCCATCCCTGGGGGTCAATGGTGTCCCTGGTTGTTATAGCAACCTACCTGTGTGTAGCCATCCCTGGGGGTCAATGGTGTCCCTGGTTGTTATAGTAACCTACCTGTGTGTAGCCATCCCTGGGGGTCAATGGTGTCCCTGGTTGTTATAGTAACCTACCTGTGTGTAGCCATCCCTGGGGGTCAATGGTGTCCCTGGTTGTTATAGTAACCTACCTGTGTGTAGCCATCCCTGGGGGTCAATGGTGTCCCTGGTTGTTATAGCAACCTACCTGTGTGTAGCCATCCCTGGGGGTCAATGGTGTCCCTGGTTGTTATAGTAACCTACCTGTGTGTAGCCATCCCTGGGGGTCAATGGTGTCCCTGGTTGTTATAGTAACCTACCTGTGTGTAGCCATCCCTGGGGGTCAATGGTGTCCCTGGTTGTTATAGTAACCTACCTGTGTGCAGCCATCCCTGGGGGTCAATGGTGTCCCTGGTTGCTATAGCAACCTACCTGTGTGTAGCCATCCCTGGGGGTCAATGGTGTCCCTGGTTGTTATAGTAACCTACCTGTGTGTAGCCATCCCTGGGGGTCAATGGTGTCCCTGGTTGTTATAGTAACCTACCTGTGTATAGCCATCCCTGGGGGTCAATGGTGTCCCTGGTTGTTATAGCATAGTGTAGTGTAGAGTGGCACAGTGTCAAGTAAACCCGAGTTTGAACCTGGGTACAGGGGATTTTTCCTCTCACTTTGCACTAGGCCTTGCGGTCTGAACATGGAGTCTTTCGGATGAGACGATAAACCGAAGTCCCGTGTGCTCATGCACTTAGCACACGTTAAACCCAGTGGCAACGAAAAAGTTGTCATTTCGTCAAAATTTACCCCCCTCCCTTCCTTCCTCATCAGTCACACAAAAATCGCATGCAAATTTATTTATTTTTTAATTGGGTGGCGCGCCTCTGGCTGCGACGCTCTCCCCGGGTGGGAGCAACCCGAATTTCACAGAGATGCATCTGTGACTATAATGTATGTACCTAACCTAACCTAGTAACCTACCTGTGTGTAGCCACCCCTGGGGGTCAATGGTGTCCTGGGTGGCTTTCTGGTTGTGGTAGTAGCCCATCATCACCTGGGGTCCTTTGATGCAGTACTCCCCCACCTCCCCCTGCTTCACCGGCTCTCCTGATTCAGGGTCCACCAGCTGTCATACATGGGCAGCAAGAAGTATTCAAATATATTTTTAAAATACTTTCTTAACAGGAACACTGTATATGTCTTTTTTTCCTTTTTTTTCTTTTTGTTTTGTTTTGGGGGGGGCATCTTTTGGGCCATACAGTGGCATTGCAATCATCATGTTATTAATGATAATCGATATACTCCAACTCATCAAAAATCTATTCAGTTTTTTGTTTTTTTAGAAAACTAAAAAAGTTTACCGCAGATAGAATTCAACACAATCGTGGCCATAATATTATTATATAAGAAAGCTAGCCACTCGTACTCACGAGGACGCTAGCGTAGGTAACCATAAGGGTTAGCTTGGCTACAATGTAATGGTGCTTATAGTGAAAGGCTTTCCTAGCTTTGCTACGTAGATTCATGGATGCAACTACACAAAATAAAAAATCCTGAAAGGCCGGGGACTAGGGGTAATGTCCCCTTGCAGCTGAAAAAACCCACGATTTATGAAGGTATTTTAATTTGCTTTTTACACAATTCATACAAATGCTTATTTTAAAGTGTTTGAAAAATACAGTAGACACACAAAGATCTTGTTTGACAAATTAAAAAAAAAGGAACATCCTGTTCTAATAAAATTCAAAAACAGGAAATCCTTGAAAAAGGTGCCCTCATGTAGATGTTAGCTTTTCCCCAAAGCTTCAGAAACGATAGAACTGACCTTAGCCAGGGTGTTGGGAACCAGACAGCCAATAGTACCAGGATGCCCAGGACTGCAGTCCACATTGATCACAGGAGAGGTCTCTGTCAACCCATACCCTGTGACCAGAAGAATTCACTCTAGTTTAAATACACACATACATGCACATACTCATGCATGCACCCAGAAATGCAGATATACACACTAACACAGACACATACATACATGTACATATGCACACCCACCCACAAACTCACACACACACACACACACACAACAACAACAACATACAGTATTTACAGTATTTATACGGCGTTAAATCTTGAAAAAATTCAAATTGAAGCGCACACACACACACTCACGTTGAACATTCATCACAATGCATTCAGAGACACTATACAAAGAAGAGAACAGATACACACGTTTGAGAAATAGACCTAAAGGGAAGAAAGAGGAGGGAAAGAGAGAATGATCTTCAATGACGGGGAAACAGGTGGGTTTTGAGGTTTGATCTGAAAGCAGAGAGGGTCGGTCGCTGACGGAGGGAGAGAGGAAGTTTTTCCAGGAGGTTGGACCTGAAACAGCAAAAGAGCGCCGACCGACAGTTGAAAGCTTACACACACACACACACATGCACGCACACACACATATCTCACCCCCACCCCTACACCAAACACACACATATTTACCCACCCAAACACAGTCTTTCACCTGTAGTGTAGTACTTCGTCAAAAGACGTCTTTATATTACGTTGATTATTACGTCATATGTTCTGGACGTCAGGCAGTAAACAGACACCAAGACACATCAGCTGACTCGGAAGAGAAGTTTGTTTTTGGGGTTTTGGGTGTTTTTTTAAAACTTGGAAGAGAAGTTGAACTAAATCACCCACTCACCTTGGTAGATGGGAGCCCCCACCCTGTCCTGGCACTCCATGGTGAGGGACACCCCCAGGGGAGCGGCCCCGCTGACCATGTACTGGATGGAGGACAGGTCGAACTGGTCCACCAGGGGGTGCTTGGCCAGGAACAGTACAATGGGGGGCACGATGTGCAGCACAGAGATCTGCAACAACACGCAATGCGGGACATAAACAGTGATAGCAGTGTGTACCACCTTCTTCTTCTTCTTCTTCTGCGTCTGCTTCTTCTGCGTTCACAATGGGTATGTATGCATTATTAGGTATTAGGTATTAGGTACTTTATAGTCACAGAGGCGTCTCTGTGAAATTCGGGTTGCTCCCACCCAATCTTTTTTTTTTTTTTTTTTTTGCATGCGATTTTTGTCACTGATAAGGGGGGGGGGGGGGGTAAATTTTGACCAAATGACAACTTTTTCGTTGCCACTGGATTTAACGTATGCTAAGTGCATGGGCACATGGGACCTCGGTTTATCATCTCAACCGAAAGACTCCACGTTCAGACCGTTAAGGCCTAGTGCAGAAATGAGAGGAAAAAATCACCTGTACCCAGGTTCGAACTCGGGTTTATTTGACACGAAGCGAACGCAATACCACTGTGCCACTCTACACCATGTGTCCGTTTTTCAGTTTTTACTGGTCTCCACACTGCGTACAGCCAGCACATTCCGATTTCACAATCACAATCACAATATTTAATCGTCCAATAAAATGGAAATGTGTGTGTGGTGGCACGTAAAAGGTTAAACAGTATGTAATAAAAGATCACAGAACAGTTCCAATATTAAAATATCAGATTCATGCAAAACTCAAGCACACGCAGACAGCAAGCACCCCCACTACACTCTCCCCCCTCATACACATAGAGACAGACAGACAAACAGGCAAAGACTGATGGAGAGTGGGAGAAAGAGAGAGAGAGGGTGGGGAGAAAGAGAGAGAGAGACAGAAATAACGAGAGAGAGAGAGAGAGAGAGAGAGAGAGAGAGAGAGAGAGAGAGAGAGAGAGAGAGAGAGAGAGAGAGAGAGAGAGAGAGAGAGAGAGAGAGAGAGAGAGAGAGAGAGAGAGAGAGAGAGAGAGAGAGAGAGAGAGAGAGAGAGAGAGAGAGAAAACGAGAGAGAGAGAGAGAGAGAGAGAGAGAGAGAGAGAGAGAGAGAGAGAGAGAGAGAGAGAGACAGAAATAATGAGAGAGAGAGAGAGAGAGAGAGAGAGAGAGAGAGAGAGAGAGAGAGAGAGAGAGAGAGAGAGAGAGAGAGAGAGAGAGAGAGAACACAAACAATCAGAGGAGCTCAAATGAGAAAAATCATTTGGAAGATTTATCTACAATAAGTGGAGCATGCATTGGAGCATGTGTGAAAGTAGCCAGCGAGGTCGGGTCACTTTGCACTTTGGTTGTCCACCTAAAGGGCACTTTTGCAGTAACATGTAAGAAATGCGTTTTATAATACCACACCCGTCTTACCTTCTCATCCTGTATGGTCTGCAGGAACATCTCTGGGTCGAAGCGAGGTATGGTGACCAGGCGTGCCCCGTCGTACAGGGACCCGAACTGCACGGGGAGAAGGCCGTAGATGTGAAAGAATGGCAGCAGGCCTAACGTGGTGACCTCCGAGTTCATCTTCAACAGTTCCCTGCCACACATATGTTACAAAGGGCTCCCTGTCAACATTTCAACAGTTCCCTGCCACACATATGTTACAAAGGGCTCCCTGTCAACATTTCAACAGTTCCCTGCCACACATAATTTACAAAAGGTTCCCTGTCAACATTTCAACATTTCCCTGCCACACATATGTTACAAAGGGTTCCATGTTTATGGAGTCAACATTTCTGCAGAGCCACAG
>CM065684.1:27952347-27989856 GCA_017654935.2 Phymorhynchus buccinoides
TGTTGGTATTGTAGGATATCACTCAGTTCTATGATAAGAAGTTGTCTTTCACTTTTTTTTAAATGTGTTTAGTGTGTGAGACCAGCTTGTAAATCTGTGACAGTTTGAAATTCTAGCAATAATTATGAATATCAAATTTATTCTGTTATTCACATTGCAAATTAGCATAAGATGTGAGAATTAAATATCGCATTATATTATAATGTGTATCGAGTTTTAGATGATTGCTTATACAATAATATGACTTGACTTTAAAATTTTGATAAAGGCTGTAATAAAGATGTTTAAGTGCCCATTGATCATAGTTTCTTAACTTTAGCTCATGGTCGTGTTCAGTTTGTTTTTATATCAGCTGTCTAGGATATTGATATAAAAAATCAAATGCATACTGTCTGATTTATTTTTTCATCAGATTTAGGGTGGAAACTACGGTTGTGACGATATTGCTGCATAACAGAAGCAGCGAATAAGGGATACAATGGTCAGCGCGCCAGCTAAAGAACGGAGACTAACTCGAAGAGATGATCTGTACACCCACTGTTACTCTCTACAGCCTATCTATTATTAAGGACAACTTTTATAGCTCTAATCTTTAAGACTCTAAGGCTCTTCAGCTATCTCCATGTGTGTGAAGGTTTAAGAACTATAAATCATGATTTGTTTTTATGGGCTGGACGTCAGATTAGTCGGTATCCGCTTTGCTACCAACAAACTGAACAAACCAACCCGGGTAAAACAAAAAGTTTATGTCTGAAATCCTGTCTTCGCCAACAGGCGAGAAGCAGATGCAGAATTAAGGTTTTTGATGATTGTAGTATGTATCGTCAGTTAAATTCTAATAACTCGTATCTCAATTTAGTATTTGAGACAAATGTTAAAAAAAATGTTTGAAAAATTCCACCGCTTTGACTACGATTAACGATAAGGAAGATGTTGTTAAGACATTGCGGTTAGTCCTGATTTTGTTAAAATCTTTTAAAAATTTTAGACTTGAAAGAACGAAGAACAAGATTTTTTTCCTTAACTAGATCGAATTGGACTTAGAGTTTTTCTTTCATTTCACAACTCATCCCCCCAGCCAGCCAAGGCGTAGAGCTCGAGCTTGTGGAAGGTGGCATGAAATAATTAGAAAGTGACTATGTATGCAACTCAAAAACCCTCAGAATTGAGATACAAGTTTTTAAATCTTCACCGACGATGTCACCTTCTATGCAAAACAGTGATACACGTGTTCCCTTTGTTTTTGTGTGGCTTTTGCGCCAACAAGATTTAAACTCCAAGGATCTTCTCCATCATTTCTATAGAGTGTGCATAACAAGAATATTGAATAGAATCCTTCAACCGAGGAATCACTTTGACACACTTTTTTCCTGTATGTTTTTTAGGCTTACTACACATGCTCTAATTTATGACATCGAATTGGGATTTTTGCCCCCAATTGATTCAGTGTAACTTATTCTGAACACAATTATGTTCATCAGTTACATATGTGATACAGTTGTGCTTGTTTTGCTATGTCAGCCAAAGCGATGATAAGCGGTAAAACTCATTCTGGACGATTATGGCAACTCGGAACAGGAGAATCAGTCAGTGCCTATTTCTCGATATTCTCTTACCAGCGCTTTCGAGTCTAAAACTGTCAAATCCAGTTTTCTGTCCCAATCCAAACATGTGTTTTGAGTTATTCTCTCATTATCTTCCTTACTGCTTTTCAAATACCATCGCTACAAGCCAGTAGTCTGATACGGAAGGGGAGAGATGCGCAGAGCGTTTATGATGTGCTGAGTGTAGCGTCTTTTGAAGGGCTCAAGGGAGAATTGCTTGGAGGTGCTGTTATTCAGATGTTCCATCCGTTTGTGTTCTAGCAAAGAAAGAGTTTTAACTGATCGTGTTGTTTCACTGGTGGCACTTCTATTTCATTTTTAATTCTTGAAAATGTGAAAAAAAAGCGTCATACGAGCCTCATAAATACGCACTATGTTTTCTCATAAACAGTGATAGTAAAGGACACTCAATTATTCTGATTATAATGAAAGTAACCCTGATTTTAAAGCAAAACATAAACTTGGTCAACCAGTAATGTTGTCACCAAACTGAATCATTGACAGTGTTAAGTTTTGTTGAGTCCTATTGTTATACCTTTTTCTCAGAGGCAAACCCAGGCCCAGTACTATGTTTGCCTAAGGGGCGGGGGACAGTGATGTCTGAAGGGTTAAAGTGGTTTAGGAAAGTCTGTTGTTTGTGGTACTGTTAGCAAGTCATATGTGTGTGTGATGCGCGCGCACGGTGCGTTGGTGTGTGCACGCTTTCGTGCACGTTATGGGTTCGTGTAGGCAGTGCTATGCACAGTCATTTATATTGTATAAGTGGGTTTAAATTTCATAGCATCCTCTTCTCTCCCCCTCTCTTCTCCCTCTCTCTCTAGTCGCTCTCTCTCTCATTTAGAGATAAGATTTGTCTCAAAGCTTTTATTATCACGTTGCGTGACAGCGATTGATACAGGTTTAAGTCTGTTTGATTTTTAAATCTGTGTGTAGTTTACACAGATTTTTTATGTATCATTTAGTATGTACCTAATAATTAGTGTATTCCTTGGCAAAGCGCGATGAGCCATATGGGTATCGCGCATATAAAAGATTCGTTATTAGTATGTCTCAGGTATTCTTGCATGTAACTTATAAGGGTTTAATTTGATGTCTGACGAATACAGATAACAATCCCATTGTCATCGTAATGTCTGAGTGCCCGAAACACCATCAACCCCTTCTTCGCCCTGTACGATATTACATCTATAGGCCCTCTTGGCTTTGGCGCGCGCCGTCCTCCCCTTTGTTCCGGTCTTTTGCAGTTGGGGCCACCGTGGCGTGGACGCCCCGCCCCTCCCCTAGTTCTCCCCTTGGTGTCTCCCTGTTCTTCACCCTCGTCCCCTCTGTCCGTTCTGGCTTGTAACTTCTCATCTGCCCTTCTTTGCCTTCACTCTGCTGTCTCTCTCCCCTTCCTCCTCTTTCCCACAAAACTCACAATCGTTTTTCTCTTTGCGCTCCCTCCGCCCCGCAAGTGTGGTGTCGGCCTGTCGGTTCTCCGTTTTCCCCCTTGTACCCCGCCCTATTGTTCACCCTATGGTCTATGGCGCAGCCCTCAGCCGCTCAGTCCGTTCTCCCTCCCATCCTTTCTCGGCCATCTTCGTTCTCACTCGGCCCTCTCCCCCATACTGCTCCACTGGTCCCTCATGCTGCGCGGCCTTAAGTCTCCGGTGTCTGGCCTCCGTGCCGTTCTTTTCTGTGTTCGATTTCCCTTTCCCCTGTTGACTCCGTCCTCCATTATTTCTGTTTTCCCCCGCCCCTGTGTCACTTGGTGTCCCTTGCTTCTTCCCATGCATTTCCCGTATCCTCGTTCCTACAGGTTATGTCTCTCTCTCTGCCCACTGTTCCTTTGTCCCCTGAGCATCACCTTTTTTCCTGTGCCTATTTCTTCTCTTCCCGCCTTTTTCTCCGGCCCTCCTCCCTCCTCACTTTCCTCCGCACCCCTGTTTTTCCCCCCGCATACATCTTGTTAACCATATATCCCAGTCCTTGCGCCGTGCCTTGGCTTGGCTCTAATCTCGTTCTTATCCCATGTGAGGCGTAGGTCCTTCCCTGGCCGACTTTCTACCATCTTGACCTCTTTGCGGCTCATCCTCCGCTCTGTGTTTACCCATGTCTCTTCCCAGTTTAATGCGTCTTCTTATCTGAGCGAAATATTAAAAATGATGTAAGACCTAAAATCAATGTACATCCGGCTGCGATTTGTTCATCCCTCTGCAAAGTACTCCCGTCTCGTTTGTGTAAAAAGAAATAAAAGGTTAAAAATGTCTCATTTGTGAGCTTTGCTTCTTATTAACGGACTCCATGTCACTTTTCGTTCGACAAAATATGAATTTGTTATTTCCAACCTTAAATTTTGTTTAGGAATGTGAGTTAAAAGAAATAAAAATAATGTTAAAACTTGAATTTTTTAAATGTTTTTTGCTTGTTGGTCGAAGGTTGGTTTTTTTTTTTTGCAAATAAGAAAACCATGTAATGCAGTTTTCTGAACCATACTTTAGTGTTTTTTTTCTTGCCTGGAAAATGAAGTGAATTTTAGTTGAAGTTTTTTTTTAAAGACCACTGGGACCAGGCAAAAGGATTAAAAACTCCCTTGTTTTTTTTTTCTGGGTCAGGTGTGGGGACCCACATTAACATCGTTTTTTCAACCAATACCACGCGAAAGGGCTGCCTCTTTAAAAAGTGATTGTCTTCGTTTCCATTTGCATGAGGGAAATCGTAAATGCGCGGAGGTCATACCAGGTCAAAAAAAAAGAATTTCTTTACGCAGGCGAGGAGGAGTGGGGGGGGGGAAAACAACATTTGGAAAAAAAACCCACACCGATTTTTCACTCATGGAATTCTGGGGAGCGTTTCCTTTTAACCCCTTTCACTGCCGAGCCATAATTTAGCCAACCAAAATTCTCCAATTAAAAATTTTAACCTGGGGTAGAGGAAAACAACATCCTACATCTGCAGTATTGCGGGGATTCTTCTGCTGGGGGTAAACATATCAAAATAAGGTCTACCCTTACTTACTTCCAAAACTAAGACTAAAATAAGGGTTACCTTTGGATATTTACTAGGCACCTCAATATTTGGTGCCTTTTAGTGACATACATCCTGTGTTTAAATCACTGTCGTGCTAAAAATCGACTTTGGCGGTAAACGGGTTTTAAACAATAACAGGAAAAAAAATAATTCTATCAAACCAAACCCAAAACAAAACAAACACTTTTTTGAGAGGAGGAGAGAGATAAGGAGGTTATGCCCATTGTGGTTTTTTGTGTTTTTTTGGCTGTAAAAAAAAAAAACCCAAATTATAAGGGCTTTTCACAAAAAAAAAAAACAAGATTCATGGGCAAACCACCGGTGGAGTTTTCCCCCTCCTACCCGAAAACGGGGTGCTTTATTTTTTTCAGCGAAAAAATCGTTGATTGTCTTGTACCCAGCTATAAACGCGACACATAAATACATGTGGAAAGGACAGTAATCTGCGAAATAAAGACTGGTTTAACACGGTGGTGACAATTCAGAGGATTGGCTCAAAGGAGAGCAAGAGGCAATTCAATTATCTTCCCAATGGTCAGCAATATAGCGTTCATGCGCTAAAAGCTAAAGTTGGGCCAGCGTTGTGTACAAACATGGCAATAAGGATGTATAATTACGGTATACAGGTGGAAAAACAAACACAAACACACGCATTTCAATGGACAAAAATCCTCAGGAGGACATTCTTTAAAGTGAAGCTGAGGCTGAGTAGTTTGGTGGAGTTTACATTTACCCAAGCTACCTTATGAACACATGCTGTGGTTTAAAGTGCTTTATGTGTTTAGATTTGTGTGCTAACATTTGTGATGCAGCACAGGAAAACAAGGCTAAAGTCGGGCAGCCACAAGAGAGAGAGATTTGATTGGAAAAAATTGGTTAAAAAAAATAGGATGAATTCTGTTTTTTGCCTGTTAATCTGTTGTCTCTGGTCTTTCTGGCCTTTCTGAAAAATATGAATAAGTTAAAAGTGATAATTTACGACATTAGCCTTGTTTTCCTGTGGGGCATGGCAATCACATTTTCTGATTTCACAAATTTGGGAATATGTGAATTTGGGTTGAGTAATCTCCTTTCGCATATGTAAGTTTATATATATACAATGTATCACCACCACAGAGTTGTTGGAGTTTTTTTTTTTCATTTTGTGTTATATATACAATGTATATATTATTTCAAAAATCAAGATAGTTTGGAAATGTTTTAAGTGGGAGGTGATGGGACAAATGAACAGCATCCATGTTTTTAACTCATTGCATCGCAACAATTTTGAATTATTAAAAAAAAACTCACGAATCACTCCAGCCATACACACAAACAAAACATACATAAACAAAAGGAGAAATGGAAGAAGATTAAGGGTTTTTACTTCAGGTTTAGACAATATAGGGAAGTGTTAGATTAGACTTTTTTTTTTTATATATAGACTTTATATAGAAAACTCTCTACACCAATTTTGTTTCCCCCACAACGAACCACTACAAAAAAGCAAAAGTCAGAGGCAAAATTGTGGTCTAAGGGAGGTGAAGTGAGTTTAGAAATGACCAAGGTATGGTGTGCAAACAGATTTACTTCCCTTGAAACAAATGCATCAAATTTGACAGCTATCTGTCCGGAGCAAGAAACGACTTGAATGAGTTAAGGTAAATTTAAATTAACAGAAAAATATCAGCAAGATCATCAGGTAAGTCTGTTTGTGAACAGTTGTGTATTTTGAGCAAAAACGATGGGTTATCAGTTTTTTTATATATATTTTTTTGAACCCCTTCGCTTTGCCGCCTACTACTTGCGCATGCGCCGCCGGTTTGCCGCGCCATTTTTGAAAATCACGGCAATATCGCTACTTAGCGGCGACGTATATATGCGTCGGTGGCAAGTACTGAAGCGCTATTGAGGACGTATATATATCGGCAGCGAAGCGGTTAATATAAACTACAAATATCTTGACTGTCCTGGAGGCTGAACTTGTTAGCACATAAGGGTATGGTGTGGAAATGGCTTAAACACTTTGAACTGAATAAAAACAGAACATACAGCTGTGATTTTGAGGGATGAATAAATTATGTCAAAGAAATGTAAAAACAGACCGTTTGAAAGATTAACCTGCACGTTACTTTATTGCAGAATGTGTGAATCAAAAGATTAGTTTCAATATTAACAAGATTTTAAGGAACAGAATTATACAAATTCATGGTTCAGAATAATTCCATTGAAAAAGGGCCATGAAAAAATTGATAAAGCTATGGGCAGAAAATGTTTCATAAAAAGAAATGTTAGTATCAAAACTCAACTTCAGCACAGTTTGGTTAGAAATGGACCAAAAACCAAACCAAAACATTTGACCAAAACTTTGAGCATCGAAACATTGTACCAAAATTGTTTTGTTACTAAATCAGCTGCAAAGGGATGAATTATAAGGCCTTGCAAATAATATGCAAAAGTCTTCATAAAAACACTGTTAGAACAGTTGTTACAGACTTCAGATTGACATAATTCGGTATATTATACACACAGGAGATTCTGCAATGTTTAAGCATTCGTTAACACACACACTGGCCTGATCCATTCAACAATAACAGGCTTACATATTCACCATTTTCTTTATCACAGGTTTTTTTATCACTATAAAAGGCACTCCCAAACCACTAATGAATAAACAGAAACAACAATGTCCAGAACTTTTTTTTTTTTTAAGTTCAGAAGAATAGAAGATGGAATGCATATCATTTAACCCTTTCACCGCCAGCCATCTTTGAGCCAAAAATTTCCATTAAACTTACTTGAGCTACAGAAAAGATTTCATCTGCAATATTGTGGGATTTCTTTGTGACAGAATAAGGTCTATCCTTACTGCTCAAATTTAGAAACACAATGGTCATTGAATAACAGACCCTGATTTCAAGGGTTTTAATGATATGGGTGCTAAATCATTGTGGTGCAAAAATGCGACATTGGCGGTGAAAGGGTTAAATGATACTATTTCTGAGCATTCCTAATGTGTACAATGGCCTATTTGCATTAATCAAGAAAAAAAATGTATCTAAACAATAGGTTAACTTCTTGAAAGTCTCACGACAATATCGGATGGAAAACAAACCCTATCACACATACTGTATGTAACACATTTAAGCAACAATAACATGTATCGGACTAAATAATTCACAATGACTTTTCATCATAATACAGCTTACAATTTTCCTATCAATTAATACTGCTGTAACTTTTGAATGAAATGACTTTTGTTAACTCAAACTCAACTTTTATTTAAAGTTAATCGGATCATGCACTTTTTACATGCAGAAACATAATCCACACAAACACACACCAGCACTTCTTGAACTATACAGAATAAACAAAGGCAGCACCTTCTGAATAATCAGTGCTTTACACAAAGAATAAAAAGATTCCACACAGTAGGAAAATGAAAACTGATTTTGCCCTTTTGTGCATACATGTGTATATTTTGGTTTTGTGGGTGCACGCATGTGTGTGTGTGTCTGTGTGCGTGTCCTGTGTGTCTGTCTGCGTGCGTACGTTGTTGTGTGAGGGTGTTTGTGTATGTGTGTTGGTGTATGTGGTCAGTCCATGCGGCTCGGTTGCTGTGGCTTACCGAATGGAGTATGAGTGAGTTGGCGTCAATAATTGTGTGTGTTTATGTGTGTGTGTGTGTGTGTTAGAGAGAGAGAGAGAGAGAGTTGCTTTGTATATGCGCTGTTGCTGGTTGGTGTCACTCTTGAATGTTGTTTTTGTTGTCTGTTGATGAATAATTGATTGTAAAGCACTTTGGGCTCATCTGAGGTAAAGCGCTATATAAATGTACTATTATTATTATTAAAACAGAATGAAATCGAATGACTACAGCAGTATATGTACAACATCGATTGTACTTCTGTAATACTATAAGCAGCTTAACCAAAAGATAAAGCTTCAAACATTAAAACACACAATAAAATTAAGTCTGACATTTTTTCAATGCATACTACATGCTATATATTCCAGGCTCACTAGCATGAAAACAACAATGCAGCAGTGGATTTTAGCACTAACTATTCCATAACATTTTTTGGTAAAGGTAAAGATGTGAGTCCTGCTGCGCCAGGAGAACGGCGCTATATGAGTTATTATTATTATTATTATAAGACGGGAAAACGCAATGAACCACGACTGTGACAAATGGCGCTGTGTACTGCAATACATAGGGGGGGGGTCCTATTAGATAATGGCCTAGGGTTAGGGATATGGTTAGTATTCCAAAAAGGTTAATAAAATACAGCTTTATGTTTGGTAAGAAAGGCAAAAACGGGAAAATGGAATTAACCGAGAAATGCAGGGGGGTGGCGGTGGCACATCTTGACCTTTACCCATTTTTTTAATAAATTAAACTTACAAAAAAAGACAAACAAACAAATTGATAAGAAAATCCCACTAAACATACAGGAAAAATAACCCTGTGGGGATACCATGTGTGTGTGCGTGTGTGTGTCTTTTGTATAAATAGTTCCCCCACCTTCTGGAAGTTCTGTGCTTGTAACTTCCTCTAATCTGTCACTCTCTTTGACTCTGCCTTTTCCCTTTGCTTACCGTCATCTACTATCTTTCTGCCTTACCGGTCCATTCTCCTGCCTTTTTTCAAGAAACACTTTCAAAAAGAGTTCCTCCAGCCGAAGTCGGACTTGCTGGGCCTATTTCTTTATAATCTTACTTAGGCGCATAACGGCAGCATGATGCATCTGCGCTCATAATTAACAGGAAACTGTCTGAGCGATCGAAGAAGAAGGAGAATACAGGAAAAACAAAAACAAAAACTTGCAGCAGCAATCTTTACAAGAACAATTACAATCATATCTCAAAAACAAAAACATCTTGTTTTTTTTTAAATGATCAAAGTCTCAGTTGAGAATAAACCGTTACCATACAAATAATGCACTATTCATATTTTCAATCTAAATAGCAGTGAGGTGAAAGGACTATTTTTTTAATGTTTGAAGCAGAATCGGCTATGGAAGACAAGAACAGCAGTCTTGCAGTTTTACTGGGTTTAGTATCCATCTTGTTCGATGCACAATCGGCTACGGAAGACAAGAACAGCAGTCTTGCAGTTTTACTGGGTTTAGTAGTAATCTTGTTCGATGCAGAATCGGCTATGGAAGACAAGAACAGCAGTCTTGCAGTTTTACTGGGTTTAGTATCCATCTTGTTCGATGCAGAATCGGCTATGGAAGACAAGAACAGCAGTCTTGCAGTTTTACTGGGTTTAGTATCCATCTTGTTCGATGCACAATCGGCTACGGAAGACAAGAACAGCAGTCTTGCAGTTTTACTGGCTTTAGTATTCATCTTGTTCGATGCACAATCGGCTACGGAAGACAAGAACAGCAGTCTTGCAGTTTTACTGGGTTTAGTAGTAATCTTGTTCGATGCTGAATCGGCTATGGAAGACAAGAACAACAGTCTTGCAGTTGTACTGGCATTAGTAGTCATCTTGTTTGATGCAGAATTGGCTACAGGCTTTTCATAAGTCGTTCTTGTTGCCCTATCTCAATATTACAGACTTTGTCATTTGACTTTGAAACTAAACACGCTATTAAAACCAACAACAGCAGTCTTGTAGTTTTATTGGCTTTAGTATTTATCTTGTTCGATGCAAAATCGGCTACGGAAGACAAGAACAGCAGTCTTGCAGTTTTACTGGGTTTAGTATCCATCTTGTTCGATGCAGAATCGGCTATGGAAGACAAGAACAGCAGTCTTGCAGTTTTACTGGGTTTAGTATCCATCTTGTTCGATGCACAATCGGCTACGGAAGACAAGAACAGCAGTCTTGCAGTTTTACTGGGTTTAGTAGTAATCTTGTTCGATGCACAATCGGCTACGGAAGACAAGAACAGCAGTCTTGCAGTTTTACTGGGTTTAGTATCCATCTTGTTCGATGCACAATCGGCTACGGAAGACAAGAACAGTAGTCTTGCAGTTTTACTGGGTTTAGTATTCATCTTGTTCGATGCACAATCGGCTACGGAAGACAAGAACAGCAGTCTTGCAGTTTTACTGGGTTTAGTAGTAATCTTGTTCGATGCTGAATCGGCTATGGAAGACAAGAACAACAGTCTTGCAGTTGTACTGGCATTAGTAGTCATCTTGTTTGATGCAGAATTGGCTACAGGCTTTTCATAAGTCGTTCTTGTTGCCCTATCTCAATATTACAGACTTTGTCATTTGACTTTGAAACTAAACACGCTATTAAAACCAACAACAGCAGTCTTGTAGTTTTATTGGCTTTAGTATTTATCTTGTTCGATGCAAAATCGGCTACGGAAGACAAGAACAGCAGTCTTGCAGTTTTACTGGGTTTAGTATCCATCTTGTTCGATGCACAATCGACTACGGAAGACAAGAACAGCAGTCTTGCAGTTTTACTGGCTTTAGTATTCATCTTGTTCGATGCACAATCGGCTACGGAAGACAAGAACAGCAGTCTTGCAGTTTTACTGGGTTTAGTATTCATCTTGTTCGATGCACAATCGACTACGGAAGACAAGAACAGCAGTCTTGCAGTTTTACTGGCTTTAGTATTCATCTTGTTCGATGCACAATCGACTACGGAAGACAAGAACAGCAGTCTTGCAGTTTTACTGGCTTTAGTAGTCATCTTTTTCTAAATGCAAAATCGGCTAAGTAAAGTGAAACAAGAACAGAAGGCTTATTCAGCTTTAGTATTCATCTTGTTCGATGCAAAATTGGCCAAGGAAAACAAGAACAGAAGGCTTATTCAGCTTTAGTATTCATCTTGTCTGATGCAAAATTGGCCAAGGAAAACAAGAACAGAAGGCTTATACAGCTTTAGTATTCATCTTGTTTGATGCAAAATCGCCTATGGAAGACAAGAACAGCAGTCTTTCAGCTTTAGTATTCATCTTGTTTGATGCAAAATCGCCTACGGAAGACAAGAACAGCAGTCTTTCAGCTTTATATGGTGTTAGTGTAATTATTGGAGGGTTACTACAGCGACAGGGTACTATCAAAAAGGGACTACAGAATGGTAATACGGTGGAACCACCTTTATAAGACCGCCTCCCTTTTAAGACCTACTTCTCTGAGATATTACCCTTCTTTGCTAAGTATTGAAATTACCTCCCTTATACAACTCCCTCCCATTTAAGACCTGATTTTGGATGATTTTTGTAAAGTCTTAAAAGGGAGGTTCAAATGTAGTAGTACTTCTGTTACATCTGTATTGCTACAAATTCGGGACTTTCCTGGTGTTGCACTGCCTCCGGGCTTTGCCTCCAGGATATTTCCCACCATCTTTATATCTACTAATGTCCCATGTAAGTCTGTTCCAGACCGGAGGGCATTAAGCAGAATTTCACCAGTAGTACCTCCTGGCTTTTACCAATCGAATGTTGCTCCCTGCATGTGTGCACAGGCACATGCATGCACAATACCTGCCTGGATGTCTGTCTGTGTGCGTGCATGCATGCATGCCTTCACGAATGTGTGTGTGTGTGAGCACGTGCTGCTTTCCAAACAGAACCTTTAACCCTTTCACCACCAATGTCGCATTTTTTAGCACCACAATGGTTCAACACCCATGTCACTAAAAGGCATCAAATCAGATCAGGGCCTGTTTTCCAAATACCCTATTTTCTTGATTTTGGGAGGTAAGGATAGGCCTAATGTTAAATATGCCACAGAGGAATTTGCAATCTTGCAGACATATTTTTTTTCTACCCAGTTAAGATGAATGGTATTTTTTGGCTGAAAAATGGGGCGGCTTGGCGGTGAAAGGGTTAATAAACAAGGGTCATCAGTGCTGTCAACATTTACCCTAATTAGGAGAGAGAATTAATTGATGGGGAAAACAACCAAAAAAAGCCTTTGATGAACTTCTTTCCATCAATACATTATCTCCCCTGCAGGTAAATATGTGGACAGCATATCATCATCATCATCATCTTTCCTAAACAAGCTGCGACTGATTTGATGCCTTGAGTGTTGAGACTGAAAGAGGGACTTCAGTGAGGACTAGACTGTAATCTCGTTGAATGATTAAGCAGCACCGTTAACTGTTGCTGGTTTGAGGCTGAAGGTGGCGCCATCCATCGAGCGCTATCTCTTAAACTTCTTGCCCATCTGAAAGAAAGAATCAAATAAAAATAAAACATTGTAGAAATACACAAGCCAACAAAAAAGAGAGAAAGGATCTTGTCCTTCAGTGGTCATTTCTTTATTTTTTCGAGAGAAAGGATCTTGTCCTTCAGTGGTCATTTCTTTATTTTTTCGAGAGAAAGGATCTTGTCCTTCAGTGGTCATTTCTTTATTTTTTCGAGAGAAAGGATCTTGTCCTTCAGTGGTCATTTCTTTATTTTTTCGAGAGAAAGGATCTTGTCCTTCAGTGGTCATTTCTTTATTTTTTCAAGAGAAAGGATCTTGTCCTTCAGTGGTCATTTCTTTATTTTTTCGAGAGAAAGGATCTTGTCCTTCAGTGGTCATTTCTTTATTTTTTCGAGAGAAAGGATCTTGTCCTTCAGTGGTCATTTCTTTATTTTTTCGAGAGAAAGGATCTTGTCCTTCAGTGGTCATTTCTTTATTTTTTCCAGAGAAAGGATCTTGTCCTTCAGTGGTCATTTCTTTATTTTTTCGAGAGAAAGGATCTTGTCCTTCAGTGGTCATTTCTTTATTTTTTCGAGAGAAAGGATCTTGTCCTTCAGTTGTCATTTCTTTATTTTTTCGAGAGAAAGGATCTTGTCCTTCAGTTGTCATTTCTTTATTTTTTCGAGAGAAAGGATCATTATAGTACCACCACCCTGTGGGGATACCGGGGGGGATTTTGTATAAATAGTTCCCCCACCTTCTGGAAGTTGTGTGCTTGTAACTTCCTCTCATCTGTCACTCTCTTTGACTCTGCCTTTTCCCTTTGCTTATTGTCATCTACTATCTTTCTGCCTTTACCAGGTCCATTCTCCTGCCTTTTTTCACGAAACACTTTCAAAGTTCCTCCATCCGAAGTCGCACTTGCAGGGCCTAACTATTTCTTAGGCGCATAACGGCAGCATGACGCATCTGCGCTCATAATTGACAGGAAACTGTCTGAGCGATCGAAGAAGAAGATTATGGTACCATAGTATTTTCTTGAAAAGAAAACAGAAATATTATACTGATATGCATCATCAAAGTTACAGGAGTATTAACCCTTTCACCGCCAAAGTCACATTTTAGCACCACAGTGGTTTAACACCCATATGACTAAAAGGCATCAAATTGGGGTCTGTTATCCAAAGACCCTATTGTCATAGTTTTGGGAAGTAAGGATAGACCTTATTTTATATATGTCACAGAAGAATCCCCAATACTGCAGATGGATTTTGTTCTCTACCCAGGTAAATTAAATGGAAATTTGGGCTGAAATATGGCTGGCGGTGAAAGGGTTAAAGACGGAACATATTAAGTTGTGTGTGAATGTGTGTCTATTGATTCATGAGAACTCTCCTCCCCACCCTACACAACCACACACACACTTGCGCGCACACACACACTCTCACTCTCACAACCACACACACACACACACACTCACTCTCACAACCACACACACACTCTCACAACCACACACATGGGTGCAACTCCCCCAAATGAAAAAAACTGAAAGGCAGGGGTCCAAGGACCCATGGCCCCGGCAGGGTACAGGGGCAGAGCCCCGTCGGACGATTCAGGGGGCAACTTAAGAGAGAGAGATAACAAGACAGACAATTAAAATGATAGACAGAGGCAGTTTGAGTGCGATAAGCCTTGTAAAATTATTACATTGCCTTTGTAAACTTCCAAGACAGAACAACCAAGTTCAAAACGCCCCAAATCGCTTGTGGTTGTGTTTTTTTGTTTTTGTTTTTTTAAGAAGAATTTTAATAAAAAATGAAGTTCAGTTTCTGGTAAAATTTAAAATACTGAAATCAGTGTAAAACTGAAAGAGTAGCACCCATGGACACACCAACCTCATCGCCACAAACATGTGCTCGTTATCACACACTCTATTTCCACACAAAAAGAATGAATTTTAATTGCAAAATTGGAGAGAAGGATCAAAGTTAAAGTCTAGAAATATGCTGTTTTGAACAACAAACCATCCTAGATAAATCATCAAAGAACTGAAACACAGCCTTTGTACATGTTCAAAAGCACCTCAAAAAGGTCAACTTATAAATATTCATATCTATCTGAACGCTCCTTTAACTCATGAACTCATCCAAGTTGTTCCGGCCATATATGTCCAGAATTAATAGATAGCTGTCAATTTGATGCATTTGCTTCAAGGGAAGTAAATCTTGGCCACTTCTAAACTCACTTCACTCCCTTAGACCTTAGACCACAATTTTGCCTCTGACTTTGATTTTGTAGTGGTTTGTTGTGGGGGGAAACCAATCAGTGTAGAGAGTTTTTTTCTATATAAAGTCTATATATATAAAAAAGTCAGATCTACCACTTCCCTATGTCTAAACCTGAAGTAAAAAACCCGTAATCTTCTTTCATTTCTCCATTTGTTTATGTATGTTTTGTTTGTGTGTATGGCTGGAGTGATTTGCGAGTTTTTTTAATAATTCAAAATCGTTGCGATGCGAATGAGTTAAGACTGAGCTCAATAATAGCTGATAAAAATTCATATCTTCATTTCTCAACTCACCCTACTCTGCTCCTGCTGAGCACGCAGGTCATCAATTTCGTCTTTCTGCTGAGCGAGCCTGTCATTCATGCCGGACAAATGGTCGCTCATCACACTCAGTTGGTCCTCGTAGCTTTGAGCCGTGGTGTGAAGGTCATCCTGAAGGGCGCCATTTTAGAATTATGTTAATTTTGCGAACCCAACCAAATGAGAATAAAATATTGAAACTTTGAAAAAAAAAGGAAAGAGAATGAATAATGAAATGTTTCAACAAAATAGGATCTTATGAGAATAAATAATTAAACGTTACAAAGGCAAGGAAGCATTTCAAGTCACAGCTATAGCTTTTTTTGTCGAACTTAGAAAGCATTTTGTCTGAGGCTGTCTTGGATTGTAGGTATCCTGAGGACAAAAGTATAACCTTTTACAAGGATCAAAACAGAATAACAAGATTGAAGAACACAAAATAAAACTTATCCCCCCTCCCCTCCATCACTACCCCCACCCCCCTCACCCAAAACGACATACGTGATGCATGGATACTCATCCTCTCTGCCCACATTCAAACACCATCTCAAAACTCATCTGTTTCCTAAATAACTACTAATCCCTTCCTTCATGACTTGGTGTGTGCATGTCTGAGAGTGAACATCTGCGCTTGGTGAGCGCATATAATTATCTGTGTGGGTGGGTGTCCGCGTGTGTGTGTGCGCGCGCGCGCGCGTGTGTGTGTGTAATTCTGTGTCTGTTTGTCTGACCGTCTGTGGGTGTTTGTGTAATTTTCATTTCCCATTCTTTATGCTATATGTTAAATATTATTATATGTGGTGTTATATGTGTATATTATATTTTTTATATTGTAAACGCCTAGGGCATTAAATTGATTAGGCGTGCAAAATTTTCTCATAATAATAATAATAATAATGCTTAAAGACACACAAGGGGTATATAAACAGAGCAGTGGTAGTTTTAGCTCATTACTCTCTCAACACACGGCAAGCGCCTCTTTCAAGCCAAGAGCAGGCGTTCTGCCGATCCAACAGATCAGTTGCTTTGCCTTTTTGTTTAAAATCCTGGGATTTTGGGCATCCTCCTAGAATGTATGACTTTGCTTTCTTCTTCTTCTTCTTCAGTGTTCCGAGGCCATAATGGGCATATGTGACCCCACACCACGAAAGGGACATTAAGTCGCTGGACTAGTTTCTCACAACAGGCTTGCAAAGTCAAAAATATAATTTTTTGTCAATTTTGAGTTATGGGTATTTTGTGTTCTCCAACATCTTATCTTTCATGTTTATAAAGGATAATCTTTGATATGGTCTCTAAATGGTCGTATAAGTGTTTTAAAATGAGAAGTCAATGCATTTTCTACAGCTAGGTTGGACTTTAAACTGCCTTTTCTCAAAATGGCTGACACTCACTCTACTAACTTTAAATGCTCATAATTCTGGAACGGTAAAAAGATACACGAATGGCTTTTCTTTCATTGGAAAAAGAATTGCCTGAAGTTTTCAACTGTAATTTTCTCAGTATGGTCAGTTTGACATTTAATGTACCGTTCATGGTGCTGGGTCACATATGTGTTCGTTTTTCAGTCTTCATGGGTCTCCCTATTGCATACAGCCAACGCATTCCTATTTCGGAGGATTTTCGCTTTAAATTCCGGGATCTTTTTTGGTCTGTTGCTTTGCCTTTTTGTTTAAAATCCTGGGATTTCTGGCATCCTCCTAGAATGCAGGATTTTGCTCTCTTCTCCTTCTTCAGCGTTCCCAGGCCATAATGGGTAATGTACATATGTGTCCGTTTTTCACTTTTCACGGGTCTTCCTATTGCATACAGCCTATTCCTATTTCGGATGATTTTTGCTTTAAATTCCGGGATATATTTTGGTCTGTTGCTTTGCCAGGGCAGTATGCACTAACATTTCAAAGTTCTAAAGTCACATCACCTCCCTCTCTGTTTTTGCCTCAGTGTTTACCCTTCGGGTGATGCTGATCAAGAATGTACATGGTTGGTGGGTTCCATGGTTAACGGTTTTTTTCGAGTAATGGCCAGAATGACAAACAGTTACAAAATATACTGTAGATAAATTGCAGTATTTCTGACACAGATGGCGGTATTTCTGACACAGACAGACACATATGTGACCCAGCACCATGGAAGGGACATTAAGTGTCAAACTGACCATTCTAAGAAAATGATACATTTGAAAACTTGACAAGTCTCTTTCTAATGGTACACGAACCATTCTTATATATTTTTCTGTTCCAGAGTTATGAGCATTTAAAGTTAGTAGGGTGAGCATCGGCCATTTTGAGAAAACACAGTCTAAAGTCTAGCCTAGCTGAAGAAAATGCATTGACCTACTCCTTTTAAAGCACTTATAAGACCATTTAGAGATCATATTAAAGATTATCCTTTACAAATATGAAAGATAAGATGTTAGAGAACACGGAAATACCCATAACTCAAAATTGACAAAAAATGATATTTTTGACTTTGCAAACCTGTTGTGAGAAACTAGCCCAGTGACTTAATGTCCCTTTCGTGGTGCTGGGTCACATATGTGTAAATAATAAAGTAAGAAACTAGAATCAGAACTGTGTGTAAAACATTGGACTTTGACCTTACAATAGGGTGCGCATTATAGTCCATAATTTACCAGCAATATCAACAATACTTAAGCTAAGGTCACAAATGTCTTTTTCACTCCTACCCCACCCCCAATATTCCTCCACCACCACCCACCTCTCACCCCCTGCCCACTTTACCTGCAGCTGCAGAATATTCTGTGCGGCAGAGTCCACCTCTTCATGGGTGTGCTTCTTCGCTTTCTCTATCTGCTTCAGCTGTTTGTGTAGAGCCCGAACCTGTCCGCATCATCATCATCATCATCACCATCATGGGAGTGTTAAATAAAAAAACTGTTATTTTTCATCATCACTGTCGACATTGTCATCACCATTACTGTCATCATCATCATCATCATGATCATGTGAGTGTTAAATAAAAAAACTGTTATTTTACATAATCACTGTCGTCATTGTCATCGTAGTCATCACCATTACTGTCATCATCATCATCATCATGATCATGGGAGTGTTAAATCAAAAAACTGTTATTTTTCATCATCACTGTCGACATTGTCATCGTAGTCATCACCATTACTGTCATCATCATCATCATCATCATCATGGGAGTGTTAAATCAAAAACTGTTATTTTTCATCATCACTGTCGACATTGTCATCGTAGTCATCACCATTACTGTCATCATCATCATCATCATGGGAGTGTTAAATCAAAAACTGATATTTTTCATCATCACTGTCGACATTGTCATCGTAGTCATCACCATTACTGTCATCATTATCATCATCATGAAATGAAAAACTGTCACCTATATCATCATAATCATAGTCGTCATCATCATCATCATCATCAGGTTTGCGTAAAATCATCATTGTCATCTTTATCTTTATGTTTGTTTAGAATCAATCATCATCATCATCATCGTCAACATAGTCATCATTAGTATTTCTCATCATCATTTATATCATCGCTGTCATCATACTCATGAACACAAACAAAAAGAAGGAAAAGAAGAAGAAGAAAAGGAACACAAACAAAACAAAAGTGTAGCCCGCAATGACTCTCTCATGTGTGTGTCACATTCTTCTTCACAATCTTGTCAGTTTAATTCTCTTCAACAGTTTTATCAGAGCAAAACTTGAGCAGTGTTCAAAGATGACGTCGTTTCTTTTTTTAACTCTTTCTATACTAACCTGCGCTCTCGTCGCAGGGCATGCGCACGACGCCTCGTTACTAAGGTAACAGGATATCGCATGTGAACTTTAAAAATTCATAGTTCATAGGTTAACAGTCATGCATGCTTCAAAGTGGCTCAGAGGGCTACTACTACGTTTCATTCATGCCTCTCGACACTCACTGGCTGGCTGTAGGCTCCGTAATTTTGGATTTTACGTCCTCTCGACCCGGGAAGGCACAACTGGCTGTAGGCTATTTTGGGACCTTAAAATTATATTTTCGCTATTATGAGTGTGCCTGGCTTGACAAAACATGCATTTATTTTAAAATATCACAAATCAAAACTAATCAAGTGGATGCTTTGAAACTGTTGCAGGTGTTAGTACTGTATATTGTGTACATATTGCCAAAATGTCACGTTTGTATCTGTTACCATTATTTAGAAAATAATTTTTTGGGCAACCTATGCAAATCGGCCAGTACAGAACGCTTGCAAAGGGAAGCAACTGGCCAGCATGGAATGAGTTAACATCACAAACATGGCATTACTTTATGACATCATAATCAGGACCTGTTGTAAGCTTACCCAGAGAGGAATTAAAATAGCATATCCCTCAAGCCAATTAATAACCCTTTGTACTCGGGAATTTAAATAAATCCACGAAGCAAAAATAACAACTGATTTACAACCAACTTGTTCTGGTGACTTTTTCATAAATGCAGTCACAGCAAACATAATGATAATATTGATCATCATGTGAAATTTGGTGGTGCTATTATTTGTAGTTTCTGAAAAAATGCCTATGTTAATACACTCGGGACGAATGAGCCGGATCCGGCTCTTGAGAATTTTCGATTTCTGGCGTGTAACCAGCTTTCAAGAGCGACGTCATAACCTATTTTCAGTTTGCTTTGACCTTGCCTCTCTTGAAATCAACCAATCATTGCAGACTTTACATTCAGGTTTGGTTGTAGAGGGGGGTCAAAGATCGGAATGTGAAATTTTCCTTCTTTCTATGTGTTAGCTGTTTTCGTCAATAGGAGACAAACGACGAAGGTATGGAATCTGATATTTTACGATCGCTTAGTGCATGGTGTTAGTAATCTTATCTGAAAATATCAGTCCATAACTTTTTTGTGGTGATGGGTTTTCGAACCTAGTCAAATGGCCCGTCCGAAACGGTTTTCTAAGGGGAAGCAACTGGCCAGTGCTGAGTGAGTTAAACTTAAAAGTTTTTAATGAGCCAGTGACCACACACACACACACACAAAATCATGTTGCCATATACCGGTACTCACTTCGCATCGTCAAAAAGGAGAGCAAGAAGAACAAGAACACAAACACAAAGAAGAAGACGAAGAAGCCAAAGCAAAAAGGAGAGCAAGAAGAACAAGAACACAAAGGAGAAGAACACAAACACAAAGAAGAAGACGAAGAAGCCAAAGCAAAAAGGAGAGCAAGAAGAACAAGAACACAAAGGAGAAGAACACAAACACAAAGAAGAAGACGAAGAAGCCAAAGCAAAAAGGAGAGCAAGAAGAACAAGAACACAAAGGAGAAGAACACAAACACAAAGAAGAAGACGAAGAAGCCAAAGCAAAAAGGAGAGCAAGAAGAACAAGAACACAAAGGAGAAGAACACAAACACAAAGAAGAAGACAAAGAAGCCAAAGCAAAAAGGAGAGCAAGAAGAACAAGAACACAAAGGAGAAGAACACAAACACAAAGAATAAGACGAAGAAGCCAAAGCAAAAAGGAGAGCAAGAAGAACAAGAACAACAAACCAAAGGAGAAGGAAACAGACCCAAAGAATAAGACGAGAAGCCAAACAGTTGTGTGAATTCTACCTCTGCCTGCCAAGCCAACAGACTGGCTGTCGGCCAGCTGATTTGCCGCGTCTGGTGCTGAGTCGGTGGGTGAGTGATCCTTCGCATCTCCTCTTTCCCCTCCCCCGTCCTCCCCACTTCCTCCCCACCCCTCTGTCTGCACCTCACCCAGCTGGGAACAAAGGGAAAAATAGTGTCAGAATAGGATGAAATGTGATCTCCGGAGTTATTGTACTTTGTGTCTCCCTAGAGTTTCTCCAGAGTTATTGTTCTTTGAAATTGTTCTTTGTTATTGTTCTTAGGGAGACACAAAGGGACATAATAATGGACGTGTGACGGCATGTCATCATATTCCATGTGGTCACCCTTCTGAAGATCAGAACACACAAAGTTCCATTCTCATTTCTATCAACTTTCATAAAAAAAAAGCCTGAATATACAAAGAGCTCGCACTCCGCAGCTGACTGAAGCCGTTTTTGTTTTTTACAGCTGGGGATCATTGTGAACTCACTCACTGCCTACAACAACACTAACACTTCCCACCTTCCACCTTTTCACCTTCCAGGTGGGAAGTGAGAAAGTTGGCTTCATTCTTTGCAATGTTTGTAGGCTGCGAAGTTATCACTCTTTGTAACATTTAGGCTTTTTGCGTTCCTGCAACCAAAAGAAAAGGGGCGAAAATGGCTAGCAACTGAGAAGAATGGTAGTGTCTCTTTGGATCTGTCAGAACTATCTTAGTCAAATCAAACATACAGCTGATTTGTTCGGGCAAAGCTTCCAAACAATCTGATCAATCACAGGAATGCTTACAATGGACGTTTCGACAAACCCCGAGGATCCTGTGGAGCTTGTTCGTGCCTCAGCGTAAGATGGGACGCTGATGGAATGAGTCTTATTATTCCCCTCCCTGACATCCATCGCCTCATCGATGGCACCGTTGCTACATCGCAGCACCTCCAGTTCTCGCTGAAGCGCTTTGGCTTTCTGCACACACGTTGGGTTTGAATTAATTCCTGCTGAAAAAACCCACAGACACACACTCACTCACAAAATGACAGACTCACATGCAAAGAGTGTTAGCTGCAGAACGCAGAAGAAAGAATTCCTGATTTAGGAGCATGTGCCTTGAACCACGTTCACCCATGTGTCTTCTCTTCTTATTCTTCTCGATCGCTCGTTTCCTGTCCCATTTATGAGCAGCAGATGCCGTTATGCTGCCGTTATGCGCCCAAATAAGAAATAGTCAGGACCAGCAAGTCCGGACTTCGGCCGGAGGGGGAAAGATGGAAATGTTTTTGAAAGTGGGGTTTTTTCGTGAAAAAGGCAAGGAGAAGGACCGGGTAACGGCAGAAAGATGGTAGATGACAGTAAGCAAAGGAAAAGGCAGAGTCAAAGAGAGTAAACAGATTGAGGAAAGTTACAGCGGCTAATCTAGGCCTCCATCAAGATGCAAATCCCACCCTTTGCACCCCCCAGTTTAAGTGCTCCTGCGATCAGAACACGTTGGGGGCTCGATCAGCGAGACCGACTGGTGAGGTCATATTCATAGAGTACGGTTTATGTTTTTCGTTTTTTGTGCTCTTTTTAGATGCCCGACTTCAGACCTCGACCGCATAGATAGTATCATAAAATCAAACTTAATGATTGGGATACTCAACGGTAGAAAAAGAAGAACAGAATTCCAGAGCGTGGGGGAACTATTTATACAGACCCCCCCGGTAGCCACGGGGGGACCATGTGTTCCACCCACCTGCTGCTCTGAACGTAATATTTGATCTTCAGCAGCTGCAGCCCGAAACAGGGTCCTTGTCCTGCATACAGCAGCCCGCCCGAGCCTGGAAAGCGCCATCTGGAGACCCAAGCCCTTCCCGGCTCTCCATGGATACGGCAACCACGCAGGTTCTCTGTCGCCGCCTGGTAGGGAACGAGTCTGGCAGCGCCTGTGGTGTGGCGGTGTGTGTGCTTTGTGTGGTGTGTGGTTGTCTGTGTGTGTGTGGTGTAGGTGTGTGTGAGGTGGATTGGTGGCGTGTGGTGTGGGGTTGGCGGGGCGTGTGGTGGGGAGAATGAAAAACATTATGCCAAAAGAACAGCTAAAAATCAGCAGGTGTGTGTGAGAATGAAACACATGATGCAAAGTACATTTAAAACTGCATTGTGTGTGAGGACGAACCAAAACACATTATGCAAAGTTACAGTGAAACCAGCATTGTGGCGAGGACCACACAGTTATGCAAAGCAGTGAACATACAAAACATTGTTGTGTGAGAAGGAAAAACAAGTATGCAAAGTACAGTTGAAAAGCAAACATTGTGTGAGAAGGAAACCAATTATGCAAGTACCACACGAAAACCAGCAAGGGAAGGAAAAAAACACATTTATGCAAATTACAGTGAAAACCAGCAAACGTTCAAGACGTGGATCATAAAAAAAAAATAATCAGATAAGAATAATAATAATTCGGCCCAATGTAACCTTCCTATGAAAAACTTTTTTATCTCAAAATATTGAAAATTCAAAAGTTTAAAAAAAAAAAAAACCCGTGTACAACATAACGATTTTCGGACTATAGCGATACTTTTTCCCCCCCAGAATAGGACCCCTTGCGCCTTAAAAAATATGACTGAAAAATAAGATAAAGAAACCAAATAACAAATCTGATTTTGTCGAAATTTGGAGGGTGTGCCATTAAGAAGGCCGCATTATAGTCTGAAACAATATGGTCAGGTCTGATTTGGCCAAGATGTCCGATTGAAAGATAGTTGTGGGTACACTATGGCCACTGCAACTACGGTATATGCCCTTGGACAGCAAGAGTATAAGCCATAGCCGGGTCTAGTACTGAAAAGGCATACTTTAAAAAAGGCAGTAATGCAGTGCTCAAATAAGGTATCGCGAGAGTTATGCCCTAAGCTGGTCAGTACCAAGCAATAAAAGGCATCACTCTTGCAAAGGAGTTGTTGCAGTGGCCAAGAGAATCTCTGTCGTGCATAATTTCACGTAATACTCGCATTATTAGCGTAGAAAAACGCTGCGGATAGTTATGAGTGAGCAAATCAGCTTCGAGGAAACACAAACTTGAAGGAACTCTGGCAGAGTACCAATAATTTGGTGGGACAGACACAGAAGCACTCCTACCCAAACACACACAAAAATGAACACATAGTCTGCCTCCTAGGATGGAGCGAAAATAAAGTGTACCAATTCTAATACAAAACTTACAGCAAATGTCTTTTCGTTGTTGAAAAAATAGGTTAGGGAGGTTAGGTAATTTATAGTAACAGCGGAATCTTTGTGAATTCAGTTGCCCCACTGAAGCCAATCGCCAATTGCTCTTTTCTCTTCTTTGTTGATGTGATTTGTGTGCCTGAAGAGGAAGGAAGGGAAGGGGGGTAAATTGGGACCAAATGACAACTTTTCGGCCACTGGGTTTAAGTGTGCTAGGCATGAGCACACCGGGACTCGGTTTATGTTCATCCTCAAAGACCCACGTTCAGACAGCAAGGCCTAGTGCAAAGGAGTAGAAAAATCCCCTGTACCGGTCGTTTTTTTGAACTCGGTTAACCTTGACACGAAGTGAACGCGTACAACTGAGCGCGCTACAGTGGCAAACTCTAAGATGATGATATCGTGACAGCAATATCCCACTCTTACCTGTGAGGCAGGAAGCTAAAAAATCCTTGGCTGCAGATGCTGGAATTCTCGTGACTGCGGATGGGCAACGAGACCCTCACCAGGCGGCTAACTCTGCATTGCAGCAGAGGAATGACGCCTTGGTGATGCAAAAAAACTCCAGATTTTCCGCCAAACGTTGATAACGAAAATTCAATTCACAAATAACCAAAACAACGTAAAACAATTATATGTCGAGAAACGTTAAGAAAAAGATATGTAAAAAAGTGACACTATAAAGCGATCTCTTCAAAAAACTTCTTGAAACACCCGGGCGCCCTACGCCCAGTCGCACATTTCCTTTGGTCCGCGCGCATGTGTTTGTGTGTGCGTGTGTGTGTGTGTGTTGGCGTGTGCGTGTGTGTGAGAGTGTGTGTGTGTGTGTGTGTACTGTGCATGCGTGCATGAGTTTGTGTTCGCTAGGTGTATGTGTGTGTGTTCTTGTCCGGCATGCGTGTGTTTCGTTGGTGTGTGGGTGTGTGTGTGTGTGGTTCCGTTGGGTATCGTCTCTGTGTGGCCGTGCTCTTGGTGTATGTGCATCGCATGTTCTGACTGTGTCCTTAGCATGCGTGCGCTGTTTTATGTTGTGTTACCTTTACCGAATCACGACTTTGGACTACACAGACACGAGCGCGCGGGTCTCCACGACCCAACTCAGGTAAAAAAAAAGGGACCTGGGCCAATTTTAACAGTGTTTATCCCTGTCCAGATGATGCGGGTCATCCAGGAGCCCATACTCGTCAAGAAGGTCACCATGTGTTTATCCTTATCCAGGGGTGAGTGTCTCCAACGACCCATACTCATGCACTGCAGGGCATATTTCTGGCCTCTTTTAAAGTATAGGGTCGTAGGAGGGACCCGCGCCATCAGAGGCATGTCTAAAATGACGCATCTATAAGTCAGTGTGTTTTATAACATTAATAAAGTAAGACAGTAAAGGCATTAACGTTTTGATAAAGTCATGAAAATTTTCATTGACGATTGCTTAAATAGTTTTTGAGATATAAAGTTTTGTGTGTCTCTGGGCGTGGGCGACCAAGGAAGTCTGGTAAAAAGTTAAGGGTGTTCATGCGCTGGTGTGTATTCTGAGTTGGTGTATGTATAAGCCCAAGGTTTTTTAGTTTTGCGCTCTTCATAGTGTGTTAAGCTGTTTCTTTCTTATTAATTACAAGCGCACCTTGAAGCTGGTGTTATCAGGTATTGCACCATATAAATATATCAGTATTATATTATTTATTCATTCCTTATGATTTATTTATTTCTTCCCTAAAACTTTGCAAAGCGCTTGGAGCCCCTTCATTGAGATGAGCGCTATATAAATTACATTATATATATTAGTTCATGGCAGTCGAGGGTTGACGAATTTTATTCTAATTTTTCCCAACCCAAATTACCATTAAATGCGATAATGTGAAACGATAAGAAACAAGAGCAAACTTACTTTTAAAAAAAGTGTTAGTCCCTTATTCATCATTTCATAATCGGCCCCTGCTCGAGTATAAAGAATTCAACAGAGAAGACGCTCCAATAGAAGTTCTTAATTCCAAGTTGAAGTCTTGCCTAACTACCTTTCACTAGTTATCACATCTACATGAGAAAAACACTATAGTTGCACATTGTTCAATGGCAGAAAGGCAGACAAACCAAGGACAAAACCAATTACTTTAAAGATGAGCTAAAAACAAAAAGAATCATATAAAAAAACCCAACCAAAAACAAACACTATATGGAACAATCTGAAATAATTACATCGTCTTCTGGATAAGTGATGGGCTTAAAAACTGAAAATAATAAATACGTTTTACCCAGGACCTACACGAATGAGTCAAACAGAGGTGGAGCTACAATAGCATTGCACTGCTAACTTAACTGATCTTTTAACTTCTTCGTAACTCTTCTGATATTAGCGACCAGGACATCACTCTAAATCCACCCAATCCAAAGACATTCACTGCCAGCACCCTGCAGTGTGTTTTTTTTTTAGAGCTTCATCACCGTTTACTCTGTTAATAGCATGCATACGTGCTAAAACAAATGGAGTTATTCTCTCTTGTCAGTGAGAGCAACGGACAACCAAGAAAATCAAAACAATGACTATGGGCTAGAAGAGATAAAGCATAGAAAAGTGAGAATCGACGACGGATGCTAATGCAGGTGGTACGCTCAAGCGAAAAATTAAATTGATTGCCCTTCACAAGCGGTGCGACATCAAATATATCACAAACGTACACCCCCCGATTACGATCAACACACACATAACGGTAATAAAAAATAAGAGGAAAAGACAACGTCACCTTTCCCGTGGAGGTAACCATGGAAACGAGGGAGGACACCACAAACTCCGTACCGTCATATTTCAGCATCTGGGCGTTGCCACGGGCCAACGATGCATCCAACGAAACTTTGGCGTTATACCACCTTGGATATATCTGTGGGAACAATGTTTCTTTGTTGTTGTGTGTTGTCGTACCCTGGCTAAAAGATACCAGGCGATCATCACAACAGTCGAAAAGCACTAGAAACACTATGGATAATGCACCAAGCTAGGGATGAGAAAACATTACGCGCTTATGACGTCTTTGATTAACCCGCCACGTGGGCAGCCACAGTCCGTCTCTGGCGGGGATGTAGATAAACTGATGATGTTAGCATAGGAGTTGTCAGTGGCTAAGACAATCACCCAGCATAACTATGTATAGCCAGTATTACAAAATATGGATCGAAGCCTAGGTGTTAAAGCCTATGGGGAGCCTTGGTGTTCAAGCATATGTCAATTGGTCTTGACACAGCTCATAAGTCCTAAGGTGATGGGAAAGAAGTGAAAGCTTAACACATTTTGTCCTGTAAGACCCCAGCTCTAATTATCTCTCAAATTAAATACACTACAGTGAAACCAGTGAAAAATTATTACAATAATTTTTGGGTCCCATTTAAACCCTCTTATGGCAAAACTTTTTTATATATTTTAAATATCAAATATCTGACTCACCTAAAAAATAATTTCCAGTACTTTATTCTCTTACTTCTAGCGTTCCTCCTAGGCCTTAATGCCACAAATGAGTAACGTATGCGTGCCGTTTTCCACAAGTTATCCACTGGCTCTCCTCGCTGGCATTACAGCCGAAACATTCTCCATTTCGGAGGAGTCCGTCCTTTTCAAATTGTTGACAGACCAGTTTTCCACTGTAATACTAAGGAAAGAATTGACCTGAATGACTTACAATCATAACTCATTTTAATCTGTAGATTGTTTTTTCCAATCAGGTTTTTTTTTGGGTATGAAGGGTTTTTTTGGCGTCCAATTCTGTACCGATATTCATCACAAAATCTTGTAGCAATTACAGACATCAGAGTAAATATAAAAAAGGATGCACAAACACATTGCAAATTTATCAGCCATATAGTTCCACAACAAAGATTAATAGAAAGAAGAAGCAAAGGAAAACAAAGAACAAAGAAGAAAGAAGCAAATATAAAAAAGCAAAGCCAAAGTGCAGCATCAAACAAACAAACACGGGAGAGACAAAGCAAGAAGGAAATAGTTAAAAACAGATGAAAGGAAAAGAAAAAGGAACCTAGCATATACATTAAGAGTCTGTGCACACGTTGAACAATTATCATAGAGATATTCTCATTTCCCCATGGCAACAACACAGTGATAGGCACTAACTCTTAACAAGACTTACAGCCTCAACTGGTGTAGTTGCCACAGGGAAAAAGAACATATCTTGTAGAAGTAGGGTTAAAGGGTACCACAAAGACACCTTCAACAAAACAAACAAAAAAAAAAAAGGTGAGCACCATCTGGCAAAGGCATCATGCGTGGTCCAGACTTCTGGATCATCAGTTTAAAAATATTGCCCATGGCTGGAACAATTGGGTGGACCGCCCTGGCATTGCCTGCAACAAAGAAAAACACAGACATATCAAACACGAAACAGCCATTGGGTGGGGCCCCACGGCGAGAAAACTCTAGTGGGCCTTGTCCATATTTCATTGATATTATCAATCGATAATAGAGTATTTTTTACAAAATCATACATATCATTAAATGAAATCACCATCAACCGAAGTCGGACTGTGGCCATGAAAACATGCGGTGGGGTAATCAAAAACGGTCACACAGTAGTGTTCTCAATCCCTAGTCTGCATGTATTTGTCTATAAGTGTCAAGTGCTTGGATGTGCGGATGATCCGCTAGAGTGATTTAGCCAGGGTACGAAAAAAAACAAATAAAAACAAACATAATCACCTGCATAGAAAATGTTGCAAATTTTGGGAACTGGTGTTGTGCTTTGCTTTTTACTGTAAAATCATGTAATTGACTTTACGTTTGTGTACTTTCATGATGTCGGTTATAATCGTACAAATTTTTTTTCTCATAAATTTGGAAACACTTCAGAGGAATGATTTATTTCACTGTCGAAGAGTGCTATATAATATCAATCTATTATTATTACTTGAAAAAAAATCAGTATTTATCCCATGAACTTTTCATTTTGAATTTGGCCCCCGAAATCTACAAAATGGTGGAACAGGGAAGCATCTGCAAGAAGGGTCTCACTTTGCATGGACGGAGAGTGCAGTCTAGTCGTCGTTCTTGTCTAAGGACGGATTGAAAGTTTCAGTTTGGCTGAAAGTCAGTTCCTCGTTGTTGCTAACCAGGATGATGGCAGCCACTCAACACGATTTTCTTCGCAGTAACTAGCAACAACACAACAATGTGATAATAATCGAAATTATGATATAGCGCAACACCCACGATAGGAAATTGAGATATTGGGACCTCACAATCAAAGTTTAAATGACAAACAGAAACTAGATCAAATCAAGGGACAAATGTATACAACGAAATGACATAAACACAGACGTGGACACAAACATACAACGTATGTACACACTTGCACACGTGTAAGCGAACATCGCATGCGACAAACAAAAACAAAATGCATGCCAGCAAAACATGGCAAGCACGCAATGTCTACACACACCACACACACACAGCATACATGATTAATGCAAACAAACAGGCATACATTTACATTGGGTGCACACACCACACACATAATTAAAATTATGGTGTGAACATACAAAACTTGGTCAAGTCTGCTCTTCAGGCTGTATATTGGATATGTTAAATGCAATGCATGCCATGCGTGTGTTGTCAGTGTGTGTGCATGTGTGTGACAAGCTGCATGCAACCGATGCGACACATTCATGTGTGTGTATGCCATGCATGCGATGTGTGTGTTGCTATTGTTCATATGCACAGATATATGGAACCTCATATATTATGTTGTGTGTGTTGATTTACATACCCTGCTAAAAGAACTCCAGGATCATCACCAATAGCCAAGAAGATAACTCAATGCACACTATGGTACAAAATGCAATCAGCTTAGGGATGAGACACATGTGTAAGTGTGTAGATCGTTGATCACCCCGCCACGTGGCAGACCAACACTCCGTCTTCGGGGAAGAAAATCATTCACTAATTCCATAGCATATATCAGAGATTTTACCATATTTGCTCAGGACTATAGAGGGGATAGTGTGATTTTTCCCAGAAGAGAGATCCCCTGACCTTAGTCAAGTGACAAACTCTACAGACAAACCCGTATTTTACGACCCTCTGTTACGCGACCACCTCATTGAGATACGGATTGTTGGCAGAGGCATTTTACTATGTAAACGACAAACAGCGACCTTACGACCGACCATTGTTGTTGGGCTTTTACGACCGTTGCTGCCGTCATGCATAGACATCGAGCAAGGGAAACAACCGACGGTCAAGGGCCTGAAAGGGAGTCGACTTCCCGTTGTGACAGTGCGAGAGAAGCGTAGGAAAAGCATCGAAACCACAGACTTCTGCAAAGAAACCACCGAACTCATTGGACGAGAGTGGGGTGATTAGACAGAAGTCGGGCAAAGATTGAACAAATGTGAATATCCGAATTGATCACAATCCTATGGAGTTGGACAGACCAAATCCAGTTTTAACATATGTCAACCTTTTGGATGTATCGTGTGCCATGAAGAAGAGAGTATGAACCAGGCACCAGATAATACTTCTCAGAGTCCAATGCGACAGAACAACATCTCGCCATGACTCGAGTCGACATCGAGTCGGAACCACCCATCAAAACTACTAAGTACCTCAGGCATATCATTCCGCATCAATATCGCTAGCAGAGTTACTGCAGAATACACGATTCAAAGCTTCTCACATCATGCGTAGGTCTCCCGCGATCTCTACCTCAATATGACTCATTAAACCACAAATCACATATCACTGTCATCCAAAACAAATCTGAAACCGTGAAAGAGTGTCTAGAGAGCTCTAAACTACTTCACACAGACAAAACCAACCATGGCCACGATTTCTATTCATTATCCAAAGGCGCACACGTATGAAACAAACGTTAAGAATACTATTTGAGAATAAGATCGCACTGCACTTCATTGAAGAACAAAACGGCGCGACGGTGGTGCAAAAACCGCGGCAATGTGGTACCAAAAACGCGGAAATCCAGCGGGCTGTTCTGATGAATGATGAAACTGTGCAGAACTTTGTTTCATTTCTACGGCTTCCAGTAGAAAACACTCCGTCATCACGGACCCCACAGTCCAAATTTACGGACGATTGTTCCTCGGCCTGTGGGAAGTCTTAAAATAGAGGAGGTCTGTTCTAGTAGAACAAACTATAATAACAAAAAAATGATGCTTTGTGCCAGAAAAAAACAATGGAGTGCCTTACAGTTTCTCCCCACAAATTAAAACAAAGGCAAAGCCTTCACGGTCCGAACCAGGAATACGGGACAACAACAAAGATTGAGGGGGTGTATTCTAAAAGTAACACGATTGCCATAAAATGTTACAAAGTACAAAATGAAAACTATGATAATGGAACAAACGGTATACACAAACAAAAACAAAAAGCAAAAAAAAACAGTGCCTCATGCCGAATCGCGACCCGGAACCCATTGGCATGACAGACAGACACTTTACCGAATGCGCTATCGAAGGCTTACAGTGTGATGAGTCATCTGAACTCATGATTTAAGCCTGATTGAATATTTCTCTACCACTAATCTAAATGTTATCTGTTCTTATGTTTCAAGGTGTATTAAGTATTTATTATTCAAATCATTATTGTTAGGAAGCTTGCATAGACATCTAACACCTGTGTGCAAACGTTTGAACAATGATGCTTTAATTCCCAAGAAAATGCCAAACGTTAAAGTTTGGGGGGAGAGACTTGGACCATACACCACAACCGAACAAACCATCAATACTAAAGTATTCACTCGATGTTAACACACGCAGTGAGCCAAAATCTGGTACCATCACTATCAAAACTGGTAGGAGCAACTTTGCTGCAAGTAAATCCCACAAGCGCGAGAGAAACTTTTAGCACAGCTCTTGCAAGATCCGTAGGGCAGTTTAAAAATGTAATTGACAGAACAAACGAATTTATTTTGCAGTAAAGATGTAAATGTGTAGAATGATGTACATAGAAAAAGAATATAGCCACACTGCACGTGCTAAGTACACATACGCACGCACACACAAACCTGCCACACACACACAACACACAACACACACACACAACACTTAAGACAATCAATTCAATGCAATCAATATATTTATTGTCCATTTACCACAGGAAAGTTCTTTCTGCAGCAATAAAAACAATCACCAAAACACAACATAAAGATAATGAGAACGGATAGATATGTAGCAAAAAGCACAAACCAATACTAAATATGCGACATTTTAAACACTGTGACGCACATACACTTCTTGGTTCCACACCACCACAACCACACTCGCACACCCATTTTCCATCCCAAACAAACATACAACATACCCCGGTATATATACGGCGCGAATCTGATATAATCCAAATCAGAAAGCGCACCACACACGTTAGCATTTCATAACGCAATTCAAACCAAAAAAATACCACACACAGAACAATCACATCATGGGCACGATTTAGTCTAACCAATCCATCTAACTCTATAAATATATACACATGTGCTTACACATACATACAAACAGATCAACTGCATTTCACATATATTATAATAAAGACAAGTTAACGTTGGTTCTGGACATCATGTGATATAGAGTCTTTCAAACGACATAGAATACTTGAAATGTCTGTGTAAAAACGTATTCCCCCTCACACAAACACACACACACCACAATGACAACCCAAGAAAACAAAAAATTCAACAAGTGCAACGCCGAAAAGGTAAGCAAAGTCCTACCGCGAAGACATACGACTGAGCTACTCGGAAATCTGATGTGTCGGCTGTGGCACAATACATAAAAACGCATCAACAAACAGCAACGTAAATCTGAATAAGAAAGATTTTTTAATATATAAGCCTGGAGCGTGTCTGGGACCGTGATTTGACGCAGCGCGCGATCATGCGCACCAAGCAGGCCACAGAAAAATTCATGACAACTGTGATTTAGGACCATTCACAAGCAAATGTTGTGAAAAAAACGCACATTAAATAATACATGCAAAACTTCGCGAGATATTAGCGATTATGTTGTTTAGGGGTTTTGGAACCCCGTAACTGGACGCGAACCTGACTTAATACGAAAAACTAAAAACATCAAGGGGATTAGCTTGTAATCTTGCCAAACTAGTAATACAAATTTGATGCTGAATGAGCAATGAATAGTTTTGAGAAAAACGAAACGAATGTAGCACCGTCGCAAGAACGGACGCGACGGAAGCACGCACGGGTATGACAGGGCACAGAGCGGACACCGGCAACGGCACGTATTGACAAGACCACAAACAAATAGTTCCCGAACTTCGGCCCTCGGCGGACCCTAATACAGATGCAATAAGTTTACTATCCACTCAAACTCATTCGTGTAAAAGCAGGGCACAACGAGTAGTGTTGGTCGGAACAGATTAACTGTCTTTCAAATCCCTGCAGAACCGAGTTTTCCACGGTTTCACAAAAGCCTTATGAATACATTCTCACAATCCTGGAGAACGGAAACCGCTTCTGGAAGAAATAAAACTTCACCTTCAATTGCCGTAGAGACCGGTAGTCCGAGGATCAGTATTCTCGGACTTGGCGCAATTCGCCGCCTCAAAGTACTCATTTCCCCTTGACCCAGCCCTAACGGCGACGTTTATGAATCGGAATTGGATGCCACGAGACCCCACAAGCCGTTTCCCTTCCCTATTCCCCAAAGCCCTCCTCTCCAGCTCTGATATGGGAAAAAGTTCGTTTGAGTGAATGAGTGTAGATAAGGATGTGTACTGTCGACGTCGGCAGTTAATTTGTTGCGTGTGAAAACTAGAAGGTGGAGAAAATCACTGGATTAATGACAATTGACAGAGCGAGAGAGAGTTTAGTTCTTAGGACAGCTACTGAAGCAGCACATAGGTGTGATGATGCCTAGTGGTTAGTCTTATCAAAAACATTACCTTTGCTTCTACACTCGACCCGAGTTTGAACGGGAATTAGGGGGAATTATGTCACACCAAAACCGAAACCTAGGACGGAATTCAAAATCGATCAGGCACTCGTGGCGGTGTAGGAACCATACAATTGAAAGCGCAAGATTGTAGATATTCAGTATATATTATCTCTGAGGAATGCTCAAGTCATCATGACTGAATAATACCAAAATTAACACTAAAAAAACACGCACGATGGAGCCAGAGAAAAAACAAAGGTGTTGGGACAAGCACCAAATGTTGTGTGTAGCACGAGCACGACACCCCACAGTACAAGCATGCACACAACTGTGTTAATGATTAATACCAACACCCTCTTAACAACGTGGTCAAAACTACAACATGATGTATGTGAAAAGTGGTGTTCATCTGTGCTTCAAACAGCGTCACATGCAGCGTTACAGGAGTGTCACAACACGTGTACACTATGTGCTGACCTGTGAGTGTGATGACTGTGACAAGGGGCGTTTACATACATGGTAGATAGGGAACGTGAAAATATTATCTGTGGAAAAAAAGTGCTGCAAAATTAGTGTGGGCTTGTCCGTCTATATTTTGTGTTGATACACCAATATATAAATTCGTCCAAAATCAGACATATAAATCTGTTGATGTGTGGGGACAATATGGGACACTGGTGACAACTTCTCCTGTAGGGAGTACATGACAAGCCAACAATGGGATGAAGGAGTACAAGAGGCATCTCGCTTGGTGAGGCGTGAAGAAAATATACAATAGTGACTTATAATAACCACTGACACTGACATGTATGTTTTAGGTTAAATGTAGAACCTGACTTGTTTTACCACCTGTGTGTACATACTGTCATAGATCAACCATAACAGTAAGTCAAACAGCATGGTCAAAAACAGCACTCTATATCAAATTCCACTACACAAACGGTATTAATGACATCTTCAGATCGTGTATGTGGTTACTGCGTAAAGTTTCTTAATAAGTACCCCATTAATCACATATTGCAAAACCTCTATAAATCAACAGGAATGAAGGGAATCAGACTAGATAATAGACACATAGAAGAAGAGGAGAAGTAAACACAGTTAGTATAGAAAAACAGGAATGAAAGAAGTTAAACAAATAAATAACTAAGAGATACAAAGCAAAGTGATTTTGATGCTTCATTTCGAGATCAGGAAACTTTTCCCGGACTTGATTTAGACCAGTTCTTCAGACATGATGCAATTGCGCACGGACAGCACACAGCGTTTAGACAGTCAAACTCTGGTATAGTTGGCGGGAACACGGTCCAAATCAAAAAGAACATGATGTGCTGAGAACGATCGGAGTAATGACACAGACTAATAACAAGTGTTTAATACGAATTGCTTGATTGTTCTGCCGTAAACTCAAACATATATGAGTCACTACGTTGAAAAAGAATCTCGAGTAATCTGTACTGTTGTGGGTGGTGTGTGGTGCGTGTGCTGTGTGAATATGCTGCGTGTGTGTTCGTGTCGTGGTTTATTTTTTAACAGAATGAAGTAAACAGGAAATGATACAATGCTTAAATAGTAAAAAATCTCAGTCAGTTGTTTTACGACCAGACTGTCACTCTATATTTGCCAGACAGCGGGAGGCAGCCAAGCAGCTATTCTGGCGGTCTGGACTCAGAATTTGTTTTACACAGTGGAGAGCTTGCAGCGGCATATCCCACCTCTCTCGGCACCAAGGGATTTGAGCTCCCAGCGGCATGCGGAAAATTGTACCAAAAGCCCAACCCACATCCTTTGGCTGACAGCTTCTACGAGTCAGTGCAAGGCCCCGCAATCGTTTGTAGAGTCGGAGTCTAAGTTTCAGAAGTAGCTAGTACCAAAAGGCCACTGTAGGTAATCTTCTCAAGTTTAACCCTTATCACCGACCAGCCATTTTTCGGCACCCACAAAATTATTAATGCAACTATAAACTGGGTAAGATGCAAACAATCATCTGCACATATGGGATCGTCTGTGACATAGCATAATATTAGGCCTATCCTTACCTAACAAGAATTTAAGAAATAGGTCTTAAAGATAAACAAGCCCCCCCCCCCCTGATTTGATGCGTTTAGTGACATGAGGTGTTAAACCATTGTGGTGACACATAATGCTACATGAGCGGTGAAAGGAGTTAAAGACTCAGAAACACAGCAGTTATCACACTAGCGAATAAAGAGCAACGGATGGTCTCCAAAAGGGTGCTCATGATTCACATAGCTCAGTGAGGATTCCTCCCTCAGTTCTCCAGAGACAGCTCAGACTTCGCATCACGGGTCGCAGTGTAAACATCACGACTGTCATGCAGGTACTGACAATACTGAAAAAACAAAACATAGCCACACTGCAGTGTTGTTGTGTTGACGAACCCTGGCTAAAAGACTCCAGGGATCATGCACCCAATCAAGTCAAAGTAATCAAAAAGATCTATCTATGAGGGTTAAAGAATAAAGCTGAACAGAGAAGAACACCATAGTACTAAATGCATCAGCTATGAATGAGAACACGTGTGTGACCGTTTTTTGCATTAAACTAACCACGTGGCACAGCCACACACCGCTTACTTCGTTTTTTTTTGAGACTGATAGGACGTTATAGCTAGGAGCTTGTCACTTGGCTAAAGACAACCCCGCATAAATCTGCATTGGTCTAAAAGACATTTTGATGTTTAGCCTTAGGGCAAGTGCGTTGTGGATCGACATCAGCCCTAAAACAGAAGGCAGAACACGGCAGGGTAATATTTCAGCCTTACAAAATCAGGGGGTCAAGAATCAGTGGGCAGTGAGTCCCGCAGGCCCGGTCGAGGCACTATTAAAATTGAGAAATGTTCCTATTGTGTTCTCCCTGTTCAGGCAAATTGTTAAATTGACTTCATTAAAACATAGGCACGCATTTTGGTCACTATAGATGCTTTTCTGCCAAGAATAACCAGGACATTGATCTATAGATCAATATCAAGACAAGCTCTGGCATAGGTATTATAGGTATTAGGTACTTATAGAGACAGCTCTATTAGGTATTAGGTATTTTAGGTATTAGGTACGTATAGTCAAAGAGGCGTCTCTGTGAAATTCTGGTTGCCTCCCACCTGGAGCGCGTCGCTGCCAGAGGCGCGCCACCCAATTTTTTAATATTATGGGGGGCATGCGAGTGTTGCACTGATGACGGGAGGGGGAATTTTGACAAAATGACAACTCCCCCCCCCCCCCCGTTGCCACTGGGTTTAACGATGCAAGGCATGGGCACACAGGGACCTCGGTTATAGTCTCATCCGAAAGATAAAAAAACTGATAACAACTACAGGCGCAAAAAAACCAACAGCCCCAACTTCCAAGATTACCCCAGCTCAGATGGGTGCAAAGGGCCAGCAGTAAGCTGGCGAAACTTTCCAAGTATGTATTGTTCTTTTCTTTTTTCGGTTCATTGACTCTGGGTAAGAAAAAATAAGCATTGTCTATTTATTTCTCTGATCTCAGGGACAGGTTGTCCT
>CM065684.1:27990356-28030356 GCA_017654935.2 Phymorhynchus buccinoides
AGGGGGGGGGAGAGAAGTGAATAGAGAGGAGGAAAGGGAGGGGGAGGAAGGAGGAAGGAAGGGGGGGGGGAGAGAGAAAAGGGGGAAGAGAAGAAGAAGAAAGGGGAGGGAAGAGAGAGGAAGTGGTTGAAAGTGAGGTGTAAAGGTGTGAGGGGGGTGTGTGTGAGGAGAGGGGAAAGGGGGGAAAGAAAGGGAGTGAAGGGGATGGGGTGGGGGGGAGGAGGGGAAAGGGAGGGAGGAAGTGTAGTGCGGGCCAAGAAAAGGGGGAGGAGGGGAAAGGGAAGGAAAGGAGGAGGGGGAGAGGAAAAGAAGAGCGGGAGGAAATAGGGGATATATAGAGAAATTTGAAGAAAGAGAAAGAAAAAGAAAAGAAATAAAAAATATAATATAAAGGAAAGGATAGAAAGGAAAAGGGACGGGATTATAAAAGGGTGATAATATAGGGAAAATTAGATTTATAAATAAAATGAGTTAGAGAGAAAAATAAATTTTAGGAGAATTGGATTACAGGAAAAGAGGGGGGATTAAGAAAGGTTAATAATATATAAAATATAAGGAATAGAAAAGAAGCGTTAGAAGGATAATAAGAGAAGGATAAGAGATTATTCTAAATAAATGAAAAGGAAAAGATTGAGAAGGGGGATAAGTATAGAGGAAAGAAAGGTAGAACAAGGATAAAAAAAAAGGGAAAAAAAAGGGGGGGGGGGTAAAATTAAATAAGGATACAGGAGGTAAATAGGGTTAAAGAGGATTTAAATAATAAACAGATTAAAAAAAGAAAATGTTAAATAATAGAGATAGGTTAGAGGAGGGGAAATAGAAGAGGGAAAGAGGAGGGAGATAGAGAGAGAAGGAAAGGGGGGAGAGAAGATAGGGAAGGGAAAAAAAAGGAGAGAGGAGGAAAAAGAGGGAAAAAGGGGAAGGGGGTGAAGGGGAAGAGGGAGGAGGGAGAGAAGGGGAAGGAAGGAGAGAAGGTGGGAAAAGGAAGAGGGATGAAGGAAAGGAAAGAGGGAAGGGGAAGGGGGAGAATTGGAGAAAAAGGGGAAGTGGAGGGAAAGAGGGGAGGGGGAGGAGGGGGGGGGGGGGGGGGAAGAGGGGGGGGAAGGGGAAGAAGAAGAGGGAAAAGAAAAGGAAGAGGGGAAAGGGGAGGAAAGGATGGAAAGAGAGAAAAGGACACAGGATGAGGGGGGGAACGGGGGGAAGCAAAGAGCAAAAACGAGAGAGGGGAGGAGGAAAGGGAGGGGGAAAGAGAAAAGAAGAGGGGGGGGAAGGAGGGAAGGAGAAAAGAGAGGGAAGGGGGGAAAGGGGAGGAAAGGGGAAACGAAAGGGAGGAAGGAAGGGAGGGAAGGTAGAAGGGAGAAAGGGGAGGGGGGAAAGGAGACAGAGGGAGGGCCTCACCTAATACACGCTTTTGTGTGTCTTCAATCTGAGGCTGCCTCCCCAAAACGTTTTTCTTATGTTTGCCACAAGACTGCATATACAACATTAATCGTAATCTGGGTAGTACTATTATGTTTTTGCTCCACCCAAGTGTTACTTCAGCCATCTAAACCTGAAAACGCAGATAACCGTAGCCTGTATTACACATTGTTCTCATTGGGTTACTAATCCACGCTCTCATAGTGTTTGGTTTCACCTACTCTGTAAAGGTTATCAAAACGTGCCGTCTATTGTAAAATGACTATTAAAGAAATTCCCCAATTATGTATGCCATTGTTAGTGCAATAACACCATTATGTAACCTGAATTGTGCTGTAACTCTTGTACTCTGAAGTTCACTGTACCGAATATTGTGAACAGCAGAAGTGAATCAGATGCAAAGTATCAAAACCTTTGCTATTTTCTGAACTGGCCACAGTCTGAAAATGGACCGAGAAAGAAGTTAATCATTGCCATGCTGGCCATAGTGCAAAAGAATAATTGCCACTGCTGTTGGATATGGTTTATAACTACATATATTAATTTGCATGAATGTTAAGTCTGGCAACTATTCTATAAAAAAAGAATATGGTAAATATTAACAATCAGAGAAAGAGCTTGGGAATGTGTTTCCACTCTGCATAATGCAGATGCTTTGATATCCAGTGTAACTACCCATAGTTTACAACTGTTCATATGCTAATTTTCCACACATTTGTATACATATAATATGTGGATGTTTAAGATGAAGCAACGATCCAGTAAGTGTAAACTTACAATCATCAAGCTACTCCCTTTAAATGAGCATTGAACCCATGAGGGACCAAAGCTGAATACGTGTGTGCACAATAGATGGACTTTGTTCCCCTTAAAAATGTTGTAACTTCATGTCAAATCACCAAGTCTATGAGCCGTATGGGCATGCTTAGTCTGCAAGATAAATCCTGATTTATAGAGGTGTTATTTGATGGAAATCCATGAATAGTTAACGCAATATTTTTCCTGCCCACTGAAGGGGTCAAGCTAGTGTAACGTGATACATCAAGTTTGTTACTTCTGCAACCCATGTTCATGCATGCTGACAAGCAGTGCTTATAGGAGGGCCACTGAAAGGGTCATAACCTTTTGTTTGGCTAAAACAATCATAACATTGTAAAAAAAGAGGGTATCTGAAAGGGTCATAACGTTTTTGCTAAACAATCATAACATTGTAACTAAAGAGGGCCACTGAAAGGGTCATAATAACTTTTTTTGCTCGAGCAATCATAACATTGAAGTACTAATAGAGGCTCTGAAAGTTGTCATAACTTGTATTTGCTAAACAATAATTATATTGTAACTAAAGAGGGCCCACTGAACTGGTCATAACTTTTTTGCTAAACAATCATAACATTGATAACTAAAGAGAGCCTCTGAAAGGGTCATAACTGTTTTTGCTAAACAATCATAACATTGTAACTAAAGAGGGCCTCTGAAAGGGTCATAACTTTTTTATTTAACGAAAAGCATAATATTGTAACCAAAAAGAGCCACTGGCTGTAGGAGCCATAACATGTGTTGTTTTAAACGATTAAAAGCCTGGGTACACAAACAACAACAACAACAACACAATGAAATAATGAAAGTGACCGAGATAAAGTCAGAGAGATACACACACAGACAGAGACAGTGTGTGAAAAATACATAAAAGGAATTAAGTAGCTACATATTTTAAATCTGGCCAGACCAACGACACACACACAGGCCTACACACACAAACACACACACACACACACACACACACACACACACACACACACACACACACACACACACACACACACACACACACACACACACGCACACGCGTGCGCACACACAGAAAAACAACAACAACAAACAATGCAATAATTCTGAACCACCACACTCCTACATAAGATCAACACTGTTTCGCCTCTTGTTGACATTTGATCAACTGACTGAAATTCGAAGGAACGTAAGTCTCACCTTGCTGTGAGACTTGCTTCCCTTCCAAGAAAGGGGAAATAAGTCTCACTTAGCAAAAAGCAAAGGGAAACAAATATCCCCATGTGTTGTGGGTGTCCCCACGAGCAGAAGTGACGTCAAAAAGACTCCATAAGCCGGAAGTCAACCCTGTGATACAAACGAGCCGCTTCCTAGCGGCTAGTAATAATACGCTAAAGCCCAAAGTGTAAAAGAACGTAACAACTCGGATACCGCTTAAATGTCAGACTTTTGCTTGCCATACAGTTCCAGAAGAACGCGTTGAGACGCGATTCCGCTATGTCTCGTTCCAAATTTTGCTTTTGAAAGTTGATTTTGACGGCAAAATGTATGGAATTTCCTTGAAGTTTTGTGTCGTCTGCGTCGCCTGAGCTGTGTCGGAAATTGCCGAATCTACCTAGGAAAACACGAAGAATACTGAACCTGTTAGTGCATGACCTGGGATAGTCGTTTACTCCCTCCCCCCTGGGATAATTTTTCACCTGTGTTTTTGAAAGTCCATTATATGAGAAGAATTAATTGATATGTTACCCTTTGGTGAACGGGTTATTTTGGCCGTGAGAATATTTTTAATGCTTAAGTTTCCTTCTTACTATTTTGCATTTTGGGGTAGGGGTAATCAGTCTGTGATTATCAATATCATACGTTTTAATTGTGCTTCAATCTTAATTCGTTTTAACATAAACAGAAAGTAGAAGAATTTTCCTCAAGATATCTGCCCAGTTTTACGTGTAACTCTGGCAAAAGAATGTATTATAACGATATAACTTTTGTGGGTTTTCAAATTGCAAACCACTGAAGTGGGTCTTACCATTAAGCCACAGCTGCACCTATTCCCATTTCTCCACGCAGTCACTCCACTGCTCATAACACGTCTCGTGTGTGTGTGTGTGTGTGTGTGTGTGTGTGTGTGTGTGTGTGTGTGTGTGTGTGTGTGTGTGTTTGTGTGTTTGTGTGTGGGTGTGGGTGTCTGTGAGTCTGTGTGTGTTTGTGTTTTTGTGTGTGTGTGTGTGTGTGTGTGCGTGTGCGTGTGCGCGTGCGTGTGCGTGCGTGCGTGTGTGTGTGTGTGCGCGTGTGTGCGTGTGCGTGTGTGTGCGTGTGCGTGCGTGCGTGTGTGTGTATGTGTGTGTGTGTGTGTGTGTGTGTGTGTGTGTGTGTGTGTGTGTGTAAAACAGAGAGAATAGAGATATATTTGGACACCTTTTGGATTAGCAATGGTTTCAGACAATTGAAAACTGTGCTAAATGCCAAAGTATGTTTTTGTTGTACATCTTGGAAAAGATCTCTGGAAAATGGTCTGCTTCCTACCTATTATTGTAATTAAAACGCTCTTTTGTTGAGAAAAATGTCAATGTGTTAGTGTGCAATGGAAGCTTGTTCGTACGTGCAAACAGCTGTGTAGGGAATAAATAATCAAAACCAGAATGATACTGGTTTAAACGTGTATTAGTGAATATGTTATTGGTTATAGTCATGGAAATAGAAAAATGCAGTAGAAGATGATGGATGATGGGGAGGAGGAGGAGGAGGAGGAGGAGGAGGAGGAAGAGAAGAAGAAGAAGAAAAAGAAGAAGAAGAAGAAGAAGAACAAGAACAACAAGAAAAATAAGATTCATTGACTGACTGATTGATTGATGAATTGATTGACTGATTGATTGATTGGGGTGAAGAAATAGGCACATTGGAGGCCTTTTTACATTTCTGCCAAAACAAAAATCCCAAAAAGAAGAAAAAGAAGAAGAAGAAGAAGAAGAAGAAGAAGAAGAAGAAAAGATAACCACCAGCACAAAAAGCAACAACAACACCCACAAAATCAGAAACAACAACGATAGCAGCAGCAAAATTGTTTCTAAGAGCTGTTTATTTGTTTTAATTGTTTTTGCTTGTTGATCTATACATGAAAACAGCGTGCCTAAAATAAACCCTGGCATATGACCAGTTCGCACACCATTGTAAACATTGTGATTTGCCATGACAAAGAAATACACATTGTGTATTTGTATTAAATCAAAATCCTTGCCTTTCATTTTCTCATTAAAATAGCAACAATGTGTTCATGGCGATTTTATACAGCTTTGTTTGCGAAAGGTGACCCCAGTCCCCTATCATCATTGACACTTGCAGAGAAAAGGGAAACAAAACGTACATTGTTTTCCGAATGTTTTTTATATAAGAAGTTTCCGAAACATACAATGATACTCAATAGGAATTGTTCGGAAATAATTAAGAGGATTAATTTCATGGTGTGTGGGAGTTATCTTGCTTAATTGAATCGGTCAAACAGGGGAAGTTAATATGCCATCAGGTAGTTCCCCAGCTCTCGCCTCGTGTGTGAACACCGTGCGTCATTCTTAAAATTGGAACCCCGGGGATGCCACCGATGTGAGTGCAAGAGGTGCGTGATGTGCCACACCCACCTTGTGGACAATAAGACGTTCACGAGTGTGCGTAGTGGCCAGACTTTCCACATCAGAGATAGCTTGGTGTATAAGAGCACCAACGTCGTCTATCTCATCGACTGTGCCCGATGCAGAGCAGTCCAGTACGTGGGGGAGACTGTCCAAACTGTACAACGCCGGTTTCACGCACACCGGTCAAGCATAAGGTGCAGTTCTTTCACTAGCGCGCCCACCTCCCAAACCAGCGACAGACGTGTGGAGACACTGGTCGCCAAACACTTCAGCAAGACCGACCAGAGTGTCGAGGACATGAGGGCGACAGTGATCGAACAGATCAACAAGAGGGGAGTACAGCAGTCACAGTCCGACGCCGACGTGAACGTTTCTGGCGACACAAGCTCAAAACCAACTACCCAAATGGGCTGAACGTATGGGACTAGTGGACATGGAGAGCTGTTCTGGCGGGGGTGGAGCGGTTGGATACGCCCGTCCCTGTTCCTCCTGGGGCCCTGATGGTGGGGACTTGGTACCATGGTGGTGACTCAATGCCCCTGAAATAGTGTCCCTGTTCCTCCTGGGGCCCTGATGGTGGGGACATGGTACCATGGCGGTGACTCAATGCCCCTGAAATAGTGTCCCTGTTCCTCCTGGGGCCCTGATGGTGGGGACATGGTACCATGGCGGTGACTCAATGCCCCTGAAATAGTGTCTCTGGTCAATTTTGGTGGGGATATGTGAGGGCACCCTTGTGATCACTTGGTGCGCTTGGGAGGGCAATCCGAAACATTTGGGGTGGTTGTGCCAGCGTGGGTGCACCCATGGGGGGGGGGGGGGGGTCTTCACACACACACACACATTCATTTGCAGGCTTGTCCATGCACCCGTTCCATCTCCAATCAACACTAAATACCTAGGATTTTTACATCCATTCATACCCCTGCACATCAATACATACTTCCAGGCTCTGCCAACTACTCCCACTCCACCCTTTCTCCCACCTGTCACCCCTTACATTAACATTATCACTAACAACCACCCTTCTTCTTCTTCTTCTTCTTTCCTGTAGAGCAACCACAGTCACTTCTGACTATTCTGTCGCTGTAACTTTAGGGGAATCTGCGGAAATGCACACTGAGGTACTACTGAGAAGAAGAAAAAAGTTGACAGTAGAAGAAGACAGAAAGCCTGGCCCAGCCAGCCAGGTTCCGCTAATCGGCCCCTAACGTGATGCCGCGCCAAGCGAGAGAATGACCCAGCCAGCCAGGTCCCGCTAATCGGGCCCCAACGTGATGTCGCGCCACTGGGGGAAAGAAAAAAAAGAAGAAAAAAGAGAGAGAGAGAGGTGGGGTGGGGTGAAGTTATTGTGATTTGGAGACCCAGGACACGAAGGTGCCCAAGGTCCCCGCCTCAACAGCCTGCTCCGGGAGGTTGTTCCATGCCTTGATGGTGCGTGGCAGGAAACTGGCCTGTCTGTATTGTGTGCGGCAGTAGATCTGGGCCAGCTGCTTGGTGTGGGCTCGACGCTGGCGTTGTGGTGCCGGGGTCAGTTTGTCTTTCTTGCCTACCCATTTTCTTTTCTCAAATCTTACCAACAAACGGCCTGTGAACAGTTTGTACCCTAATTGTTTTAACCATCTGAGTGATATGTGTTCTAAATTCCCTTTTTAACCTCTTTTCTGTCTCAACTCTGCCCTCAGTCTCGCTTACACTTCCTAAGCACCTGGTGGAAGACTTTTAAAGTCGAAAATGTGTGCTCTCTAAGGTATGTTCATTCACCCTTTCCTAACTTTTTCCTTTTTTTATTCGGCCTGTCAGTCCGCTTGTTTGTTTGTAGTTGTTTGTCCATCCATCTGTTAAATTCTCCCTCTCTCCCTCCCCCTCTCTCTCCCTTTCTCTGTCTGTCTGTCTCCCCTTCTCTCTCTCCCGTTTTCTCTTTCTCCTCTCTCACCCCCCACCCCCCGTCTCCATCTCTCCCTCTTCCTCATTCTCTGTCTGTCAATAGGTATGTCTGTCTACCTGTTAACCTATCTCCCCATCCTGTCACTTCTCTCCCCTCTTAGTATATGCATGATACAAGTTCAAATTTATTTTTCGTCCTCCTTTCTCTCTCTATCTGCTTTCAACATTGTTATCTGTCTGGTTGTGGTTGGGCGTATAACATAGTATAACCCAGCGTATGTTTGTGTATTATACATGTTTTTTGTTTTTTTTTTGTTTTTGTGTGTGTATGTGTCAGTGTCTGTGTGAGAGAACAGAAGAATATTCCTTCTGGCTCAAAACTATTTTTGACCCCTTTTAGACACGAATTCGCAACTTTAAGGCATAAAAAAAGCAAAAAATCTAACTTTTTTAAACCCCTTTTTGGATACAAAAACGCTACTTTAAGGGGTGAAAAAAGTAAAATTCGTTTCCCCTTTATTCTGCCAATTCAGAAGGAGGACGCTTGTACGGGATTTGTTTTATTTTTTTTGGTTATATTTTACCCCCATTTAGTTTATAATTATTAACCTTTTTATTTTTAGTTTTGCCTACTAGCTAGTGGAGAACAAGCTCATACGACCTTCCATCTACTATTCCATCTACTATTCTATCTACCACCAACTATATAGGTTAAGGAAACGACCTTCTATCTACTTTTAGTAAAAACACCACATCTTTTTATTTAAAACAGCACGTTTTTATAATTTATAAACACTAAAACTCATTTTTATACTAAAATCCAATATTTTTACAAAATTAATTTTAATTTAACTAAAATCCTATCTAATAAAAAAGAAACAAAAATGGTAGATATACTGGATGTGCAACAGTGGATAAAGATCGATAAAACCCAACTATCCAATAGAGATAAAATTGGAGCAGTAGCACTTATGGAAAAGATATGTTTATTAAACTGTAAAAATGATATGTATGGGATAAACTTTAACAAAAACGGGAAGAAAGGACACACTCTCTACCCTATTAGCAATATATTCTGCGATAACTTTGTACTCTCCACACCACGTAACATGTTGGATTCTAAAAATACTATGGTTGGTTATTATAACCATTTAATTAGAGTTATTTTGTTAAGATACAACCATAAAGTTTTTGTTAATGCTATTGGTTACACTGCTAAGGAAAGACAAAAGTACAAAGTAGCATGCAAATCCATCCCACTCGCATTAGTTTACCAAATTATTGGCGACCCGGAATTTGCTAAATACGATATAGTTTTAGAGGATATAGATATTACGCAAGATTTTGCAGGCTCTTTTAATCGAGAAGAAACCATAACTAAGATGTTGGATTTAGATTTTCGCATGGAGGGAGATGCAACTGGAGAGGATAAAATTATATTAAATAACACTTCCTATGTTGGAGAGAATTGCTTAACTTACATGGATACAAGTAACAAGGATAATTTGGTTAGAAGCAAAATCTATAACAAGTTTGTACAGGAAGTGGAGAGTAATAGCGTACGAGGAAATTTAGGACACCACTTATTTACATGGTGCACAGATAATAAAAGACCAGCGTTAGAACATGGATTACTTAGAATGGAGACAACCTACTATGGCAGAGTGCCAAATGAGCAGGACATTAAAAAATATTTAGATGCTTGGTTGGATATTTTAACACCAGAGATCTGTTACTCCACCCCAATTAGTAAACAATGGGCATGTGTTACAGAAAAAATCTCCCATAATCTTGTTGTTAAATGCAACACCAAAATTGTTGTATGCTTATGGATTAATTCTTTTACAAAAAAGATTGGTGGATACTTTAAAGATAGTGATAGCAAAGAAGATTTTTATTGGATGGCAACAGAACTAACATTTAACAAACCATTAGATATAATTTATTTACTTTTGGATGGAAAAGACTTGTCGTTAGCTATTAATAGCTATACTAAACATTGTGCAGTGGAGAATAGTGCAGCCCAACTAACAAGCAAATCTTATATACACCAAGTTAGCACAAATAACCCAAAAGACTACGGTCTAACAGAAAATAATGGAGTTGGGTTCTATTGCAATCCAAAACCTACCAACAAAAAAACCAAAAGTAGATTTGCATTAAGTTTAGAAGTATCTCCAAAAATAGTTTGCACAGATAGAAAGCTAGTAGCCAAGGAAGAGATTCTTAATTTGGAAATGGAACAAAATATTATAAATAAAAGAGTAACAGAACTAAAAAGTATAGTAAAGAAGAATGGATTAGATAACATACTTAAACACTCTTTTAATGCGGGTAAGCTAAGCACATTACCAATTGGTGCTGTATTGGAGGTTTACGGTGCTGTTGCTAAAACAACCAAATACGGTCCTGCATTTATTCTTGCAACAGATGCAGGTCCATACTTCGCAGATTACTACACCAAAAATTTGCTACTTAAATTTAAACCAACAGCCACTTTTAATGGAAACCATGTAATTAAAATCTTATTTTCTTTAGAGATTATTGGATATGGGTGGAGTGCGGTTCTTAATAAGAATTTGGTCAAGTGGTTGGGTGGTTCTTAATAGAGGGTGGCCAAGTGCAAAGAAGTTCTTATAAAAGAACCAGTAAAGTTCTAGAGCAGGTTATTAAACAAGAACTTCTTAAAAACTTAAAAAGTAATTGTTTAAGTTGCTAAGATTTAATTGTGGTTTTGTTGTCAAGTTTTAAAGAGGAGTAAAAATGGGGTTTTATAAAAATAACAAGTGTGTTTTATTTTAAAAACAAAAGTGGTGTGGTGTGGTGGGTTAGTTGTTTTGGTGTGGTGTGGTGGGTTGGTTGTTTTGGTGTGGTGTGGTTGTGTGGTTGGTTAGTTGTTTTGGTGTTGTGTTATTTGCAAAACAAAACAATAGGGTAGGGTTAGCTGCTCGACGCTATGCGGAGTGTTGTGGAGGATTTTGGTAATAACAACGACGCTGTGCGGAGTGTTGTGTTGTTATCTGCCCGACGCTATGCGGAGTGTTATTATCTGCTCGACGCTATGCGAGGTGTTGTGCTGTTAGCTGCTCGATGCTGTGCGGAGTGTTGTGCTGTTAGCTGCTCGATGCTGTGCGGAGTGTTGTGCTGTTAGCTGCTCGATGCTGTGCGGAGTGTTGTGCTGTTAGCTGCTCGAGGTGCTGTTATTTGCTCGATGCTGTGCGGAGTGTTGTGTTGTTAGCTGTCCGTGGTGTTGTGCTGTTGTACTGCTCGACGCTGTGCGGAGTGTTGTTATTTGCTCGACGCTATGCGGAGTGTTGTACTATTAGCTGCTCGACGCTGTGCGGAGTGTTAGCTGCTCGACGCTATGCGGAGTGTTGTGCTGTTAGCTGCTCGATGCTGTGCGGAGTACTATTATCTACCCGACGCTATGCGGAGTGTTGTGCTGTTAACAACCAAAAGTGTTGTGCTGCTGTGGAAGTGCTGCTGCAGGTGTTGTGGATTAAAATTATAAAGAATAAAAAACATAACAAAAAAAAAAAAAAATGTTAAAGAAGATCTGCATACAAGGATTAAAGGGTGCCTGTTGTTGTTGTTTAAAAGCGCATATATTTTATTATAACAACACAAACTTTTGTATTCTTATGTTTATTATAATTAAAGTGTGTTTAGCATTAAAATAAATCTTAATTAGTACACAATTAAATGGATTAACAAAAATGTATATAACGTTGGTTAGTAGGGTCCAAAGTTTATTGGGGTAGGCTATTTTTTTTGCTCCGGTTCTATGGTTTCTATAATTCTTACAGCCATAGCTTTTTGTTTTTGTTTGGTTGTTTTAAATCCTGTGCAAACTATCTTGTGCTTATTAAGCATCTCCATCTGCTTATACTTTTCCCTAAGAAAAAAATTATCTATAAAGTCACCATAGTCTGTAAAAATAATATGTCTGTCTTGTCCTCTAACTTTTAATATCCCATATTCTGTAACATCTAAAACAGTTCCTACATTTAAACTTTCTAGTTTTTTATAATCTTTTAGTTGTAATAGATCTGTCCTTAACACCAGTTTAGATGTAGTTAACGAATCTAATTCTTCCTCCACCTTTTTATAATCTACTTCTTGCCGCATAGTTATGTTTGTTTTAACATATTTGTTTTTTGTTGCACTCCACCCATATCCAATAATCTCTAAAGAAAATAAGATTTTAATTACATGGTTTCCATTAAAAGTGGCTGTTGGTTTAAATTTAAGTAGCAAATTTTTGGTGTAGTAATCTGCGAAGTATGGACCTGCATCTGTTGCAAGAATAAATGCAGGACCGTATTTGGTTGTTTTAGCAACAGCACCGTAAACCTCCAATACAGCACCAATTGGTAATGTGCTTAGCTTACCCGCATTAAAAGAGTGTTTAAGTATGTTATCTAATCCATTCTTCTTTACTATACTTTTTAGTTCTGTTACTCTTTTATTTATAATATTTTGTTCCATTTCCAAATTAAGAATCTCTTCCTTGGCTACTAGCTTTCTATCTGTGCAAACTATTTTTGGAGATACTTCTAAACTTAATGCAAATCTACTTTTGGTTTTTTTGTTGGTAGGTTTTGGATTGCAATAGAACCCAACTCCATTATTTTCTGTTAGACCGTAGTCTTTTGGGTTATTTGTGCTAACTTGGTGTATATAAGATTTGCTTGTTAGTTGGGCTGCACTATTCTCCACTGCACAATGTTTAGTATAGCTATTAATAGCTAACGACAAGTCTTTTCCATCCAAAAGTAAATAAATTATATCTAATGGTTTGTTAAATGTTAGTTCTGTTGCCATCCAATAAAAATCTTCTTTGCTATCACTATCTTTAAAGTATCCACCAGTCTTTTTTGTAAAAGAATTAATCCATAAGCATACAACAATTTTGGTGTTGCATTTAACAACAAGATTATGGGAGATTTTTTCTGTAACACATGCCCATTGTTTACTAATTGGGGTGGAGTAACAGATCTCTGGTGTTAAAATATCCAACCAAGCATCTAAATATTTTTTAATGTCCTGCTCATTTGGCACTCTGCCATAGTAGGTTGTCTCCATTCTAAGTAATCCATGTTCTAACGCTGGTCTTTTATTATCTGTGCACCATGTAAATAAGTGGTGTCCTAAATTTCCTCGTACGCTATTACTCTCCACTTCCTGTACAAACTTGTTATAGATTTTGCTTCTAACCAAATTATCCTTGTTACTTGTATCCATGTAAGTTAAGCAATTCTCTCCAACATAGGAAGTGTTATTTAATATAATTTTATCCTCTCCAGTTGCATCTCCCTCCATGCGAAAATCTAAATCCAACATCTTAGTTATGGTTTCTTCTCGATTAAAAGAGCCTGCAAAATCTTGCGTAATATCTATATCCTCTAAAACTATATCGTATTTAGCAAATTCCGGGTCGCCAATAATTTGGTAAACTAATGCGAGTGGGATGGATTTGCATGCTACTTTGTACTTTTGTCTTTCCTTAGCAGTGTAACCAATAGCATTAACAAAAACTTTATGGTTGTATCTTAACAAAATAACTCTAATTAAATGGTTATAATAACCAACCATAGTATTTTTAGAATCCAACATGTTACGTGGTGTGGAGAGTACAAAGTTATCGCAGAATATATTGCTAATAGGGTAGAGAGTGTGTCCTTTCTTCCCGTTTTTGTTAAAGTTTATCCCATACATATCATTTTTACAGTTTAATAAACATATCTTTTCCATAAGTGCTACTGCTCCACGGTTGCTGGTGTTGGTTATTTGTCTTACAGATTATATGAAAAATATATGCAACCAAAGCTAAAAACACAAGTAAAAATACAAGCAAAACAATCAGTAAAAGCAACAGACAAACCAGAAATCCAAAAACCAAATAGCTCAAAAGCTCAGAGCGATCCATTTTTAATGCAATAATTTTTTTGTTTTAAAACTTCATAAGAACTTAAGTAAGAACATGATAAGAACATAATAAGTACTAAGTAAGTTTTTGTGTAAGAACTTAATAATAACTTGATATGACTTAAATATTACTTGATTAATAACTTGTTTAAGAATTTGAACAATAACTTAACAAGTTATAATAAAGAACTTAGTAGTAACAATATCCTAAAAATAACCTTAATTCCTGTTAACGACATGAAACAAAAACACCGTTATAACTATTTTTAGTAGCAAATTCCCCCGCATCCTATTTTTAAACAGATGACTCAAAACGGTGTTTCCCCCACTGTAAAAATAAATTTGGGTGTTTTTTTTTGTGGTATGACGTCATCGGTGGATTGAGCGTGTCCCAACATGTTTTTGGTTCTAAAAATAGGGTTTTTTTGGATTCGTTTTGGCTTCGTGTGTACAATAAAAAAAAGGGTGATTTTACAAGGGATCGTTTTTTGGGAACAATGCTGATCGTTTTGCTCGTTTTGAGTAGGCAGAGAGAACAAGAGAATGTTTTTTTGGCACATGCTGATAACCTTGCTTAATTCGAATAAATAGAATAAAAACATACACTTTTTCTGTGATGAAATCACAGAAAAATGGGTGATTTTACTTCATATTTGTTTGAAATATGCAAGGTAATCAGCAGTGAGCCAAAAGGAACATTCTCTTGTTCTCTGATAGAGATACAAATATCTCTCTATATGTCTGTCTGTCTGTGGAAACCCCTTGTGTAATGCTTATGTAATGCTGTAACTGATGATGAAGTCCATTTTGTTTTTGATTGTAAAGCTTTTGATAGCATTAGGAGCAGGTGAACTGTTTCTAAAAAAAGACTTCGCTGTTAGAAAAGATCTTTGGCTTTACTCACATCAGAAGATGAGGCTGATATAATCTCTATTGCAAAGTTCATAGCTGAAGCAAGCATGGAAAGTAAGATCAAAAGAATGCTTACAAAATATAATAATAATGAATAATGGACATCTAATAGTTCTTTAAAACATTTAACCTTTGAATGGCCAGAATATGTGTGTGTTTGTGTATGTGTGCGTGTTTTGAGTGTGTGTGTGTGTGTGTGTGTGTGTTTTGAGTGTATGTGTGTACGCGCATGTGCACACTCGTGCATGCGTGTGTGTGTGTGTGCTTATTTTAGCGAGAGAGAAAATAAGAGGGTAAAGGTCAAGATGTGCCACCCCCCCCCCCCCCCTACCTATCTCGGTTAATTGTATTTTTCCGTTATTGCCTTTCTTACCATACATAAAGCTGTATTTTAGGAACATTTTTAGCTAATAACCTTTTTGGAATACTAACCCTAACCCTAACCCTAGCCCTAACCCTACCCCCCACCGTATAAGACGGAAAAACGCAACGAACCACAACTGTGACAAATCGCGGTGTACTGCAGTACATAGTGGGGGGTTTATATACTAGAATATACTTCATTTGATTCATATAACTTAAATTGGAAATTGATTAGAGAATAATAAAAATAATAATAATTTTGTTCTTTCAGTTCCCTTTATTTCAAATATTCTATGATTTTTGTTCTCCAATGTTTTGCAATGAAAATTATGCTTCCCCCATGTCATGAGAACCCAGTGTCCAGTCTCTCTCTCTCTGGGTCTTTTGACCGATTGGACGCTAATCTCATCACCATTCAGATAGAGAAGAGATTGTTGGGCCAGACAGAAGAGCATTACAATAATCAAGACGAGATATGAGGGAAGTAACAAGCTTTTCTGTTGTGTGTGTGCTCGCATTATATATATACATGTGCCAGTCTGAATCAATAAATAGCCTACAGCATGAAACAAATTTCTTCGCTTGTTTGGAGACAATAACATTGTAGAATTGAGGCCTACGCGTACATGGTTTTATTGTAAAGGGAAAAGAAAAAGAAAAGAAGGTCGACATAAGCTTACAGTACATAATTTGTGTGACGTCTGTACAACTGCACTGACTGTGACCAGAGAATGTGCACTGCACGTTCTCTGCTGTGACCGACCGAGTTATTGTTCAGCACACAGGCCTTGGCCTACTAGCGCTACTAGGGCTGACCGCAACTTGACCCCAGAATGTTAGAAGATAAAAAAGGCACAAATTCGCGGAGGATGTTTAATAAAACCGGATCTTCAAGGATCACCATAATAATATAGGTTTGAAACATTGACGTGTAACACTATGGTTAAAATAGGTCATCGTGTACTATATGGTCGACCCTCACGTTTACAACCCTCAATCACAAAGTCTGCTTCTCTCAGTTTTAATTTTTATGAAAATAGTCCTAGCTGCTGGTGCTATCCCTTTCCGAAAGCGGTAGAATCTGAGAATGTTAGGCTATTTCCTATTATATGGTCAGAAAATAACTATAGGCGTTTAGAATTGGAAAAAAAACCCCACAACAAAACCCAGGCCTTTCCCACCCAATTTGTGTGCTTTAAGGGATAAGGGATAGGGGTTAGAATCAGTTTTAGGACTATTTGTATGACATGGAAAGTTTGAAATATAAAAATAACCAGCAAGGAAAAATTAATGTAATCCTTCTAAATTCAGGGGATAGCACGATAAAGTCCCCGTCTTGACCTTTATTCAAGAGATAAACAACTATAAATAATAAAATAAATATCTAAAGTAAAATAAAAACAGCTTTTTTCTCTTCCCTTTCCCCCCATTTCCAAATAACTAAAAGTAGAACGTAATGTCCCATATGGCTTTGGCCGAGAGGACGTAAAGCATAATTAACCTGATAAAGTCCATCCAACACAGCAAATTCTTCTAAAAACAGTGAAAAAAGGTGACCGGAAACTCAAAGCTTACATAGACTAGACGATAACGCTTCGAGCGGCTGTTTATTTTGTTAAATCATAATAATTAATCATCCATTGTAATGAAAATAACCCTAAACTGATTTCAACCCTATATCTACCCCTTACCCAATAAAAGAAAGGTGGGCAAAATACGGTCCAGTGAACTTCTGACTATATAACAATATCCGAATGTTGCTTCTCAGTAAAAATGTTCAATACGTGTGGAAATTTGAAGGGGGTGAGGGGTCCCCGGACAAGACGTTCAATGCTGCACTTGGTCATTCACAGATTCACAGAGGCTATAGGCTGTGTAAGCCTTTTGCCCCCGATAGTGTAATTTCTTTGTATAGAGCTTGATCTCCAAGTATGGAAAGTGACGCCATTTGCGTGACAATGTCGGTTTTCAGCGAAACTTTAGAATGTGTATCTTTTAACCATAATCTGAAATTAAACTGATTCTAGTCCTAACCCTAACCCAAACCTTAAACCATCAAATACACACAAAAATAAAACTTTATAAAAATCCAGTGTTCCATGTTTGGAGATGACCATGTGCAGTCTTGAATGCCTAGTGGTCCCCGGGTCCCGGGTGACCAAAGTACGTCTAGACTAGTAATAATAATAATAATACTGAACATTTATATAGCGCTTTACTCCCTTTGCAGGGAGCTCAAAGTGCTTTACACTGATATACAATAAAACACAAATAAGTTAACATTATACACATGACTCAATACAATCAAATCAAACAATATTTGAAATATACATAAAATAATAGTATATAAACAAAGCCCTGTTCATAACCACAAAATTTGAAACAATATTACAATATTATAAGAAAAGAAACAAAATTGCAAGGGAAATCAAAGTTCATGAGCTACATATACGTTATTGCGCAAACAAACACACTAATACTAGAGAAGCACACAGTTACACACCACGCACGTGCATGCACGCACACACAAGCGCGCGTACTAATCAATGGGCATTCACACACACACACACACACACACACACACACACACATACACACACACGCACCAATCCTATTTCAACCACCCTTACTTGCACGCAAGCACACATATCCATGATTCAGGTTCTGAAACAGAAGCATGTGGATGTAACTGTAAGGTAAGATGTGAGCGGTTAGTGGTATGAAGCATCAAAGAGGTGAGTTTTCAAAGAAGTCTTGAAAGACTGAACTGTGAAGGGATGGCTTACCACACAGTGTTAAAGAATGGCGAACACTGTGTGGTAAGCCATCCCAGACTGAAGGAGCAGAGTGTGAAAAAGAGGATTCTCCAAAGGATTTTGTTTTAACACGAGGAGCAGAAAGCAGGCGTGAATCGGAAGAAGATCTGAGCTAGTACAGTCTACTTGGCACAGGTAATTTTTAAACATTCATTTCACTGTTGGCCACTATAGTATGATTATGTTACATTGTAATAATGGTGATACAGTGAGTAATATTGGATTTTTTTTAAAAATAACGTTGAAATTTAACATTTACTGATTTTGCAGAATTGTGCCTTTTTTTCTTGGGCGCTGATATGAGACATAGGCCTAGGCCTAGTCCTAAGTTTACGATGGTATCTTCAGTGATATGGAACCAATGCATTGCAAAAATATTTTGGTGTGCTGCTCTAGCCTATGATACCGACTCTGCTGGGATTGCATTAGTCTACAATCATTGCACAAAGCCCGCCCATGAAAGACACATAAACCACAGCAATACCTTACCTGTTGTTTCAGGCTACCGCGCTACACTGTGTACATTAAAACAAAAAAGAGTCCAAGTCCAGTCTACCCACGAACTTACATGTAGGTCCGTGAGTCTACCCCAGTCGACCTATCATATTTTCACGCTGGAAGCTATTTTTAACAGCACACAACGTAGTAGGTCATACAGGCTTGTTGATTGGTCTAGTTTTGTACAGTAAGCCTATCAAAAAGGACATGGCTGCTACTTTTGTTTTTTGGTAAGCCTTTGCATTTGTACCAAAGAGGGTTAAAAATAGACAATCTTTGTTACCCGGCCAGAGGCCGAGGTATTGCGATCGGTTTGTGTGTGTGTGTGTGTCTGTCTGTGTGTGTGTCTGTGTATCGATTATCTTAAAAACTACTGTTTGGATTTTGATTAAAATTGGCAGAGGGGTAGACAGCTTGAAAAGGGGGGGAGAGAAAATGGAGTTTTACGTCCTCTTGGTCTGAATCAGACACATATGGGACATTTGTAAATACAAATATGGTGGGAACAATACTGGAGGCAATGCCCGGAGGCAGTACGAAACCAGTAAAGTCCTGATTTTTTTTATTAATACAGATAGCTGTAGTGGTGACCACGCCTCGGTTAAACCTCATCGGCTATGGCAGCGCTACAAGTAATTCGTTAATCAACACCGTGCTGACCTTGACCTTGAAGTTTGACCTTGAAAACCGAAAATCTTTAAGGGGCCATAACTCCCACACCGTTGTTAGAGTCTTCAAATTTGGCATGTAGGTACTTTGGCTTATGCCCGTTCTGATGGTGGCATACCAATCAAGGTCAAGGTCACGGTCCGGGAGATCGGTAGGCGGTATTGCGATCGGTTTGTGTGTCTGTCTGTGTGTCTGTGTATCGATTATCTTAAAAACTATCGTTAATCAACACCGTGCTGACCTTGACCTTGAAGTTTGACCTTGAAAACCTAAATTTCCTTCTTTGGGCTATGTAATTTCCCCCCAGCTTTATTTCGTGAACTAGTGAACAGAATCGCTTCAAATTTTGTGGTGGTGTACCATGGTGCAAGGAAGTTTGCATAAAAGTTCAGCTGTATCTCGTGAACTACTGATGCTTCAAAGTTTGGGCTATGTATTTTATGCGTTCTGTAAGGGTGGAAAGTGGTGTGTTTATTGGGGGGGGGGGGGGGGGGGGAGAGGACATGGTGCAAGGAAGTTTGTATAAAAGTTCAGCTGTATCTCGTGAACTACTGAACAGAATAGCTTCAAATTTTGGGCTATGTATTTTATGCGTTCTGTAAGGGTGGAAAGGGGTGTGTTTATTGGGGGGGGGGGGGGGGGAGGACATAACTCTGGCCGGGTTTGCATTGTCACAATGCGTTGCTGCCGCTCGGCGATGCCCTTGTTTGTACTACGACACGGAGCGAAATGTGTTCTCTCACAGTCTACAGTCAAGTTCACCAAAAATGTATCTTTGTGCACACACACTGATCTTTTTATGCCGAAAACTGGTCGCCATCGGCTTAATCTTAAGTTATGTATTAGCCTAAATCAGTGGCACACGTGTTTAGGGCTAGGAGAGGGGGGGGGGGGTTGCTCTTCTTCAGTCATCTTTACTATTTAAAGTTCAGCGCCCACTCCCACTTTCCATTTTCTTAAACACACACACTGTGACACACACACACACACACACACACACACAACCACTAACAAAGATTAAATATGTCATGGCACAAAAATAAACTCGGATATAGAACTACACAGCCAGACATACACAGAACAGAGAGAGAGAGAGAGAGAGAGAGAGAGAGAGAGAGAGAGAGAGAGAGAGAGAGAGAGAGAGAGAGAGAGAGAGAACTGTGTTGTGATCGTGGTCAGCATAAAAAGGAAGTAGAATAAATTAAACGATTATTATTGTAGGGAAGAAATAATTGAATGAATAAAAAGGAGACTGTAGAGACTGAGGAAGCAAAGAATTAAAAGCTCCGCGGCTGCTGTGTGTACTGCACTACATGCGGGGGAGGGGGGGCTATTAGATAATGGCTTTTTATCATGACTGCAATTAATTATTCAAATAAGATAATTAACTCAAAAAGTTAATAAGATACAGCTTAATGTTTGGTAAGAAAGGCAGGTGTGAAAATGTGGGGAGAGCTGAGAAATGTAAGAGGGGGGGGGGGGGCACATCTTTACCTTACTAAGAGGAGGGGGGGGGTGGCACATCTTTACCTTTACCGTGTAGGCTACTTGCATTGGTTTTGAGATGAACATTATATCTCGTGTTCACTAGAAATTAAAGCAGTGTGTTGAGCCCATGTGGGGAGCTGGTTTTCATTTTCGCGATTCAAAATCGTTCACTATCTAGACGATCATGTGGCTTGCGGCAGCTACCTTTACCTGAATGCCTGATCAGGCAAATTAAAGTGGTGTGGTGTGTGTGTGTGTGTGTGTGTGTGTGTGTGTGCGCGTGCGTGCGTGCGTGCGTGTGCGTGTGTAGTGTGTGTCACGTGTGTGTGTCCGCGTGCGCGGCGCGTGTGTGTGTGCGCGCGTGTGTGTCCGTGTGTGTGTGTCCGTGTGTGTGTGTGTGTGTGTGTGTGTGTGTGTGTGTGTGTGTGTGTGTGTGTGTGTGTGCGTGTGCGTGCGTGCGTGCGTGCGTGCGTGTACGTGCGTGTGTGCGTGTATGCCTGTGCCAGTCAGTTGTTTTCAACTATGACTCCCAGATAGCAGAGGGGGCAGCTGTTATTCCGGTGAGCTGGGCTAGAATTGGTTTATAGTGCTGGTTGGTGGAAAAAAGCTGCGGGTAATGAATTGCTAGTAAGAAACATAGAAGCAGAAAGCACTGACAGAGTGAACATCTCTATCATGTCTCACGCATACATGAAAGGCAGACAAGCACAGGTTGGCTACAAAACATGTTTGTGATGCAGTGTATATCGTTTAAAAATAATTCTCTTTTTTTTAATGCATAAAAACAATGCTCGAACACACACAACAAAAAACAGTCGTGCATGATGAGCAAAAGATTGCAGTAATGTAAATTTGTTTGGTTCGGCATTAAAATACTATATGTTTGAAATTACATCGTAAAACAAGCTTAAAAACACCCAAGAAGAGCACATTAACATCTTGTACACCATAGATTTACACATGATGCAATTCGGGAGGCGTAATGTAGGCCTACAGGAACGCAATAACTTTAAACTTCATGTCTTCTGCAATTAAAACAAAAAATTATGAACACAACAACAGTAACACGCAGTTACACGCAGTTTAATTTTTTGTAAACACTGCTTAAACGGCATAAGAACATAAATGTAATTGGATTTAAGCTTACTGAGAATAAAAGCTTAATACTGAAGCAACATTTGCACACACACAAAATCAAAGAAAATGCCTATCAGTAAAGTCCAAACAGTACTACACACATACATTTCGCACATGGCTTGAAATCTCTTGAGCTTGAGCTTGAATTGACATTGCAATGTAAAAAAAAAAAGAAGCATGTAAAACAAACTTTATTAAATCGATATCGATGTCCATTGCCTTATAGAGACCGACCCCTACCAGCACCTCCGTCATATGCCCCCCCCCCCACCTGCGTGCGCATCTCGACCCTTCCAACGGAAGTGTCGCCATCTTAGTCCTTATTTGTGTGTAAACAAAGTGAAAATGTTATCTAAATGTGTAAAGAAAACATCCAGATGTTATAAATACAGTTTAGATAAGCTTCGAATTGAACAGCCAAATACGCAGCATCGATCTGGCATTTTCCAAACAAAGTTACTGACTAAGATGGCGGTCTCCCATAATATGGCGCTCCTTGTGGCCGGATATGACGACACGTGGGTACAAGCCATACACACACACATCATAATAATGGCACCATGTCTATCATACCATGTTTTATCATTCCAAATTGTCTGAAGATCTAAATAGCAAGTTTGACTGAAATATTATTAAAGTTGGCTTGCATGATTTATATTCATAAAAATAGCCTCAGCAGAATTATTTCCGGTTTTGTTGTTGTTCCCTTTTTGCTTGCAGAACTATTTTAATGATAGGGGAAGACGGGGTAAAAAGCGCATGGGCGGGTAAGAAGCCCACCCCAATTATCTCATGAAATGAAGCAAATTTCAGTCTCATTTTGCCCATGAGACGAGCGTTAATGTCTAGCATTCGTCTCATGGGCAAATTTGACTGAAATTTTCTTTATTTCATGAGATAATTGGGGTGGGCGTCTTACCCGCCCATGCGCTTTTTACCCCGTCTTCCCCTATTACTGTAGCAGCCTCAAGTTTGACATGATTAAAGTTGCTTAAGTAAAAGTAATCCATTATGAGCTATTAGACTATTTGGATACACGATATAAACATCATAATTATCTACAAAGGCTGTTTTATGATTCGATTAACACGAGTGCTTAATTATACTTTATATGAGCATCGCATAATCATAATGCTTCTTAAAATTATTGGATTAACTTGATCCCACACCCAACAGTAGCACAACACATTATTGTACTAATTTGCTGTTAACTAAAGATAAATTTGATGGACTTGATTGCACAACAACCAATAATATAAAAGAATGAGATAGTGAGGCCAAGAGAGGAGATAACGAAATTGAACTAATAATTTGTGTTTTTTTCCAATGCAAATGCACTAATTAATTTGCAAATGAAGTGAAATTTGGGCGACCAATAATTTCTATTTGTTCTTCAAAGTTGTTCAATCTTCGTCCATGGATCTTTAAAATGTCAATTGTAAAGTGTAATTTGTGTTTTCTTCTTTAAACAGCAATGACATCAAAGCATTGCAAACTTCAAAGAAAGGACGCCATTAGTTTGTAGATCTATGCCCTTCAGAGCTTATATATAAAGTAGGCTAAAGGGGCACGCCAGTTCCATAGGAAGGATGGTGATGAGATTAGCGTCCAATCGGTCAGAGACCCTTATGGACGGTAAAGTTCCATAAAACATCTACCATAATATATACCATCATCCGCCCGTGGAGATACCTGGGGGGCTTTTGCATAAATAGTTCCCCCACCTTCTGGAAGTTCTGTGCTTGCAACTTCCTCTAATCTGTCACTCTCATTGACTCTGCCTTTTTTCCCTTTGCTTACTGTCATCTTTCTGCCTTACCGGTCCATTCTCCTGCCTTTTTTTTTTTACAAAACACTTACAAAAAGATTTCCTCCAGCCGAAGTCGGACTTGCTGGGCCTAACTATTTCTTAGTTAGGCGCATAATGGCAGCATGACGCATCTGCGCTCACAATTGACAGCAAAACTGTCTGAGCGATCGAAGAAGAAGAAGAAGATACCATAATTATATTCCATCCATTTGTCAAGAATGTTCACACGCATACAATCTTTTTATTATCAAAAGCCTCCGTATTATTTCCCTGTAAAACAACAACGAATTTAAAACCTCGTATGTACATGTATATAATTCACTTTTCTAAAAATAATGTTAAAACTACATTTATGTGTATACATTTTAAGAGTAACCCACACAGCTTATGGCATGGAATTAGTTACATCGATTTGCAAACAAAGGATGACACTAAAAACTTAAAAGCAAAACAAATGTTTCTTGTTAAGTATCAAGTCTTTAAAACATTAAACATGATATTTTTACAGCTGATATTTCTTAAACATACAAGAGTAGGGGAAGACGGGGTAAAAAGCGCATGGGCGGGTAAGAATCCCACCCCAATTATCTCATGAAATAAAGAAAATTTCAGTCAAATTTGCCCATGAGACGAATGCTAGACATTAACGCTCGTCTCATGGGCAAAATGAGACAGAAATTTGCTTCATTTCATGAGATAATTGGGGTGGGATTCTTACGCTCGTCTCATGGGCAAAATTGACTGAAATTTTCTTTATTTCATGAGATAATTGGGGTGGGCTTCTTACCCGCCCATGCGCTTTTTACCCCGTCTTCCCCTATAAAACAGGTTGAAGATAATGTAGATTCGGAGAAAAAAACCCACTGACACTTATATTACTACGGTCTCAGAGTTTATGTTTTTGTTCAAAAGACTGCATATTAAATTTAAACCAGAATCGTGTCTCTTTGTTAAATATAAAGAAACCATGCACATACATAAATGTCTGTGCCTGGTTTTGTTGGGTTTTTTCAACATTGAAGCTTAATGCACAGCGCAAAAAAATCCCACGATTGGTTTAAACAAGAATTTATTCAAGAATAGAAAACCATAACAAAGCAGCAATACATTTATGAACTTCGAGTACAACAAGCTAAGAGCTTATAAAGCGTACTCTAATATTTAAGTTGCACAGTAAGGACTGCACACGCAAAACTAATCTAACATTGAAAACAAAAAATAATAATAGCATAAAATCAACAACAGTAGTAAACACTTATATACAAAAAGGAAAAAAAAGAAAATACACAACAAAATTAAGTAAATCTAATCTACATGAATTTTAGGGGCAATATAAAACATAATGTCAGCTTGCATTGAATCAGAGTCATCACAAAGCTATACCTACCAGGGCTAAACAAAAAAACCCCAGAAAAACCCCCCCCAAATGGCATTGTAAAGTCATGTCAAGAGCAGAATAAATATTTGTTTATGCAAGCTAGTGCCCCTTATCAAATGGAAACGACGGATCATGTTACAATCAGAATTGATCATGTTATTGATCCCACGATTCTGTCTAAACCGAGTCTCCAGACCGTACAACAATCATGACAATGCTCTAGCAAAACATATTCTGTTCTACCGTTTAATAGATTGCTTTCAACCCTTTCACCGCCAGCCATATTTCAGCCAAAAATGTCCATTAAATTTACCTGTGTAGAGAACAAAATCCATCTGCAGTAATGGGGATTCTTCTGTGACATATATAAAACAAGGTCTATCCTTACTTCCCAAAACTAAGACAAATAAAATGTCCTTGGATAATAGACCCCAATTTGATGCCTTTTAGTGACATAGGTGTTAAATCACTGTGGTGCTAAAATGAGACTTTGGCGGTGAAAGGGTTAAAACAAAAGGGGAGAGAAAAGAAATCTCTTGCAGTCTTTGAAGCCTGAGATGGCACAGCCACTGGACTGGTCCCATTGGCTCCTCTCTCCGTCAGGCTAACCTCATCATTCTGTCCTCACTGGTTGCTCTTCACTACCCTCTGCTTCAGGACTCGTCTCAGGATTTTGCCACTGGGAGTCTTGGGAATCTCGTCCAAAAATTCCACCCCACCACGTAGTTTTTTCAGAGGGTTCACATTTTCTGTGGAGGATAACAAAACCAACCAACAACAACAACAACAACAACATACAGTATTTATACGGCGCTGAATCTTGATAGAAATCAAATCAAAGCGCACACACACGTTAGCATTCAAAGCGCATTCAAACACAAATGCAATACAACGCGAACACACACAGATAACATAAATGGAATATAGCAGAAACAGACCTAATGGCAAGAGAGAGAAGATAAAGAGAGAGGAGCTTTAATGACGGGGGAACAGGTGGGTTTTGAGGTTAGCTTTGAAAGCAGAGAGGGTCGGTCGCTGACGGAGGGAGAGAGGAAGTTTGTTCCAGGAGGTCGGTCCTGAGACAGCAAAAGAGCGCCGACCAACAGTTGAAAGCTTATACCTAGGAATCTGGAGAGAAAGAGGGTCAGAAACTGAACGTAAAGTGCGAGCTGGCGTATAGATGGAAATATTGTCGCAGAGGTAAGATGGAGCAGCTTTATGAATAGATTTATAGCAAAGTGTGTTTAATTTATACTCAATTCTGTCTGCGACAGGAAGCCAGTGCAAAGAACGCAGAAGAGGGCTAACATGATCGAACTTTTTCTTCCTAAGGACAAGACGAGCAGCTGTGTTTTGAATACGCTGGAGACAAGATAGAGAAGAGACTGATAGGCCAGAAAGGAGAGCATTACAGTAGTCAATACGAGATAGGATGAGGGAAGTAACAAGCTTTGCTGTGGCTTCATCTGAGAGGTATTTACGAATATAGCCAATGCAACGAATTTGATAGTAGCAGGACTGACAGGTCTGAGTCAGGAAACTCTGCATGGAAAGAGTATTGTCCAAAGTGACACCTAAGTTTTTGACTGAGTCTGAGAGGGGAATGATATTGTTACCCAGTTGGATTGACTCTATGGAAACAGAGGCTAGTTTGTTTTTTGTCCCTACAAGCATTGCTTCGGTTTTTTCACCATTTAATTGAAGTTTATTTTGAACCATCCAATTTTGAATATCATGTAGCAGTTGTTACTTTCTGTAAGAATGGAATCTAGATCTTCAGGGGTTGTACTGTTTTGGAGTTGTGAGTCATCTGCATAGAAGTGATGTTTCATGTTGTGCTGATCGATGACATTGGCAAGAGGTGACGTATACAAAGTAAACAAGACAGGACCAAGCACAGACCCCTGGGGGACTCCACAAGAAAGCCTAACCTGTTCAGACTGACGACCATTGACCAGAACTGATTGAAAACGATCAGAAAGGTAGGAGGAAAACCAAGAAAGAGCAGGGCCCTTAATTCCAAAAGTATGTTCAAGACGAGACAGAAGAATGGAGTGGTCTATGGTATCAAAGGCAGCAGAGAGATCAAGAAGTGTCAAAAGAGAGATTTGACCAGCATCAGAAGCAAGTAAGAGGTCATTGACGATTTGAACAAGGGCTGTTTCTGTACTGTGGTTGGTTCTATAGGCAGACTGATAAGGATGATGAAGATTGTGTGAGGATAGATGATCGTTAAGTTGTTTCAGGACAGTCTTCTCAAGGAGTTTGGAGAGAAAAGGGAGGTTAGATACAGGTCTGTAGTTTTTCAGATTATTAGGATCCAGATTGTTCTTCTTGAGAAGGCTACATAGAAACGCAGGCATCCACAAACACAAACACGCGCGCATGCACACGCACAAACAGAAAGAGGGGGGGGGGTGAGAGAAAGAGAGAGAAAATGGACACGCAAACGCGCCCACGCGCGCACACACACACACACTCTCTCTTTAATTCACGCTCGTTCTCTCTCTCTCTCTCTCTCTCTCTCTCTCTCTCTCTCTCTCTCTCTCTCTCTCTCTCTCTCTCTCTCTCTCTCTCTCTCTCTCTCCCCGTTTCTGTCTCTCCTTCTTTCCACTACCATCATTTTATCTTTTTTTCCCTCACAAACGCACAACATACGTATCCACATAAGCTTAGCCGTACACATAAACCAGCTTATTACGAGACCCACTATCCATCACTCTCTCTCTCTCTCTCTCTCTCTCTCTCTCTCTCTCTCTCTCTCTCTCTCTCTCTCATTCACCCTAGACACTCACATCCCACCTCCTTTTTCCCCTTCATCCACCCCCTCCCCACCCCACCCCACCCGCACTGTGTCCTGACTCACTCTCAACGAAGTCCGCGATGTCTTGTGGCATGACGTCGGTGACCTTGGGCTTGAGGACTACGTATGCCCTGGGCAGTTCCCCGGCCTCCTCATCGGGAACCCCCACCACCCCCACGTCCTGCACTGCCGGGTGGCTCAGCAGCAGTCCCTCCAGCTCTGCCGGCGCGACCTTTATGCCCAGAAAAAGAGTACTTCTTCTTCTTCTTCTTCTTCTTCTTCTTCTTCTTCTGCGTTCCCGGGCCATAAGGCCACAACGGATACGTATGTGTCCGTTTTCCAGTTTTCACTGGTCTCCTCACTGCATTGGCATTCAGACGACACATTATGATTTCGGGGGAGCTCAAAGGAGAAACTTAATATATGGAAGATTTTTGTTTGTTTGGAAAAAAGGCAGCAGAATGGGCCCAAAAGCCTGAAAGATAGTAGATGACACAAAGCAAGGAAAAAGGCAGTCAAGACGGATTAGAGGAAGTTACAAGCACAGAACTTCCAGAAGGTGGGGGAACTATTGTACGGAAGACACCCCCCCCCCTCCCGGTATTCCCACGGGGGTAAAAAAAAGAGTACAAGCAAACAGACAAAAGAAAGGGATTGCTCATTCAAAGGGTGCATTTCTTTGTCTCCTTGCAGATACGGAATATAGCGGTGCACCACACTTCGCCAATGCTCACTTCGCCAAACCACACTTCGCCAAATCATTAGCCCGGCATAACACTTCGCCAATCCACACTTCGCCACAAACCTAGGTTAGGGATAGGGTTAGGGATTGGGTTAGGGATAGGTTAGGATCGGGTTAGGGATAGGGTTAGGGATAGTAAGAAAATAACAGAAAGTCACAGGAAACCATTTTGGGCGAACAGTGCTAGAACAGTCCCGTCAAACAAAAATTCCAGACAGTGATTACTTGTGAACACTTTGTCACCCAAACCAGTCATTTCTTGGCGAACTGAGCAGAGTGGTTTTGGGCGAGATGTTACTTTTCGTGCACTATCGGCCTTGGGGAGGGGTTGTCGGTGCCGAGAGTGAACATCAAAGGTTTGGCGAAGTGTGGCGCACCCGAATATAGTACTATTTTCATTTTACAGGAACCAAAGCTGCTGAAACTGATAACGCACTGCTGTTTTGATTGGAGGTTATGCTGTTATCATGTAGGGCATTTGTGTGTGTGTGTGTGTGTGTGTGTGTGTGTGTGTGTGTGTGTGTATGCGTGTGCGTGTGCGTGCGTGCGCGCGCGCGCGTGTGTGTGTGCCAAAAACATGTGTTGACAGATCTTCGAAGGGAGGGTATCTTTTCAAAATAATCAGCATGACAAGCTAAAGAAAACCACAATAATGAAATACTCATAAAAATGGAACCAGTGGAACAATTAATTCATGAATGAGAGGCAATAATAAATCGCGTGTATGATGATGGTGACACTGACAGTTGTAGAAGAACATAGGTAAGGCCTACCTGGAAGCCTTTGTACTTGATGAGCTCCTTCAGGCGATCCTCAACGACCACTAAGCCATCCTCTCTTAAGTAGCCCAAATCTCCTGTACGTAAGGAATTGAAAGAAGGGCACATATATTTTTAAAAAAAATCTTAACACTGATTAAGACGCACAAACATGGCACTGTTTAAGAGGCACAAACATGAGTCTGATACAAAACCTTTTATTTTTATTTTCGAGGAGCTCCAAGATCGAATACGATGGCCTTTTTTTGAGTGAGATTTTTAGTCTGATAGAAAGTCCTAAATCAATCAAATTATCTCTCTCTCTCTCTCTCTCTCTCTCTCTCCTTCAAACACTCTCTCTCTCACACACATACACACACTCACAAACACACACACACAAATGTGTGCACACACACACACAGACGCTCACTCCCATTCAAACACACAATCACACACGCACAGACACACACTCACAAACACACACACACACACACACACACACACACAAAACAAACAAACGTGCGCACACACGCACATACACACACACAGATACGCTCATCTACCCCACTTTTTAATTCTTTATCCAATCAAACCCCACCCCTATCCACCATGCTCTCACTCACCACTACCTTATCTCCACCAGACCTACCCGTGTGCAGCCACCCCTCCCCGTCAATCATGTCCCGGGTGGCCTCCTGGTTCTTGAAGTAGCCCATCATCATCTGGGGACCCCTCATGCAGTACTCCCCTAGCTCCCCCATACCCACCGGCTCGCCCGTTTCAGGATTCACCAGCTGCACCAAAGTCAAAGTCAGTCATTTATTTCAAAAACCTCCCCCAATGGGGTACATGAAATTGTTACAACAGGTAACATTATACAAAAACACATTACATACAACAATTGTGGTCAAGATGGTCACCAAGCCGCGAGTAGCTATGTGCCTTGTATACTTAATGGAATGTCCCGTGTGTGCCTGCTCCCCAGTAACACAACACGGACTTCCAAGGCTGGGGCAGGGCTGCTCTCGCGTTGATAGGACGGGCGTGGCTGGTGCATCTCTGGGTCTCATCAGCACCTTCAGGTGTTTCTATTTCATACATACAACAATTGTGGAGAAATACAGCGGTATAGAATGTCTCCTACAGACGCATACATACACACACGCCAAAAAATAATCCAATGAGGTAACACAACCAATGGGGACACAATACTATAAAAAATAAAAAAAAGGTTACAAATACAGCCCCGTCAACAAGAATAGCCGTTCAGGACTTTTGCCATACTAATCGACCTATGGAAGCTGTGTGAAATTTTAAAATTCCGTCAGAATAACTTTAATAAAGTAAACAAGTTTGTTTAGCATTCGTTTGTTCTTCGTCTGAAATAGGGAATGACATTTTAATGTCACAGTGTTTGGTCTTTTCTGGTAATATTTTGATAAATACAATCTTCTTGCATCCTGAAAGGATTGACATTCAACATTGACCACAACAACCGCTGAGATATAAGGTGGGTATAGATGGAGTTCAGACGATACTGAATCTCCTGACCTTGTGGCTAATTTGCCTCTTCCAGCTGGGGCAGTGGGTGCATGGATGCCTCGTGCCTCCATACGAGGAGCTGGACGACCCCGCCCCATCCACGAATCTCTCCCCGTGGGGATACTGGGGGGGATCTTTCGTAAAAAGTCCCCCCCCCCCCACCTTCTTGACGTTCTGTGCTTTTAACTTCCTCTAATCTGCCACTCTCTTTGACTCTGCCTTTTCCCTTTGCTTTATATCATCTATCTTTCTGGCTTATTGGCCCATTCTCCATTCGCCGCCACATTTTTCAGCCAAAAAATGCTACTAAACTTAACTGGGTAGAGAAAAGAAATATCTGCAATATTACGAATTCCTCTATGACATGCTTAACATTAGGCCTATCATTACCTCCCAAAATTAATAAAATAAGGTCTTTGGATAACAGGTCCTGATTTGATGCCTTTTAGTGACATTGTGGTGCAAAAATGCGACATTGGCGGTGAATTTTTTAAAAAAAACCCACCTGTTTACAACATGCTGATAATGTTGGCCTTCTGAATTCTGGCTTACTGAATTTATTACACCCGCCATCATCTACGAAAGAAAGAAAGAAAGAAAGAAAATAAAGAAAATAAAGAGGTCAGTGTTGTCGCTTAATACACAAAAATGACAATTATTTCCTGCGGGCCTATAACAGTTATCTATTTATAAGCACCAAAGCTACTGCCTCCGGGCATTGCCTCCAGGATCGTTCCCACCATCTTTATATCTACTAATGTCCCATATGTGTCTGTTCCAGACCGGAGGACGTTAAGCAGAATTTCATTCACGCACCGGTAAATAGCACAATATCCTCATACTTCAATATATCTTCTAGCTCCAAGTGGAAGAGACAGTATTTCTGTTTATGATGAACAAAACCCGAACGCCCACGTTGTAGCTGATAATATTCCGGAAATCTATTGACCTCCCTTTATAATAATAATAATGAGGACAATTTATATAGCGCCCATCCTACTATGTAGGCTACAGAGCGCTTTACACACACTTGAAATGGAATAAAAACATGAAACAAAAATCCAATAACATGAGCAGACAAAACAATACCGGTCAGACTTCGTTTGGCCGGTAAAAATACATATAACAATCAGCAGCAACAACTGCTGTGACTACTACTACTACTACTACTACTACTACTACTACTACTACTACTACTACTACTACTACTACTACTTATAATAGGCCACAATCATGGACTAAATTGCTGTGTATGTATCATAGTTGTAGTAGTTATCATCATTATATGAATGCTGTTAGAGACATCATGTAACTGTCCTTTACTTATTATACCTTTGCCTGGGTGTTGGGTAGTAGATGACCAACGCTGCCCACGTGCCCAGGTCTGGTGTCCACGTTGGTAATCAGCCCCTCTGTCAGCCCGTAGCCTGCCGCCACGTATCCACGTGTTAGTAAGCAGCAAGCAAGGTCAGGAAAGAAGACACCATTACCATCCCCATCATCATCATCACTCTCAGTCACCATCACCCTCATCATCATCATCATCATCACTCTCACCTTCACCATCATCGTCATCATCACCCTCATCATCATCATCATCACTCTCACCATCACCATCATCGTCATCATCACCCTCACCATCACCATCATCATCATCACTCTCACCATCACCATCATCGTTATTATCATCATAATCATCATCATCAACAACAACGACAACAACAATGATAACAACAACAGCAGCAGCAAAAGAACATTTTATTTTAATAAGAGCAAAATAATGATTAAATAAAAACAGGAAAAAATAAGTTATTATCTGTTAAATCAACCAGTCTGTCAGACCTTGGCCTGCCATAACTATCCTCATGTCGCACACGATGACAATGACAACAACAACAAAAACAACAAGAAATTGTGTTGTCGAAGAAAAATCTTCCTCCTGCGATAGTTACTCACCAATACACATCAGTTTCAGGCAATGTATCAATGTACACAATTTAAAATGATTATCCTCCGAAGTCGGAGTGTGGCTGTCCATGTGGCGTGGTAATCAAAAACGGTCACACACGTAATGTTCTCATCCCTACGCGGTTGCATTTGTACCATAGTGTTCAATTGCTTCGGCTGTTGGGATGATCCCCGGAGTCTTTAAGCCAGGGTAAGACAACAACAACAACAACATGATTATGTGCGGCAGTTCATGATCACAAGATATTGCCTAGACAGACTAAGAAATAAATAGACACACTCACCACTCTCCTCCCCTTCAATAGGGGTGGGTCGGGGGTGGAGGACTAAAAACAAGACAGGCAAAATGCCTATCGGGCTCACGTGCCACTAAGGCAACTGTCTACTAATACAGAGAGAGAGAGAGAGAGAGAGAGAGAGAGAGAGAGAGAGAGAGAGAGAGAGAGAGAGAGAGAGAGAGAGAGAGAGAGAGAGAGAGAGAGAGAGAGAGAGATTTGCTATGACAAAAACCATAAGCTTCATGCTAACTGTGCTGGAGACGATGAACGAAAGAGCTGTCCATGCAGTCCTCACCCTGGTAAAGGACGGCGCCTATCCGCTCCTCGCACTCCTTGGTGAGGGGCGCGCCCAGAGGGGCGGCCCCACAGACGATGTACTGGACGCAGGACAGGTCGTATTGGCTGACCATGGGCTGCTTGGCCAGGAACAGCGCCATGGGGGGAACCAGGTGCAGCAAGGAGATCTGCAGAACAAGGCACAGGGCAGAATGCAGCACACGTCAGAATGTTGGAGCCGTCTAGTGACTAATACACCTTGCAGTGGATAAAAACAACGCTGTATTCCGCCACAGTACACGGATTCCCCTCATTCTGGCTCCTTTCAGTTTTCCACAGAGACCTATGTGTTTCAAGTTATTTCCTTTAATAGAGGCAAATATTCTTATCATTGATTGTGGTTAGGGATAGGAAAAGACCTTACAAGTGGTATGCCACCATAAAACAATGTAAGCCTAATGGATAAAACACTTTAAATTATTTTTTGCTGGTGATGAGGGTTACCAAAGGCATGAACTTGAAAGGAGCTGAGAAAAGCTACTGTGATTCCTGTGTTTGCATTAACAATTCTTCGAGGCTATCTTTAGTTTGTTCTATGTCCCTGGTTCTACGTAGACCAGTGTGTTGTTTAATGTCTAAACGTGTTTTGGGAATTAAAGCAGTAATTAAAGCAGTAAGAAAAGCGGGGGTGGGGGGTGGGGGGGTGGGGGGGGGGATCACGTGGTTGTTTGCGTACGAGCAGAAGTCGTCATATTGAGATGAATGTGAATGTTGTTTTGTGCACCACTAAATAAGTAGAAATAAAGTAGCAGAGACAATTTTATGAAGTGTCTGTGTGCTGATTGTGGGCGAGAACCTGGTGTCAGCAGTGAACAAGGTTGTGCTAAGGTAAACAAACTTGATTAGAACCCTAGCTACATCGTGCTTGAATTGAAGTTAATTTGTGTGCACGCATTTCTTTCTGTTTTGGTTGCTGTGTTTGGTGTAAGTTGAGGGGTATATCAATAAATCTACGTCTTCCTTTTTTTTTTAATAGGAAGTTTGTGGGTCTGCTCCACTCCGTGTACCTTTTTTCCGACACGGGGCTAGGTGAATAGGTACTTGATAGGCGGCCTGGATAGTGGCGACTTACGGGAACATCTGTCCTCAACTTCCAGATTTTTCGCCGACGATACACTGTGCCACAGTATCATCAAAGCAGATCAAGACCACGCGGCACTCCAACAGGGTCTTGATCACATGGCTGAATGGGAGGAGAGATGGAAATTGAAATTTCATCCTGAAAAATACCAGACCATGCATACATGTGTCAAGGAAAAAGGTTACGCAGTCTGGCAACTACCATCTCCATGGCCAGACATTGCGAACAGTAGAGGAGACGAAATACCTGGGTGACTCAATCGCGGAAGACCTCTCTTGTGACACCAACATCGCCAACATTACAAACAAGGCCAACAAGACCCTTGGCTTTCTACGCAGAAATCTGAAGGTGGGCTCCATCACAGTCAAAGAAACGGCCTAAAAAGCACTAGTAAGGCCCCCTTGTGAGTACGCCGCACCCGTCTGGGATCCACACACTGCTAAGAACACCGGCAAGATTGAGCGGGTCCAACGCCGTGCATCTTGCTGGGCCGTCAATCGCCATCGCCAGACGTCCAGCGTCGAAAACATGCTGACTCGATCAGCTGCAATGGCCCCGGCTCAAGGACAGGCAGTGTTCTGCTAATTAATGGTGACGAAAGTAACCTAATTCACGTAAGACACGGGAAAACACGATGTCACAAATATATGGCTTTAAAAAAATTCAGATTAAAACCGTAAACACGTTAGACGTTTTCCGGCTTCTTTTTCCAAACATTAATTTTGGCAAAGGATGTTTCAAATCGAAACAAAACACAAGGGCATCTCCGAGCGGCAGCAACGCATTGTGACAATGAAAACCCGGCCAGAGTTATGTCCTCTCTCTCCCCCCCAATAACCCCCCCCCCACCCCCCAATAAACACACCACTTTCCACCCTTACAGAACGCATAAAATACATAGCCCAAAATTTGAAGCGATTCTGTTCAGTAGTTCACGAGATACAGCTAAACTTTTATACAAACTTCCTTGCACCATGGTACACCACCACACAAAATTTGAAGCGATTCTGTTCACTAGTTCACGAAATAAAGCTGGGGGGGAATTACAAAGCCCAAAGAAGGAAATTTCGGTTTTCAAGGTCAAACTTCAAGGTCAAGGTCAGCACGGTGTTGATTAACGAAATGAAGCTTCCTTTTCAAGCTGTCGACCCCTCTGCCAATTTTAATCAAAATCCAAACAGTAGTTGTTAAGATAATCGATACACAGACAGACACACAGACAGACAGACATACAAACCAATCGCAATACCTCGGCCTCTGGCCGGGTAATGAAGTATGTGCCATGACCCACATCGTTCCCGCTATATATAAGCAGGTATGTTACGTTACATGACAGAAATGGTACAGAACCAGAGTCTATCACCGAAACAGTCTGTTGATGTAGTGGCCCACCTTCTCATCCTGTATGGTCTGCAGGAACAACTCCGGCTCGAAGCGCGGCACGGTGACCAGGTGTGCCCCGTCATACAGGGAACCCAGCATGATGGGGAGGAAGCCGTAGATGTGGAACATGGGCAGCAGGGCCAGGATGTTGTCTTCGGGTCTGATCCGTACGGACTCCCTGCAGACACAGAGGAAGAAAGGCGGCAGAATAGCTAAGGCGTCCGCCTGCCAATTCAATGCGTGAGTGACTGAGGTTTGATTCTCAGCCTCGCCCTTTCTTCCCAGTTCGACAGCATTCAACACCGAGTCCTAGTTTTCTTCAGGAAGAACGCACAGAGCAAGACTTGTTCGAATCAAACGCTTTTCCCACCACCCTCTTGTCTAAAGTGCAACTGAAAAGTGTAACTTTCTGGTTCTGTTAACCTATCCCACATTTCTACACTGTTTGTGTCCTTAGCTTGGTTGGGAAATTGGCCCAAAGTGCTTCTCTTTTGCCCAATGCGCCAGAGAAACCTTGCAGTCCTTTCTAAAGTGACTGACCACCCGTCATGCGTCACTCCCTATCCCCTTTACAAAACAGAATTTAACAAATCTCAAAATGGTTACCAAATATAATGCATACTACCGACACAATAATGAAAATTTTGAAATAGATGCATACACACACACACACAATCAAAGAAAAAATGTATGATAACATTTTTACTGCCATCCCGCTTGAGGACGACTCTTGCTGCCTGTATGTAAGAAAATCGTCTGTCTAGATACCACAGACTTTTTAAGCCTTCATTGCAGTCTCTGTGATGAAGCCATTAAATTAGCTTTTACTGTAGTATAACAAACCAAGGAATTTGAATTACTGATTCCCCCCGTGGGGATACCGGGGGGGGCTTTTGCATAAATAGTTCCCCCACCTTCTGGAAGTTCTGTGCTTGTAACTTCCTCTAATCTGTCACTCTCTTTGACTCTGCCTTTTCCCTTTGCTTGCTGTTATCTACTATCTTTCTGCCTTACTGGACCATTCTCCTGCTTTTTTTTTTCAAGAAACACTTTCAAAAGGATTTCCTTCAGCCAAAGTCGGACATGCTGGGCCTAATTATTTCCTACATAGGCGCATAACGCATCTGCGCTCATAATTGACAGGAAACTGAGCGATCGGATTAGAAGAAGAATAATTACTGATTACTGTAATGTGCAATTTAAAGGCCTAGGGATAATTAAATCTTCAACTTTATTTAGCAATGTATTAAGCCGCTCACCCACCTGAATTGCAAAATACTGGCCACCAAATTGTAGTGAGACAGCATGACTCCCTTCGGCAGCCCTGTGGTTCCGCTGGAGTAGGGCAGCACCATCATGTCCTTCTTTGGATCAATGTCCACGTTCTCCGGGAACGCCTTGCCGTCATCCTCCATCAGGTCGTGGAAAAAAGGTTTGTATTGCGAAAATTTCGTGTAAACGATTTGGTCTAAAAAGCAGGCGGCCATTTGGGTGAAAGAGTTTGACTTCCAGCACCTCTGCCAAGGAGGAATCGCAGATTTGACGGTTTGATTTCTAGGAAACCAGAGCAAAGTGAGTGTTGCAATCTCTGTAAAGGGTGTTTTCCTGGTGATCTGGACGTGTTTCTTACAAAAACCCATCCGTTAGGGTGGCCCTTTAAAAGTATAACTGGTTCAAGATATCAACAAGAACATCACACGTGACCTTGCTACTTAGGAAAGAGAAGCATTTTGTGTGTGGCGTCCTAATTTTGTTTTTGTTTTTTGCATGATTGTTTGTTTGTACGCCCATCCTATGACTTTGGCTTCATGGATTCCGAACACCAGCCTTTAGCGTGTTCAAAAACTCATGCTACTCTTGATCAGTTTGTTCAGAGTATTTAAATGGACACGTTCCTTACTTTATTGTATGAACAGTGTATACCCGGCATCTACCTTCAAACGTGAAAGAAACCCCATAAAGAAATAGCCCAACTCAACAGTATATTGAACCTCCCACGGCACCTTGCCAGAGATGTAGAAAGGTCTACACATCTCTGACCTTGCATAGCATAGTCACGCAGAAAAAATCTCTTTTCCTACACCCCATCTTAATAACGGATTGTTCTGATCAACACATGCTTACACTCCATGTAATGCTGTAAAATACGTGTGATATTTTTTCTAGCATGATAAAAAAAACCACTCACGTCTTTATATAACCATATACATTAGTCTCAATATTAACTGTACTTTTATTTGGATGATCCCTATTACCCCCCCCCCCCCCCCCTCCCACCTAAGATTTCACCCGGAAATTATGTTTGTACATTCCTAAAAAGAATGTCGTTTGCAAACAGACAGTCAAACATTGAACCCAATGAGGACAACCGAGACACCTATATGCTGATGAGCTAACGACACAAGTGACCTTGACGTTGACGTTTGGATCCGCAATAGCATCCTGGACCACAGGCATCAGCTGAGGGATGGTGAAGATGGCGGACGATTCATTCTGAGATAATACGTGGCTCAACTCGGCTGAGAAAAAAACCCACATTTAAATTTGTGTTTAAAATTTGTTTCAGGACCAGTGTGTGTGTGTGTGTGTGTGTGTGTGTGTGCGTGCGTGTGCGTGTGCGTGCGCGTGCGTGTGCGTGCGTGTGTGCGTGTGCGCGCGTGCGTGTGCGCGCCTGTTTTTGTTTTTTTTAAAGCATAATTAGTATATGCACGTATAAAGGAAACAGTTACTACACACAGCATGTAGCCATCATTTAATGAAACATACACATCAAACCCACTGTATGCCAGTCTCTGTCGTTTCCGAGTACCGCTGCCAGATAGCATGCAGAGGAGACAGCTGCTATATTCTGGCGGGTTACATTTTGTTTATAGCAAAAATGTCTTGCCCAGGATACACCCCCACTCTCTCGAGGACAGCTAGATGGCGTTGGGGGAGGTCCCCGAAGGCCAACCAATACCCTTTGGCAAGAGGACAAAGAGCCATTGTACACGCCCCATAGTTTGAGAGTCGTAGTCTTCTTGTCCACTTTTCCGTGTGCCTTTTGTATCATGGACAATAAACGGTCTTTACATGTCTTATGTCACAGGCTGATGTCAACCAATGATAAAAGCTGTTTGAGTACAGTTCAAGCGGAGATAGTGAGATTATCGTCCAATTGGTCGTCGACCCTTATCTTCGTGTTAATATAGAATCCAATCAAAGATCAAGCCGGAGAGGGTGAGATTATCGTCCAATTGGTCGTCGACCCTTATCTTCGTGTTAATATAGAATCCAATCAAAGATCAAGCCGGAGAGGGTGAGATTATCGTCCAATTGGTCGTCGACCCTTATCTTCGTGTTAATATAGAATCCAATCAAAGATCAAGCCGGAGAGGGTGAGATTATCGTCCAATTGGTCGTCGACCCTTATCTTCGTGTTAATATAGAATCCAATCAAAGATCAAGCCGGAGAGGGTGAGATTATCGTCCAATTGGTCGTCGACCCTTATCTTCGTGTTAATATAGAATCCAATCAAAGATCAAGCCGGAGAGGGTGAGATTATCGTCCAATTGGTCGTCGACCCTTATCTTCGTGTTAATATAGAATCCAATCAAAGATCAAGCCGGAGATAGTGAGATTATCGTCCAATTGGTCGTCGACCCTTATCTTCGTGTTAATATAGAATCCAATCAAAGATCAAGCCGGAGAGGGTGAGATTATCGTCCAATTGGTCGTCGACCCTTATCTTCGTGTTAATATAGAATCCAATCAAAGATCAAGCCGGAGAGGGTGAGATTATCGTCCAATTGATCGTCGACCCTTATCTTCGTGTTAATATAGAATCCAATCAAAGATCAAGCCGGAGATGGTGAGATTATCGTCCAATTGGTCGTCGACCCTTATCTTCGTGTTAATATAGAATCCAATCAAAGATCAAGCCGGAGAGGGTGAGATTATCGTCCAATTGGTCGTCGACCCTTATCTTCGTGTTAATATAGAATCCAATCAAAGATCAAGCCGGAGATAGTGAGATTATCGTCCAATTGGTCGTCGACCCTTATCTTCGTGTTAATATAGAATCCAATCAAAGATCAAGCCGGAGAGGGTGAGATTATCGTCCAATTGGTCGTCGACCCTTATCTTCGTGTTAATATAGAATCCAATCAAAGATCAAGCCGGAGAGGGTGAGATTATCGTCCAATTGGTCGTCGACCCTTATCTTCGTGTTAATATAGAATCCAATCAAAGATCAAGCCGGAGAGGGTGAGATTATCGTCCAATTGGTCGTCGACCCTTATCTTCGTGTTAATATAGAATCCAATCAAAGATCAAGCCGGAGAGGGTGAGATTATCGTCCAATTGGTCGTCGACCCTTATCTTCGTGTTAATATAGAATCCAATCAAAG
>CM065684.1:28035356-28042856 GCA_017654935.2 Phymorhynchus buccinoides
AAAAGTAAGAAAAAGAAACAGTCTCAGATCTGCAGCGAAATGAAAACGCATCCATTTTTCACAAGTGGTCGCAGCACGCATTCTTGAGCAAAGAATATAGTTCAACAAAATAGAAAATGTTAACACAAATGTACTTCATAAGATGTGGTAACAAAACGTAACAAAACATAAACACAAACAGAAGCAACGAACTGAAACACTAACAACAATTGCTGTTATACTGTGTAAACACCAACAATAAAACGTACACACTTAACGAGAGCGAGTCAATTTCAGCACACCGTAAAAAAGAGGGGAGTCAGCTTTGACAAGAACGATCACAGGCCCCGAAAACACGCTTCTTTTTTCTTTTCTAACGAAGGTGCGGTAGCTCTTTGCACAGGTTCAGTCGGCTCATTTTTATTTCCGGACTGAAGATGGATTCGAGCTGTTTTGAGACAGTACTGCGTCTACTGTAACATTATCAACATGCACTCTCCCTGTGCCAACATTGCATAGCTCGAATCGTCTGCTAATATCGACGCGGTCATGGAGTTGAGTAGCCTAGGCCTAGATCCACGGCTAGACGTTTCAAGTGGCACGCACAGAATGGTTTGTGTAGATCTGTGACATCTGGTACTGTTGATTCAGTCGAACCATGAATCTTCGTTGTGTACCAGCATTAAATGTCGTCAGCGCTGAATGAATCCTAGGGGTAGCACTGCACAGCTTGTCAAATTCTGGGTTTGGTAGGAACAGCTCGCGTTGCAAGACGATAATGCTATGTCAAGATATATAAATGTGACGTCAAGTTTCTAATAGCAGAGGTGTATTCTTACACCTTTTCTCACGCGCGTTTACACTAAGCCTATGGGTTAATATATGCAAATGATATCTCTGGATATTGTTTTATATTCCACGCTTGACAGGTCTCTTTGGCTCTACTTGTACATCGTATATAGTCCTTTCTTTCACAGTATCCAAGTCAAGTCAAGTCAAAATAATCTTTAATGACGATAAAGGAATAAGCTAAACAAAACTTTTTTTTCATCCTGTCGTCATAAATAAATAAGAAATACAACTGAAGCAAACAAGATGAAAAGCAAAAACTGTAAACAAAAAAATCAATTTACAATGAAATATATGGAAAAAATACACATAAATATTATTATGTTCCGCAAGCACAATACCATAATACCATAATCCAGGCAAGACAAGACGCTTAGCTAGGCCTAAAGATCCGTGTACACGTTAACATTATTCACGAGATATTTCTATTTCCCCATGGCAACACAGTGATAGCCCACTCTTAATATGACTAAAGGTATGTGTACACGTTAACATTATTCACGAGATATTTCTATTTCCCCATGGCAACACAGTGATAGCCCACTCTTTGACTACAGCTCACTGTGTATCCATGGGGAAATATGAATATCTAGTGAATAGTGTTAGCGTGTACACAGATATTTACAGCTCACTGTGTTGCCATGGGGAAATATGAATATCTAGTGAATAGTGTTAACGTGTACACAGACCTTTACAGCTCACTGTGTTGCCATGGGGAAATAGAATAATAATAATAATAATAAATAAATAAATCTTCTATAGCGCTATTCTCCTGACACAGCAGGATTCACCGCGCTTTACATGAACAAAAAAGAACCCCCCAAAAGGTAAGTTTACCCCACGCACACAAAACATATTCAAAATACATGTACTTAAAATTATTTAGAAAAAAACACACACACTTTATCGCACTCACACAACTCACATTTAAAACACCTACATAAAACACGGGTAATAGGGCTAGGGTTAGGGTTAGGGTTCGTATTCCAAAAAGGTTATTAGTTCAAAATGTTCCTAAAATACAGCTTTATGTATGGTAAGAAAGGCAATAACGGAAAAATAGAATTCACCGAGATAGGTAGGGGCGGTGGCACATCTTCACCTTTACCAACACGATTTAATTTCTAAACAAAAATCTTTACAGGGTTGACTGACAGTGGATGGACAGACACAAATTAACAGAGACATTTTCTGAAAAGATGCGTCTTCATGCCAGTTTTGAAAGAAGACAGAGATGGAGAGCTGCGGAGAGAGAAAGGGAGATTGCTCCAGATGTGTGGTGCTTGGAAACTTAAAGAACTGTTTCCAACTGTTTTGTACTTGGTGACAGGTTTGCAGTAGCGTTAAAGACCCACCACGTCACGTGTCAAAATCACGGTTTTCACGTGTTTTCCTTCTTATAGCTGGTAAGAAATCTTAAGAAATCTTCCAAGTATAAGAGGAAATGTGACACGTGACGTGGGGGGTCTTTAACGTCGATGATTCGGTGTAAGTTCAGCTGGAAACGTAAACTGTACGCGTGAAATAATGGGCTGACACAAAACACACAGTTACAAACTTACCGTGGTTAGAAACGCAGTGACACTGTCAGAAAAATGTACTACACACAAGGCCTTTGGCGCGTATCACACACTGTGTTGGTTTTTACATAGGCGGACAAAGCCAGTAACTTCCCAGTGTGGAGTCAATGTTCTCTGTGAGGATGCGTTCAGTGTCAACTGCTTTTTGCTGTCGCCTTTTGGTATCATATGTTGGGCTGTGGGTAGTATTGTTAAACTACAATATACAGGTCCCAGTACACGTGAACATTCTTCATTCTTTCCCCATGGCAACACACTGATAGATAGTCTGTGCTGATAGTCCAGTCGTGTTGTGACCTGCATATCACTGTGCTGCCATGGTGAAAGAGTGGGGGGGAAAAAATCACGTGTACAGAGACTTAATGGAGCTTAACATATTTCACACTCTTTCCTCATGACAACACAGTGATAGCCGCTCATAAGATCACTTGCATATCACTGTGTTGCCATGGGGGAAGGTGTGAAAAATGTTTACGTGTACAGAGACCTTAAGCAATGATCCTCATTTGTCTTCGGCCATGGAATGCCCCCCCCCTCCCCCCTCTCCTTCTCTCTCTCTCTCTCTCTCTCTCTCTCTCTCTCTCTCTCTCTCTCTCTCTCTCTCTCTCTCTCTCCTATCGAAAGTTTCTGACTGGTGTTCAAATGAACTATAGCTGGTGGCAGGGTGAAAAATGGTCGGGTGAAAAAATGTCTCGTAAGGACTTTTCTCTCTATCTACAACACAACACCAGAGAGGCCACATGACTCTCTCTGAAAACTCATTTGCCACTCTCTCTCTCTCTCTACTAATTTGCCCGCACTCTCTCTACGCTGACCTTTCTAATTCAACTATCTAAATTCAACTCAGTGAAATTCAAGGTCTCCCTGTGTGTGTGTGTGTGTGTGTGTGTGTGTGTGTGACATATCCATTTATCGAAAGTTTCTGACTGGTGTTCAAATGAACTATAGCTGGTGGCAGGGTGAAAAATGGTCGGGTGAAAAAATGTCTCGTAAGGACTTTTCTCTTTTATCATCGTTACAACACAACACCAGAGAGGCCACATGACTTCACTTGACCAACAGGGTGAAAACAATAGGGCATTTGCCACGAGTGCTCGTTCTCTATACTAGACTACTAATTTGCCCGCACTCGTTCTGCCCGAGTTACGCTGACCTTTCTAATTCAACTCTCTAAATTCAACTCAGTGAAATTCAAGGTCACCCTCACGTGGCAAATGCCCTATTTGCCCAGCAGGGCTTTCTTTAGATGTAGAAAAGCTTGACGGCTTGATTAGTCTCTATTTCTACTACTACTACTACTACTGTGTACTACTACTACTACTACTACTAACACTACTACTACTACTACTACCACAGACGGTATAGTTACACGTGTAACTATACCGTCTGTGCTACTACTATCAGCTTACTGGGCGTAGCTAGAGAGATAACGACTGGTGATAAAGCCTGTTGATTGAGAGAGAGAGAGGGACTGAGAGAGAGAGAGAGAGAGAGAGAGAGAGAGAGAGAGAGAGAGAGAGAGAGAGAGAGAGAGAGATGCATGAGAGAGAGAGAGAGATGGGGTGAGGAGAGAGAGAGATGGTGAAGCCTACAATTTTGAAGATTAAAAACAATCATTTCGGCGATTTAAACGATTGAATTTCGGGTAAACTGAAATAATAAACACCGCCTTCCTCCGAAATCGGAGTATGGCTGCCGACGTGGCGGGGTAATCAAAAACGGTCACACACCTAATGTTCTCATCCCTAGCTGTTGCATGATTTGTGCCGTAGTGTTCAAGTGCTTCTGTAGTTGGGATGATCCCTGTAGTCTTTAAGCCAGGGTAAGACAACAAAAACAACAGCAACAACATCGCTTCACCACAAACACACGCACACACAAAAAACAAACAACTAGGTACTGGATCATTCTAGGAACATCCAGTCATCCAGTGCCCTTTCAATTTTTGATAGTTTTTATGCACGCGTGGAGCATACACACGCGCGCGCGCCCCCACGCACATAATAACCAATGCGCATGCTAATCGTAAACTAAAAGTAACCTTTTATTCATGAAACTTGAACAATAATGTAGGATGAGGAGAGGGAGTGTAATTCAATAAAGGAAAGATAGTAGTCTACAAGCGGACAGAAGTATCATCAACTGAACGCGTCTGCACTGACCTACATTTTGTGCTATTTATTATTTGCACACTGCGGGAGTGCCTTTAAAGGCAAAGGCAAAGTGAAGGCAGTGAAAGTTCTTCAGCAGGGGGGGGGGGGGGGGGGGGGGGGGGTCAGCTGGGGGGTTAAGGGGGAGCTGCATAGCCAACCAAGAAATCCTTCCACCAGGATTTTCCACCACCATCGGAAAGAGAGAGAGAGAGAGAACAAGAGAGAGAGAGAGAGAGAGAGAGAGAGAGAGAGAGAGAGAGAGAGAGAACAATTGAATTGAACAACAGGGAACAATCTTGTCACAGGACATCATAGGTCATTTGACCAGTTTGAATAAAATATAATAGGTCATTTTCGTAAAACCATAGGTAATAATGTAAAAAAAAGAAAGGAAATACAACTTGAGTGCAATGCAAAAAACACACCTGTTTTCTAGGACACTCTGTTGCAATCAATCACATATGCTGCATGTTCAAAGAATGACATGAGAAAAGTTGTTTGTTTAAATCATTTTATTTTGCATGAGAAAAGTCAGTACATTATGCAATATAAAGAATAGGGCAATTATTTTTTAGTCTATTGTTTGACCTAGTCAATCATCACTACGAAGTCAGTTGCTGCAACATTAAAATGTACTGACACATTAAAATCCGTTAATCTGCTAACATAAACGAAGTAAACATATTAAGTCATTTGACCTCTTGCCTGCAAAAACAATAGGTCATTTCAAAATTTTATCAGTCAGTGACTGATGACCGGTGCTAAGAATAATCCCTGAAAACTGATTGTTTATTATAAGATGAGATGGGAATAAGAGAGAGTGAGAGAGTGACGGACAGAGAGTGAGAGAGAGCTAAGAGAGAGAGAGAGAGAGAGAGAGAGAGAGAGAGAGAGAGAGGAGAGAGAGAGAGAGAGAGAGAGAGAGAGAGAGAGAGAGAGAGAGAGAGATAGAGAGATAGAGAGATATACATATATACATATATATATATATAGTACAAACTTTCAAAAGTTAAAAAAACGCCAGCAAACAAGACATAAAATTTCCAAATATTCCGACGTTTACTGATTCGTCTTCGTCAGTGGTAAAATGACAAGTGATTGAAACAAGACTGAATCGCACATAGAAACGGATTCTGACTAAAACTCACAATAAAAAAGGGGTGGGTGGGTGTATAGATCTATATATATATATACAGAGAGACATGTATAGATTTACAAGAATATTCGCATAAGTTGATGGCATTGGTAATGTTTGTAGTAAAACTCATTAACATTACTGATTAACACGATAGTCCATTATGTAGTTGTGATAAGATTTGCAAAAGGAAGATACGCTAGTTTTATTTTTTAGATCATCAGGGATGTCGTTCCACAATGTACCACCTAATGTAAGGGATGATTTTATATAGATCTGTTCTGGGGCGGGGCATTATTAATTTGGTTTTGATTCGAATTGTATGGACTCTTAAATTTAGTAATAAAATATTTTGAAGGTAACTTATTTAAGATCTTGTACATAAATGTACCTTTGTTTAGTAGACATTTCAAATCATATGGTAGAATGTTGAGTTCTTTATAGTCATCGGTTTCAAGAGAGAGAGAGAGAGAGAGAGAGAGAGAGAGAGAGAGAGAGAGAGAGAGAGAGAGAGAGAGAGAGAGAGAGAGAGAGAAAGGGTGGGGGTGGGTGGGGGGGGGGAGGGTTAGTGGAAGACCATAGGTGGAAATGTTGACGATAGGACTTGTTGGCTTCGTAGCTTTTAAGTTGGTATTCATGAATGGTTCGTCGGAGCAAGTCCGTTTAGGCGGGCCAAGCTTCTTGGTCAGAAGAGTCAGTTGCATGTACGAGCTACAGGTCCAAAAAAGATCTAGAGCGGCTGGTGTGGGTGGATCGTCCTTGATTCTCTGGTAGTGGGGTGAGCTTTTGTTTGGGTAGTCCATATAGTACAAATCGCCTTGGTGCATCTTAAATGTTACTGTCAGTCTAGCTTGCGGTAGTGTGGCATCTCTGCTGCAGTCAGTGAAGGCCAACTATGTTGTTGGTTTATTAGTGACATACTAGATCGGACGCGGAAGCGGTCTGACCTAGGCGTAGCCTCAAGACAAAGCGAACCTCACAGCCTCTTATCATGCAGATGGCCTGTTGTCAGAGTTGATTTAGGACTGGTGTTGAGAAATCTGCGATAAGATGGACAAACGATATGTATGCCATTATCTGGACAATTCCTTCAAGCATTGGGCAGTTTGATAGTTCCTTCAAGCAGGAAATATCTTTGCATTTTCAGTTTCAGTTGTGTAAGGTGTTTCTTTAGTGCTCTTAGCTGGCAGGCACTCTAGTCAATCCATTTACAACTTTCATTTCTTGCGCCCTCCGACGTTGCAGAGGGTTTTAAGAACACACCTGCGAAAAGAAGGGTTGTACATTAGATAGACCATCGGCAGAGCAAACTGCGCGCAATGCGTCAGACATGTGACCAAGGTGATCAGCCAACCAGGAACGTTCTTGTCCGGGTCATAGTTCAGCAGGAAGGCAACAGACAGGTAAGGCAGCCACAGGACGACGTAGACAGAGGTAATAATGACGTAGGTTTTCAACAGCACGTAATCTCTTTTCGCCAGCGAGTACACTTTCCGTGGGGTGCGCAGGTCCTGTGCCGAGATGTTGTCGACGTCAGAGTCGGAATCGGTGACGTAGCCTTGATCGGTGAACACCTTGTCACCGAGCGTTGGCTTCACGGCGCTCACCCCGACCTCTCGAAACTTGTTCTGGAATCTGGCAACCCTCTCCGCGTAAGCCGGTCCCGTGCAGTAAGGACTAGTCTCCAGGAGAATCTCCCCGGTGGATGAGACTTTCCGTTTAGCGTACCACACCTTCCAGAACGACAGAACGAAGCAGGGAAGAATGAAAAGACAGACGGGAAGAGCCATACGGATGCAGAAAT
>CM065684.1:28060356-28080356 GCA_017654935.2 Phymorhynchus buccinoides
CTTTGTCCCACATGTAAGGTAGTTGAAGACGAACATCACTTTATACATGTTTGTCCAATATATAGCGATATTAGAAACAAATATTTAAGTGGAATTGAAAAGCATTATACTAATATTCTTCTGAATGGGTACATGACACTAACTCGTAAATTAGCCATGTTTATTTTCTATGCAATTCGACAGAGAAATGTGATAGAGAATTTAGACAAATAATAAGTTGTGTGAATGTTCTTATGCAAAGAAGAAAAGAACATATGTCTATATAATGTTGTTAACAGATGTTGGCTTGCCTAGTATACGTTTGGTGTTGTTATGTTTTGCTCACCAACATGATAGTATGTCTCCATAATGATGTTGTTATCTAATTGAGATGTGTAGTAAATATCGTATATATTTTTTTCTTGACCCCGTTTCTAGGGGCTAGTGGCCTAAAGAAAATAAACCGTTCATTGTTTTCTCTCTCTCTCTCTCTCTCTCTCTCTCTCTCTCTCTCTCTCTCTCTCTCTCTCTCTCTCTCTCTCTCTCTCTCTCTCTCTCTCTCTCTCTCTCTCTCTCTCTCTCTCTCTCTGTCCTTGCAGGAGTACTAATGACATTTTTCGAACCGTGTTCTTGTTTCTTGATACTTTTCTGAGTCCTTTTTTGCAAACACACAAACAGAAAACAGCTGTCGTATACTTATATGTATTCGCTTTCTTAAATGTAAGATTTTCTGTTTGTTTATTGAATGCTAAGACGGATCGTCCTCAATTACAGATTATGAAAATGAAGCCACACGGGCACAGTGGAGATAGTCATGGCGACCACACGGGAGGCAACCACCACCACCACCACACAGTTTCTCCCCTCCCCCCAGGACGACTAGCCCCACCCCCACCCCCTCAACAACCAGAGATTCACAACAGCCACTTGGAAACCGGCAGCAGTCCTGTAGTACCGACAGACACTAGTCATCTCCATCATCACCACCACCAGCAGCAGCACAGTCATCACCATGGTGATAGCTCTAACCCTTCCACGGGTCACTTTGACCTTCCTGGGAGTCAACACGATGGGAGTCACCATGATACGCATGGCGCGGGGATGGGACACGCGCAGGTGAGAATAATAACCCAAACAATTATATGCTACTCGATGCAATGCGATCTCCAGATATATTGTTCTTTACGTTTCCCTAGAGTTTCTTCAGGATTATCGTTCTTTGCGTTTTCCTAGATTCGGGGGACGCAAAGGGGTGTAATAATATGTGCGTGATGGCATGTCGTCAGATCTCACAGTAGGTATTGTGAAAGCATCAGCATGTGTTGAAATGATAGGTCTAGTCCCTAACTGGCATGTTCTTGCATGAACAAAAAGGGTTCCTAATTTGTTGTTGATAACCAGGACCTGCATTCACATTGAGATAGTATGAGACTTATCAATTAATATCATCATGCTATCTTAGCATCAAGTGGTTCAACGGGCAATAAGGCGGTTTCAGCAAAGCGCAAGAAGGTGGTTTCAGCAAAGCGCTGTGGAGCGCAATTAGGGCACAGTGAGACACAAAGGACACTGCTGGCCATCCACTGCATCCCGGCGTATCTCCAGTCGTCTTGACTACGTCTTGCCACTGGACCCAGATGGGCTGGGACGAGAGAGTGAGGTTGACGACCATGCGCAACTCTCCCTCACTTTAATCCAACTCACGCGCAAGTATCTTCAACACACTGTCAGAGATCCTTCCTGGCTCGCATTGGCCTCACTTATGCGAACTCATCCAGCATCCTAGATTTCCACAAGGATGAACTGTTGAAGCATGGTCATCATCCCTCGGGACGGACGAACGAACATCTTAGAAGTCCTTCGAAAGTAGTGGGATTTGATAGGACTTTAGAACTTTTAAGATACTATGATGATAAGTTTAAGATAAGTCTCATACTATCTCAATGCGAGTACAGGCCCAGATCATCAAAATGTGGTAGGCCTATTCATAGTGATGGCTGACGAAAAAAAGAAGTGAAAACGGAGTTGCATTTTTGGTGACTGAAATACTAGATGATAGTCGGGTGTGTTTTTCTAAGCTTCTCTTCAATAATGATACCTTAACGTCCACCAGCCCGATATATATAGATGTAGGCCTATATTTTGTGATGGTCAAGGCATTTTGAACGATACATCATAGCCTCTGAAGCGAAATCCGATAAAGTGGATAAAATTCGACTAGGAAGTTTCCATTGCAGTCTATACCACACTTAATCATAATCAACTGTAGGAGATACGGTCAGGCTAAAAAAACAAAAAAACTCACAAATTGATTATGCCTCTGACGGGAATCGAACTCATGATCTTCAAACCTTGCAACCCAGCCAGCAGTCCATGCAAATTAACCATTGAACCATGCATGGGCGCTGGTCAGCTAGTCTATGTCCAGTTTGCCTACTGATCATGACTTTGACGAGAAATTGCTATTACTGCCACAACAATGGTTATCTCAACTACATTATTAGTATTATCCGAGTCGATATTCAAAGGTTGGAAGGCTAGAAGGACGGAATCAACACAGCAAAGATGCGTTAAAATAATGTCACCAAAAGCCCGTACTTCGTACAGGCTGACAATAACAACATATTATGCATTTATTATTTTCCGGTACTTCAACTAATCTTTCTCTTTGTCTATTTTCCGCCTCTGTCTGTCTGTCCACGTGTCCTTTTGGACTATTATTGCAGATAACATTTTTTAAAAATTAATTGCAGCCAGTATTTCAGTGGGTGACGAACGTGCCTGTCCTCTTTCAAGCTTGGACAACGGACACCGCTGTTGGTATGTGTATATATGTATTAGGAGCAGGGGGAGGGGAAAGTGGAGGCATTTGTGTGTGCATGTGGATAAGCACTCGCTTTTTGTGTGTGTTGTGAGTCAAGTCAAGTCAAAATGATCTTTATTGAGGGTTAAAGAGTAAGCTAGCAATGCTTTTTTTCATCCTACCTTGAGTGTGTGTATGTGTTGGCTACTTTTTAAAAAAATTATATAAAGTTAACCGCACAAAAATGATAAAAAATATATGTCCATTAACACGCAAAGCGAGAGAGGGAGAGAGAGAGAGAGAGAGAGAGAGAGAGAGAGAGAGAGAGAGAGAGAGAGAGAGAGAGAGAGAGAGAGAGAGAGAGAGAGAGAGAGAGAGAGAGAGAGAGAGAGAGAGAGAGAGAGAGAGAGAGAGAGAGAGAGAGAGAGAGAGAGAGAACGAATCTTTCCTTTGTGTTCCTGTCTTTCCCTAAAGACAAAGGGCCAATAGTGTGATACAATATGATATATATATATAAAAGCCTAGCCCTTAGGCTTACTACCAGAAGCCCAAGAATTATGACAAGGATAACTTGAAACCGATTCTAAAGATTTTAGGTTCCACCGACCAAATATTTTGTCAGTCTAAACTGTTAAATAATAGTGCTAGGAATAACAATAATAATCAACCAAACTTTTTTTCCTTCACCTCTTGCCAAATGAATAGGCCCCTGACCAATGTGGTCATTACCAGTCAACCCACAGAGATGTGATGTAAGATTTAACTTAAAGGGGCACCCTGACGGATGAGTTTTTGCAAGAAACACGTCGAGATGACCAGAAAGACAGCCTTTTCGAGGATCCGAACACTCACTTTGCTCTGGTTTCCTAGAAATCAAACCGTCAAAACAGCGATTCCTTCTTGACGGATATAGAAGCCATTTTGGGTGGGGTGGGTGGAGGCTATTCATTGTGGTTGAAGCTTTTTTCTTCTTCTTTGTAGTGCAGTAAAAACAAAATTGGAGCTATTTCCTTTGTTGTGAGCGAAACTCCTTTGGGTAAACTGTATAAAATTAATATAAAAAAAATAAAAAGGCTTGTATTGCGGAAATTTCGTGCAAATGAGTTGGTCTAAACTCAGGCACATGCCCTTCTCTTTCACTGAAAGAATTTGACTTCCAGCACCTCCGCCAAGGAGGAATCGCCGATTTGACTTCTAGGAAACCAGAGCAAAGGGAGTGTTGCAATCTCTGTAAAGGGTGTTTTCTTTGGTGATCTCGACATGCTTCTTGCAAAAGCTCACCCGTCAGGGTGCCCCTTTAAGTGAAGTAATTAGCTGTACGTTGTTTCTTACTGAATAATATTGTTTCTGTGGCACACAAAGGGTTAAACCGACAGACCCTTTGCTAAAGGTGCCCTGTTTGATGTTCATATTTCCAGAGTTGGCTGTTGCCATGTTGCTGGCAGCTTTTCTGGCAGCTGCTTATGAATGGTTGAGACACTGGTTGGCCGTCTGGGACGTTTCCATACAAAGCACCCCTCATTCTTCAATGCCTAGGTCAGTGTGTGTACGTGTGCGTGCATTTCCAATCTAATTGTGCAGGGTATGCTTGCTGAGAATGAATGCTCATCACTGGTTATGTTTTGAACATGTCGGTACGCGCGCAGATCCAGCACAAGCAGATACACGATGGGTGCGGCATTAATGACTAATTATGAGTGACCTATGGATATACCTAGGGGAAGACGGGGTAAAAAGCGCATGGGCGGGTAAGAAGCCCACCCCAATTATCTCATGAAATGAAGCAAATTTCAGTCTCATTTTGCCCATGAGACGAGCGTTAATGTCTAGCATTCGTCTCACGGGCAAATTTGACTGAAATTTTCTTTATTTCATGAGATAATTGGGGTGGGCTTCTTACCCGCCCATGCGCTTTTTACCCCGTCTTCCCCTACTACAGTGATGCCTCTCTTATAAGACCTTCAAAAATCACCCAAACTAAGGTCTTATAAGGGAGGGGTCTTATAACGGAGGTAATTTTAATACTTACAAAGAAGGGCAATGTCTCAGAGAAGTAGGTCTTATGTGGGAGGGAGTCTTATAATAGGAAGTCTTATAAGGGAGGTTCCACTGTATCTCTATGTTTGTGTCTAGGTCTATGTAGGGGAAGACGGGGTAAAAAGCGCATGGGCGGGTAAGAAGCCCACCCCAATTATCTCATGAAATAAAGAAAATTTCAGTCAAATTTGCCTATGAGACGAATGCTAGACATTAACGCTCGTCTCATGGGCAAAATGAGACTGAAATTTCCTTAATTTCATGAGATAATTGGGGTGGGCTTCTTACCCGCCCATGCGCGTTTTACCCCGTCTTCCCCTATATGCGCTTATTACATGCATGTATGCGTGTGAGAAAAGCCTCAATGAACTTTCCTGTTACTGGCAATTACATTTAGTAGCCCTGGAGTAAAATCCTTCATGTAAAAAAAAAAAAATCAATAAAACAACCGCCTAGGATTTAGTTTAGGTAAAAATGATTTCTTTGTAGGATGATAAGAATCGATTGGTAAAAAAACAATAATTATTTCTTGTTTTAATTTTTCATTGACCAGATGGAAACGCACGTGTCAGCGCCTGTCCCGCTCTCTGGCTCACGTGCTGACCGCAGCGGTCAGCTACCTGCAGATGCTGTTCGCCATGACCTACGACCTGCGCATATTTGTCGCCATCCTCTTGGGCAGCGGGGCCGGCTTCTTCATCCTGGGACCTTACTTTCGGAAGATGACGCTCGCCCGGGATGCGATGCAGAGCGCAAGCGATGAAGAAAGGGGAAGCTACCGCACTCTGGGTTTCAATGGTCAGGAAAGTGAGCATCGTTTGATGCCTGGAAAAGAGGCAGACTGTCATGGAGGACTGGAAAAGGTGCGGTTTTCGAATACTAAAGGCAGGGAAGGAGGAGATGATGGTGGTGGAGGTGGTTTGCTTTTGTCGTCTGTGGATAAAGAGTCGGAGACGGTGCTTTGAATCTGTTGGTCTAGTTGGCAAGACCGCTTTTACCATTGTTGATTTTAATGTGTACACACACAACCACCTATCGGCTAAAGACGCCTTCCTGACTAGAAAGGAAGACAAGGAGAGAGAGAGAGAGAGAGAGAGAGAGAGAGAGCAGAATGTATGATCCAGATATGTTTTAATCTATTGTTTTAGCATGATAGAAAATGTCAGGTTCGTCTTTGGAGATGGAGAGAATGGCGGTTGTTGTGTTTTAAAAGGATTCTTTCCAGAGTGCGTTACATTGCAATTTGATTGGGCCAGTAAGCCTACTTTTTTTAAAAGTCATCTTACCTAGATCCTCGAAAAGGTCTCAATTACACGAACAATTCTTACAAAATTACCCTGTTTGATGAGGAATATTATTTGTATTCCATACTAGCCACAATCCATCGATTTTTGTGTGCTTAACCCTTTCACCGCCAGCCATATTTCAGCCAAAAATGTCAATTAAATTTACCTGGGTAGAGATCAAAACCCATCTGCCGTATTGGGGATTCTTCTGTGGCATACATAAAACAAGGTCTATCCTTACTTCCCCAGACTAAGCCAATACGGTCTTTGGATAATAGACACCAATTTGATGCCTTTTAGTGACATAGGTGTTAAATCACTGTGGTGCTAAAATGCGACTTTGGCGGTGAAAGGGTTAAGTTGCCGGGCAATAAGAAGGGGCGCATTGAAGGAGAATGTGTATTTTGTGCATGAGCCAGTTAAGTTGGGAGAATGTGCCTGTGTGTGTGTCTGTCCAAGGCCTGCTACATGTCAACTAGTATTGTATGACTGATATGATTCGATCATGTGGTCTCGAAAAACAAATTCGATTAGCGCTTCGAGACCGTGTGATCGAATTGTATCGTACAATGTTAGATGACGTGCAGCAGGCCCTTAAGTGTGTGTGTATGCAAAGGCCTTTTTAGAGATAGCTAGATGGATGTAGAGACTTCACTTCATATTATTCATTTGATTTGTTTTATGCATATTGTCATATACAAACTGTTGGCTTTACTTTTAGCTCTGTGTGTGTGTGTGTGTACTTCCTAGTGTTTATTTTGCATTGTAATTTGATACTATATTCGTTTGTTTATTCATTTATATAAGGAAAAATGTGCGGAAAGTTTGATTTTGGATGAGAGTTTGTAAATGATATGTTTCTTATTATCTTTATGTTTTATGTGCATGCTAGACAAAGATTTTCTTTATCTTTTTAACCCTTTCACCGCCAGCCATATTTCAGCCAAAGATTTTCATTAAATTTACCTGGGTAGAGAATAAAATCCATCTGCAGTATTGGGGATTCTTCTGTGACATATAACATAAGGTCTATGATCCTTACTTCCCAAAACTAAGACAATAGGGTCTTTGGACAATAGACCCCAATTTGATGCCTTTTAGTGACATAGGTGTTAAATCACTGTGGTGCTAAAATGCGACTTTGGCAGTGAAAGGGTTAAAGACAATACATTTTGATTGATTGATTGATTGATAGTTGTTAAAAAAGGATGTACATTATTTTTTTAAAATTGATCCAATGTTTTTATAATTTTACAAAATCCAGTTTTATATCATGTTTAACGTATTTGCTGATTTACAGTGTGTATCTTAAATATTTGTGTCAGTTTCTTATTGGTACGGTACTGGAGTCCATTGTCTGCTTTGGATAGGCCTGGTTTTTTTAGTGTGTATTTCATGCTGCTAAATCACATAGGCTATAAGGTAATTTGGGTGCAATTATAGTCAATTTCATGATATTTAAGCATTATGATGACCATCTTTATTAGATATATTTACGCAACTCTGTAGAGCATGTTCACATTTCAACAGCCAATGTACAATTCATGTTAAGATGACAGCTATGTAACATGGTTGATGTAAAAGAAAAGAAAGAATCTAAACCTCCAGGTCGAAGATTTGTTCATTTGGAATATGTTGGGAAGAGCAAAAACGAATGGCCTAATTAAAAAGAGAATGAATGTGATCCACTATCAACAAAATTAAAAGCTAAATTCAACACTGATATTACTATTCAGTTGTACTCAAGTAGCTAATTAGTCATCACAAGGTAATTTCATTTGCCAGCGGGGATGATGCGCTGTTCTTGAATTCATCAATTCCATTATTTTCATCGATATTTGTCTTGATCCAACAAAACGCACAACTACAACTTACCCTGCCATACTTCTTTCTCATCATCTTCCGCCCCAATTTTTTTTTTAATGATTTGAGGTAACTGTATTGACTTTTTCTACTTTGCTTGGTTAGTAATGTTCCTAAAAATAGTTTTGGTTAAATTGTAAAAGTGAACATGATATAAATGACTATTGTACCTCTTTATAATATGATGTGTTTGTGAATTTGTTGAATATGTTTGCATGGGTCATGTCATTATGCAATGCATGTGCATGTGTGCATAATGAGCATTATAACATAAAAGAAAGGGAAACATTTATGTGGACCAAAAAGCGCACACATTTTTTCAAGCAAAAAGAAAATCCTTAATCTGAGTGTATTACATATATTTTTTGTCCTTCAAGTGTAAAAACACGGCAAAATATACAAATAAACAGATTCCTTTTTTTTCTTTCATATATTCATTGTTAATCATATGAACTAATTATAAAAAAGTTTTTAACAGAAGAGAACATTCATATATTAAATTCTGAAGAAAAAAAATTACATTTGAAATGTGAACATTGAAAAATACATTCCATAACTACAATACCACCTACACAACTAAATTACCTAAGCGTAGACAAATCAAATCAATTTTTTTTCTTTAAAAAATGTAACAAGGGTGAAACCTGGATAAAATGAAAAGCAGGAAGGCTAAGGTTCCGGCGGGCCGCCTTGGTGGGGTCATGGGGCGGAGTCGTTTGTAGGGGTCATGGGGCGGAGTCGTTTGTAGGGGTCGGGGGGGGGGGGGGGGGGGGCGGAGTCGTTTGTAGGGGTCGGGGGTGGTGGAGTTTCTTTTGGTACATTTTTTACTAATAAAATTAGAGCATTTAGAGACAGTTTTCATTTCTTAAACAATAAAATAATTTTTTTCCATCATTCTAGAGTAATTATTTTTCAATAAGTATTGCAAATTCCTGATTTCAGGAAAAATAACAAAGCCAAAATCCTGATTCCTGCAATGTGGTTTCACCCATGATGTAATTAAAAATCCAAACTATTCCTTACTAACACAAAAAAGTAAATGATTTTTCTCTATGAAACAGTTGCATATCTGTCAATAAATGTTTGGTATTTCCCCCTTTTTATGAATTGTGTTTTCTGCTTCTCAACTGTTGAACCATTGAACTATGAAACATTGTAGTTTCACGCAAGCTTTTGCTGAGAACGTAAAAGCTGTATGACAGAAAACGTATTTAGATAACTGCCAACAAGAATGCTACAAATGACACAGACACCGATGGATGACTTCAGATTTAAAGAAAAAAGCAAACATAAATGAACACTTCAGTATACTTTCCATTTACTCAACTTTCCACTCAAACAAAGGAATGTTATTGATCAATGATTTAAACATTTTATGTATCCTAAGTTAATCACATTTGGTTCTACAAACAGTTGAACATTCCTTTAAAAAGTCTGCATAAAGATACTGTGTGTCAATTTGTACGCAATGATTTATATCTGTGTAAAATAGAGCTATGTGATCTTAACAAAAAAAAACCCACCATTAACAGCTTTTGCGTATTTCACTATATTATATATCAGACCCTAATAATGAAAAACCTGGAATTTGCCACACAAAAACCCGGAATTTGAAAAAAACCAACAGAATTCACACGACTCGCGATAAAACACTGATTCAACTCGGCGCCATCGCGATCAATTTTCCCTTCATTTTCTATTGAAAAGTTCAAAATTCTCACATCATCGTATTTTCCAGTGATAATATAATCTAAATGGACTCATTTCAAGCCCTAATTACAATCTCTACCATTAAAAAAAACTGCCCGGAAAGCTCTTCGAATCAACAGTAAAAGCCTGGCCACCATTTGCATTTGGTTTTGGTCAACCCTTGCGTCTTTTCATACGAACGGAAACAAATAATAGACGGTTTTTCGAAATCCCGGAATTTTCAGCGTTCACCCGGAATTTACTATTTTACCCAGAATGTTAGCAAATTTCCAGAATAATTCCGGCAAAACTGGAAGGGTAAACAGGTCTGTATATATTGATAAATGATAAGATTTGCATTCTGTGCAAGTATGAAAATGTCGCATGAACTATCTTTGACTACTGGACCTGGAGAGTTGATTTTTTTTATGTACAGTAAAACTACAAAGACTAGCCATGGAAAATCAATTGAAATGAAAGAAAATCCTCATGGTAGAGGTTATCAATATTTTGTTTCTCACACATTTTGCGCTTAGTTTTAAATAAATGATAAATCTTCATTCTTTCTACCACTGTTTTCAAATTACATAAAACTGCATAAATAAAGAATGTGGAAAAACTACCGGTAGTCATGCATTTAACACCAAGTATTTCAGGTGTGTGGGGAACGCAGCACAAAGACGTTGCACCACAAAAGTAAGTCAACAGTACATAAAACATGATATGTATGTGAAATGCTATATATCATAATATAACACCAACTCCCATCAACTTTACCACATGTGCATCAACATGGGCTTACATACAAAAATACATGCACCTTCCATAACGAGACCAACAGACATATACACAGAATCTGAGATTATACATATTTCTACATTAAGAACAATTATCCAAAAAATATCTACCCAAGCGTACCTGTCAAACTTACTGTTAACTGTCAAAACGTTTTTGTCTTGGTGAAATTTGCAATCTTCCAAAAACATTACACATTTATTCATTAAGAAAACCTTTACAGCGCTTAATCTTTAAGCTCTAAGCGCTTAAAGCACATATTTCTTGCTGGTTTTTTTTTCCATTCATATTCTTTGATTGCTTTGATATTTAATTTTTTATATTTTTTTAATATTTCCTCACATTGAGATAAAATTGAATTAAAAAAGATCAGAAGGGAAAGTAACATTTTCATAAATTGGGCATTTGGAACTACGATCATCTTCAGTCCCATAGTTCAGAAAATAGCACAACTTACATTCAAAATGTGAAAATGACCATTTCATGGTGCCTCTTAGAATACGCTATCCCAAAATGACCAGTAAGAATTTCAAGGAAAAACAAAAATTAAAGCCCAACAATAAACTATAAACTTTTGCCAGGATTTCAATAACACTATCATTAGTTTGTCCACCACTTGTCATGATACAACAGTAATTCCATTCCCCATGATTGCATACATAATTTTTTTTACATTTACATGTGATACCAGCATAATAGCAGCTACTGAGATAGTGAACATGGGGAAAAAAAGTGAAATGGAGAAAGATGAAAAAAAAAGAAAAAAAGATGAAATCAGATCAGACAAGCATGTGTAAAGCCGGCGACAGACTATGTGACTGCCTCATGTGACTCGATCAGGTCGTGACGTTTCACCTCATTTGCATACCATGCTGCTCGATCAGTCTGACTCAGTCCGCCCAGTCAGAATAGGGCGGGTTCTAAATTTCACTGATCGAGTCAGATGGCTTGTGACCTCTCTTCTGTGCGGGAAACAAAATTTGGACAACATCACGACCTGATCGAGTCATATGAGGCAGTCGCATAGTCTGTCTCCCGCTTTAGTAAACTTATTTACCAGTACAAGCAAATCTTTAGGAATATAGTCTTTATGAATAAGTCTTCATGAATTTAAATGGAAGAAAATTAAGTACAAAGCAAAGCCAATGAAAACAAAGATACTGGGTAAATGTAATCTGCTTATTGAAAATATTTTTATTCCAAACTTTTATGACAGGGGAGATTTACTAAGTTTGTTTTGCTTTCATTACTTTCATGCACGAAGAGTGATTATGTTCTAACAAGACGGATCATAGGAAACCATTATTCTTTTAACAAAAATTCATGTTTGGATATCTAAAAAACAAACCAAAAAACTAAAAGAAGATGAGAGAAAAAACATTTGAAACAGATGAACGAATTTCACAATCATAATGAACAGTTAAGTGGAACAAAACACAACCTTTTTTTTGTGGCAATTCAACTATCAAATCAAAATATATATAAAAAAAGAAGAGAATGAGAAGAGGTGGGGGAGAAGGAAAGAAGAGAATAGCGAGTGAAGAATGTGAATACAAATATGTGTAAACACATGATTATGACCACAAAATATTAAATAAAATAATGTCTAGGGAGACTTTAATGAAATCCATGATCGTCGAGTCATTACAGCGTTCCCTTCATGTCCTGTGGATTCAAACCTCGATGAAGATATCGATGAAGGAAGCCTTCCAGAGATGTCACATTATAACCCGTTCTCCATCACCTTGACAAACTCTGAAGAACAAATAAAACAGACCAGATCATAATTATACAGTTGTTAGAAACGGGGTACCCACAGTTGCTCCTTGATAATTGCTCCTCGACATTTGCTCCCCAACAATTGCCCCTTGACAATTGCTCCTAGGTGTAATTCCTCCCGAAGAATTTGCTCCTTGGATAATTGCTCCCCGAAGAGTTGTTCCTTGGATTTTTACCCCTCGGACAATTGCTCCTAGTCTATGTGAGAAGTCTGAAATCTCTCTCTCTGTCCTATTTATTACATCATTCAAAATTTCAGACAAGACAAAATAAAATCAGCAACACCGTGCTAAAAGAGTGATATTTCGATTTATTATAAAATCTTTGTCGAGCTAAAACGTTGGCCAACTGAATCATTCAAAATTATCGTTAAACATATACGTCTCCCCCCCCCTGAGAGAGGAAGCCTGACAGCTAAAGACTGTAGCAATGTGAAATGCCCCCCCCCCCCCCCCCCCCCCCCTTTGTGAAATATACCTTTTTAAAGATACCTTTCATAGTAATGGACGAAAAAATAAAAATAAAAATAGGAGCAAATGTCCGAGGAGCAAAAAAACCTAAAAGAGCTAATGTGCAAGGTGCAATTGTTCAAGGGGCAATTAGTCCAGGAGCAAGTATCCCAAGGAGCAATTATCAAGGAGTAATTGTCGCGAGGCAATTGTCAAGGAGCAATTATCAAGGAGCAAATGTTATGGACCCGCTAGAAACATGGAGCTCCTGTCAATAGGACAGGAGAAATGTTGGTATATAATCAATGCAGCATTACACTCATAAATATACAACTTTTAGTGTTGAACGAGAGAGCAGAAAGCATAATTTCCAGAGAGTAAAAGGAAACATTAAGTTCATACTTCTTGTAACTAACTTCATTGTAAGGAAAGGGAAGTAATTTCATGTCCTTACTTTAAAGAAAGATAAATTTTAAACACGATTCTTCTCATGACATAAAGGAAAACTATAAAATGCAATGCTAAATATCTTCCACTGTGAATAACCAAGCTATTTCATATCACAATCTTCTACTCCTCTTCTGCGTTCCCAGGCCATATGGCCAAAATGGGTGAGGTAAGTATGTGTCTGTTTTTTTAGTTTTCACTGGTTACCACGCTTTATTCAGCTAGCACATTCTAATTTCGGAGGAGTATTCAATAAAAACTGAAAAAAAAAAAAAAAAAAACCCCATCAAATGCCTACCGCATACAAAAAGTAAAACTTAAAAATGACCACATTATGTTGAAAAATCAAAAAGAAGAAAACCAGTTGATAAGCCCCAAGTTCCAGCCACTGACCGTTGTAACAGACTTGACCGTCGCCGGTGATGTCGGCCTCACGGATCATCTCGTCCACCTCCTCCTCGGTCAGCTTCTCCCCCAGGTTGGTCAGGATGTGCCTCAGCTCTGAGGCGTTGATCATGCCATTGCCTTCCTTGTCAAAGATGCGGAACGCCTCGCGAAGGTTGTCCGAGCTCTCGGGGGCAAAGTTGTACTTTGTGATGATGGCGTCCACTTCTTGCAGGGTCAGCGATCTCTTGCCTGGTAAAAGACAAAGATTGAATTACTAGTAAGAGCTCTCCATAGGGGAAAAACGGGAAATAAAACTAAACACAACAATGAATTGTGTGTCCACACTGCAAAAAATAAAACAACAAAAAACCACCACCCCCCAAAAAAAAAAATCAACTACAAAAACCAGACTAAATTGTCACACAAATCAGTTACTATCTCACAAATGCAGTATTGATAATGCACTTGGACACACATACACACAAATATGTATGAATTAGGATGTATATGTGCATGTATGCGTGAGAGAGAGGGTATGTGTGTACATATTGTGTGAGTGCAAGCATATATAGTTTGTTTACTTTACGCTTTGTTGTTGTTGGGTGTTTTTAATTTTTTTTAATTGCATGCTCATTTCTCCTCATTTATTTATTTCTTTGTGTTATAGATGGCTTGATGTAAAAAAGCAAACATTATTGTTTATTCAATGCGCCATCTGAAAATAAAAATTTGACACAAAAAAACCTTTCCATCATTACCCCTGCTCTCAAACTCTTTGATGAGGGTATTCAGCTGGGACTCGGTGGGGGCGCGTCCGATGGAGCGAATCACCACACCCAAGTTCTTGGTGACAATGGTGTTGTCCGGAGAACAGTGCATGGTGAACGCTTCCTGGAGCTCTGATAAAGTAGAGAGTAATCAGTTGTTAGTTACAGACCATCGTTCAGTATAGCAGGTTTATTGAACCATAAATAATAAAGGCATTCTCATACTGGACAGTAATCATCTATTGGCTATACTGACATTAAGATTTTTACACACACACACACACAGACAAACTGTAATGTGTGTACTACTAGCACTACTACTTTTTAAAAAAAGAAGAAAACAACTGACAAATCGTACACACAAATGCACACACACACACACACTCATGTACATACACACACAGTGACATACACACATAACTTTTTCATTGCTATTTGAAATGTTCCACCGAATCGTGACATTCTAAAACAAATTATCGCTTCAACAGTTCAAGATCAACTTTCAAGGTAAACGACAGAGACTTACCATCTTTATTAAATGCCTGTTTCACCTGTGCCTGCAACAAATAAATTCAAAGTAAAGCATGAATCAGAATGATCAATATCAACAATATAATAACTGCCTTAAAATGTATAATCATTCAGCAGGTATTAACCCTTTCATCGCCACTGTTGCCTCTTGGCATCACAATAATTTAACACCCATGTCACTGAAAGGCATCAAATGGGGGTCTGGTATCCTATGGCCTTATGTTCTTACTTATGGGAGGTAAGGATAGGCCCTATTTTATGCATGTCACAGAGGAAACCCCAATATTGCAGACAGAATCTTTTCTCTACCCAGGTAAGTTTAATGGAAATGTTTAGCTGAAAAATGGCTGGCGTTGAAAGGGTTAACTCTCTCTCTACTATTATACGCTATAGCGTACATGACGCGCACAAACATTTCATACTACTTTTTTTTTACTAGGCGGGTTTGCATCATTACATAAAAATTATTTAAAAAATAATGCTTAACTGCACAGTTTTGAAAATTTGCGGTATTGTTTATAATAATAAAAGGTAGCATATATTCCAAAGTAAAATTTGTATTATTAGCAGATTTAGAAAAATCATAAGAAGACGAAGAGAGAGGTAGTGAGTAAGTGACTCGTTTTCATTCATTGCGGTATTAAAAATAGATGGGAAGTGATTTCATTGGTTGAAAACTATTAAGGGACCGTAGAGGAACACTTTTATACCAGTTTGGGTTGCCAGGCTTCGCGGAGTTGTGAATTGTGAATGGTTAAACGCTGTGTACGCTATAGCGTACAGTAGTATTGAACGGTTGTAAAGGGAAGCAATCGGCCAGTAAAGAGTGAGTTAAACAAACTGAAACTGACAGGGTTTTCGCACTGTCAAGAATGGGCATGTGCTTGGATTTAATCTGATTCTTTGCACAAACAACAAGATCCAAATTCCAACTCAATGCTTTGAGAAAGATACCCTGTACTCTTCTGCACACATGTATGTAGTTGCTGTGATGCTCCGAAGATGGAAAAGTGATAGGACAAACTGTCCAGAAACAAGAAAAGAGGACAAAATGTCCTGGCTCTAGCAGAAATCGATAGGACAAGGTCCACTAGTGTCGGATTTCAACAGAACTTTTGTCCTGACAGGGGAGAATACAACTGGAAATTCACCAATAGGTCTATGCCCTATGATCTGGGCCTTGGGACATAAATGTTTTTTTGTGTTAAATGATTCATTGCATTAGCAAATCATAGCCATCTACTGCATTGGTAGAGCTGGAGTTGCTACTGTCTCAGTAGACATTATTGATTGTTCTGTCAAGCAGAATGGTGCCACTGTAGCCGAAACCTACATGACAGAACCGTCAATAATTAACAGGTTCACTGAGTCAGGACAGGAGCAAATATCTACAACATATGTGATCCAGCACCACGAAAGGGACATTAAGTCGCTGGGCTAGTTTCTCACAATAGGCTTGGAAAGCCCAAAATATAATTTTTTGTTGATTTTGAGTTATGAGTATTTTTGTGTTCTCTAAGTCTAACACCTTATCTTTCATATAAAATTTTATAAAGGACAATATTTAATATGCACTCTAAATGGTTCAATAAGTGCTTTAAAACAAGTAGGTCAATGCATTTTCTTCAGCTAGGATAGACTTTAGACTGTTTTCTCAAAATGGCTGACACTCACCCTACTAACTTTAAATGTTCATAACTCTGGAACGAAAACAGATACAAGGATGGTTCTTGTATCAGTAGAAAGAGAATTGTCTGAAGTTTTCAAATGTATAATTTTCTCAGAATAGTCAGTTTGACACTTAATGTCCCTTTCGTGGTGCTAGGTCATATGTTTCTTCAAATTCTTGCCTTTTTGCTGCATGTTTTCGTTTTCTATGATGATAATTAGACGTTGTTGGTTTTATTTATTCATTTATTTATTAATTATTATCATCATCATCATCATTAAAGGTGCAGTCCGGCGGGTGAGCGATTGTTTTCGTTTTGCACCTCTGCAGTGGAACGGGTTTGGGGGGAAAGAAAATGGCGCCCATTCTAATGATAGGAAGCCATTTTCTTTCCCCCCAAACCCGTTCCACTTATGAGGCAATGCAGAGGTGCAAAACGAAAACAATCGCTCACCCAATAAAATGACCGGACTGCACCTTTAAAGTTTATACATGATCTTCTTTGTAGAAGACATCCAATATTCACTCAATCAGAAACACACACTGTGACCATTTTGTATCATTAAAACTATGCACTTTAAAAAGAAAGCAAACAAATGTTTATAACTTCAAAGAAAATTCCATGTGTATACGGTAATGATAAAAAAATTCAAGCCAAATGAATAAGAGAGTAGAACTTTATTTATGTTAACACAAATCCATGGACGACAAATTGAAGTGTTGTCTCAGGTAGCAAGTAACATGTGATTTTTTGGGTCTCATAAACCAACAGAAAAGAAAGTACTTTTTCAAGAAATATTGCTTCAGTATTACTGAAACAGCCAAAGTGTTGTGAAGTAAAAAGTCTAATTTCAACTTTTAACTCATGAGTTAAATGTGACAACACAAGATCTTTCAGTACCCTTCAATTTTGGACCCACTAGGAAGAAGCAAATAAAGAAGTTTTGTGCCAACTGTATGTCCATCCAAATTACAATATTGATATAAAAATGAACTATGGTTTGTGTGTTACTTGTACAAATTATGTTGCTTGTGACAGAAATTAAGCCGTGACAACAAAAATTTATAGCCTTCTCTTCGCTCTTTCGATGTTGAAAAGAGTGGAAAAGCTATTTTGCACCCGAAGGTTTACAGAAACTGGGGGTTCCGTTCTTGTTATATTTTTTTAACTGTAATGCATTGAAAGCTCATAAGTGTTACTTGTGACTGACGACAATCCGGATGTAATTTTGCTAACTATTACCAAAAAAAAACTATTTACTAATAGGTGTTAAAAAGAGCAACTTCCAATGGATCTATAACCTTCGTTTTAGAGTTCCATATTTTTGATCAAGGTAAACAATCTCTGCTCTCAATGTGACGACTGGCCACATTACCATAAAGATACACATGAACATTTTAGAACATTATTATAGTTTTGAGCTTCTTTAGACTCAAAACTGGTTTTGGCAACCAGTAGATTCAAATCTCATGTTTAAAGTATCTGAGAATAGCTTTTACTGTTTAAATACTCATGTTCTGACTAATCACTGAGATCATTAGCATAGAAATTAAGTTAGAATTTCTATATTTGTGTTGGTTTGTGGACATACAATTTTCTCTGCGGCTTATAAACTGGTGCAGCTTATATGTGATTTTTTATCAGTTATAGGGGGGTGGTATAAATACCTAATATTTTGTCAAATTCATGTTTAAAGTATCTGAGAACATTAAAAGGGATGCGGCTTATATACAGGTACGTCTTAATCTCTTATAGTCCAGTTTTTACGGTATACATATCAGTATCTAATGAAACATGGGAGGTGCAGAGGCCATGCAACTATGATCGCCGTCTCGTAAACCTAAAGGTTTGCAGATGCCATTCAACCCAGTGTTGGGTCCTTAAGGCACAGCTGGACTATAAAAGGAGGGTAGGTTCGACGCGTGCTCAGTAATCGAATCGCTGCAGCCACAGAAGCGGGTTTTCCCCTCTTTTCCACCTATTGTGTGAGAAAGCAGCCTTCGCTCGCCGCGTCAGATGTGTCGGACGAGCGTTACCCGATCCGAGGGATCGGTTGATAGGCCTTTAAGAACTTTTAGATACTACTCCTATTTCCTCAATCCAGTTCACCAAGGTATAATTGTGTACCTGACTTCGGTTGGGGAAAAAGTCTGGCAATATTCACATGTCTGCCCATGAAGACCGATATGTTCTTATAACAGAAAAGACTATAGCCAATTTGCTTTTTCAGTCAACAGATTATCTCCCTTCTCCCTTTAGACCATTATAAGGAAATACTTTGGTTATTTATTATGTGTTTTACTTTTATGTATTTTAATATGTCATGACTCATGTGCAAGTCAAGCAAAGAATTTCTTCAGTTTTGGAAGACAATAAAATTATTTGACTGACTGATTGACAATTAAAGGCCTGTAGAAATGTGAATTTTGCCAGAAGTACTTCAGATGAGACTCAAAACCGAGGTCCTGTGTGCAAGCCCATGGATGCAAATATCCTGCACAAACATTGAACTTGAAGCCCATTTTACTGTTAGATAATACTATAAAGTTTAATAGCCAGTGGGTGTAGGACAAGATAAACATCCCCCACTGGAAAAAGAAGGGTTTAGTGGTGTGTCATGAGGAAGACATTTGACTCCTTTTTCCTCAGCAAATCTGGATGTGTTGTAATTAGTAAATCACAAACTACTAAATCATTAATGGGTACCACATTTCAGCTACAGAAAAAGTCCTTTGTACGAGACTTAAAAAACCATGATCCAGACTTTTCCCCCAACCGAAGTCAGGTATACCTTGGTGAACAACACTAGTTCCTAGTTCCATTGTGATTGATCATCAGAAGTGGCGTCTGCAATGTACCGAACCACACACACACACATACCGAACCAGACGGTCCCTTGTGCAAAAGATCTTGTGCACGTTATTCGGTTGGAGTAGGTACTAAATATCCCATTGAAATTCAAATATTTACTAATTTAGAATAAATCTAACTCGGGTCGCAGTGGTGTGTCCTTGGGAAAGGCACTTTACTCAGGACTATTTTCCTCACTCCACCTGGGTTCCCCCGTGGGGATACCGGGGGTCTTTTGCATAAATAGTTCCCCCACCTTCTGGGACAGTGGGAGTTCTGTGCTTGTAACTTTCTCTAATCTGTCACTCTCTGTGACTGCCTTTTCCCTTTACTTACTGTCATCTAAAATAGTACTATCTTTCTGCTATACCGGTCCATTCTCAGGACTGCCTTTTTTCAAGAAACACTTTCAAAAAGATTTCCTCCAGCCGAAGTCGGATTTGCTGGGCCTAACTATTTCTTAGGTGCATAACGGCAGCATGACGCATCTGCGCTCATAATTGACAGGAAACTGAGCGATCGAAGAAGACTCCACCCAGGTGTATGGGTACCTGGCGTCAGTTGGGGAAAAAGTCCTTCAGATGAGACTTAAAACCAAGGTCCCGTGTGCGAACGCTTGCACAAAGATCTTGCGCACACATTAACCCTTTCACCGCCAACATCGCATT
>CM065684.1:28085356-28100356 GCA_017654935.2 Phymorhynchus buccinoides
AAGGTGTGCCTCCATAATAGGAAGAGATCGGCGCAAACCATTTTGCCGTCGTGACCTTGACCTTGACGTACGACCTTGAAAACCGAAAATCTTTTTTAGCCATATCTCGGGCACCGATCAACATAGGATGTTGAAACTTGGTATGAAGGTGGTTTGACTTATGCCCGTTCTGATGATGGCATACCGATCAAGGTCAAGGTCAAGGTCAAAAAGATCGCTGGAGCCTTAAAATCGGATGGTCATTTTTTTCTCCTTCTGTCTGTCCCAAGGATATCTTTCGAACGGGTTGACAGAATCACGTCAAATTGTGTGTGCTGGTGTGTCACCATGAGAGGAAGGCATCCGCGCAAACAATATTGCCGTCGTGACCTTCACCTTGGCGTACGACCTTGAAAACCGAAAATCTTTCAGGGGCCATAACTCCCACACCGTTAGTGTTAGAGTCTTCAAATTTGGCATGAAGGTACTTTGGCTTATGCCCGTTCTGATGGTGGCATACCGATCAAGGTCAAGGTCACGGTCCGGGCGATCCGTAGGCCTTGAAAGTGGTAGGGGTCTACACATTGGGTTTTAAGCCATATTTTCCACATTGGTACTTGACAGAAGCGCTTCAGATTGTGTGTGGTACTGTATACCCTAGAGAAGAAAACATCCGAGCATAAATTATCACCATGCTGACCTTGACCTTGAAGTGTGACCTTGAAAACCGAAATTTCCTTCTTTGCGCTATATGTTTCTTCTTCAAGCTGTATCTCGTGAACTAGAAGACAGAATCCCTTCCAATTTTGTGTCAGGATGTGACACTCTACGGGGTGTCGCAAGTGCGTGGCATTGCTGGTGACGGACATGTCTGCCGCTCGGCGACGCCCTTGTTATTACTACTTTTTTTTTTTTTTTTTTTTTTTTTTTTTGGGGGGGGGGGAGGTAGACTACGACATCGTCTGGTTTTCAACAACAGTGGACGTAATCAGAAGGTCTGCGGTGGAATTTTTTTTATTTTTTAATGGAAGAGTAGGCCTATCAGATAGCTAAAGAATAGGGCCTATTAGAACTTCGAGTATAGGTCTACATGTTAGATTATGTGCATTCTAATGCAGGCCAAACTTCACATGTCCTAACAAGAAGAAGTTGGCCAAATGTTCGCTCTGAAAGTGATAGAAACTTGCATAGCATCAGCATAACAAGGCATTATGTAGTTCTCAAGTCCAGCATCCTAAGGACTACAATTGTTTCTAGGTTGGTGTTGTTTTTAAAGTTAGTGCTCTCTCTCTCTCTCTCTCTCTCTTCTCTGCTCTCTCTCTCTCTCTCTCTCTCTCTCTCTCTCTCTCTCTCTCTCTCTCTCTCTCTCTCTCTCTCTCTCTCTCTCTCTCTCTCTCTCTCTCTCTCTCTCTCTCTCTCTCTCTCTCTCTCTCTCTCTCTCTCTCTCTCTCTCTCAGTCGAGTCCGGTTCGCAAATCGCCTTCTGCTAATATCCCCTCTGAGACTGGAGGTTGGCGTCTGGCCTACCCTGAAGTAGCTAATTTGACATCCAAAGTATCGGATTTCAACAGGTCTTCTTCCTCCAGGGACTGATAGGAGAGACCGGTGGAGAGAGATGCAAGTGAAGAGAAACGTGGGGTGGTGAAGGTGTGTAAATCGATACACTGGTGGAATTTTGCCCAAAGCAGACTATTATGCATAGTGACTGAAAGGGAAAGGAGAAAATACCTGGAAGTTTTTAAGGGCTTAAAGACAAGGATTGTTCCTGGAGTCTTTTAGCAGGGTATGCAAGCAAGCAAACAACAGCACTTTTCATTTGCAGTAGTTGCAATATCCAAGGAACATGTTGGCTAAACTAATAAGAATAAAATAGAAAATAGTGTGTTTGTGGCAATGTAATTTTCACAGAATGAGGGGTTATGGCATACCATTTCGTAACAAACTGTAACAGCTAAAGTAAAAACCCAACTTTCTTCATTTACTTTCTGTACAATCCTTGTCTTTAAGCCCTTAAAAACTTCCAGGTATTTTCTCCTTTCCCTTTCAGTCACTATGCAAAGTTGCTAAATATGTAACTTTTGATTTAAGTTGAGTACTATGTATAAGCGTTTTGCTTGTATTCATATACTCCAAATCGAGTTTGTGTTGCCGCTATTGTATTCTGCAATTTTTGAATAAATTATTGTTTAAACCAACAAAACAGAAACACATGGAAAATCAGTAATTGGATAAAGATTGCTTATAACTTGAGAATAATAACATGACTTTCAAAATGCCTTTGTTCTATTTAGTGTTGTATACATTGTGGTACAAATGTAATACATTCTTTAAAGTAGGCCATGTCGCATGAAAATAGGTAGCTCGTAAAAATAAGTAGCTCGCTACCTATGACACTGTGTATTTGCGACATTGAGCATGAACCACAAATTTCACTTTTTTCTAGGGTTAGGGTTAGGGTTAGGGTTAGGGTTAGTTAAATGGTTAAAGTACAGAAAAAGTGAAATTTGTGGTTGTCGCAAATACAGACTCTCATAGTAGCGAGCTACTTATTTTTACGAGCTACCTATTTTCATGCGACACATAGGCCATACCCTTCGAAGTCGGAGAATAGACTCCCTAATTCTTGTTGTAAAACTATCTGAAGGAACAGATATTTTTAAAGATAAAAGCAACCCACTATTTGAAAATGTTGTCGCTTGAAAGAAAATGTCTTTCTTTTGTTCATCAGATAGATTTGTAAACAACTCGGGCTAGTGCACTCTAGTTTTTATGTTCTGTTCTTCACGTTTATTCTCACGACGTTACCACTTTGAAATAAAATGAAGGACTTTATGAACTGATGAAGTCATTCCTTAATTACAAACCACTGAAAAATACACTCATGATTTTGCGCTGTAAAATCTGTGATGGCGCAAACTCTGTGAATGAATGAACGAATGGATCTTTAATTTACTGTCTGTTCACTTCACATGTGATATTAGACAAACGCAAAATGCTAGCGAACACGCGAGAACCAGCATTCCCAAAAGAGTGGGGTCATGTGATTATTTATGGTAGCCAAGGGATCTAATTTGGAAAACCAACCCGGAGTTCTTTCTTTTGCCGCCATCTGGAGATCCTGGTTGTCTGGTTGCTTGAAGAGAGGATTAGGAAAACAAATGTGTTCCACACATACAATTTCAGTTGTAGGGCTATCCAACTGTTGCGACGTGTGTGAGGCACGAATCTAATGAAATACTATTGATTTGATGAAATCGTACTAGTTTCATTCAATATATTCACGTACTAATACATTATTGATGGCTTAGAGTCAAAACGGACTATCTTTAGATAGTCCATTGACTTATTATTGATGTTATTGCAAAAACCATGAAATTGTATTAAAAAGACTGCAAATAATATAAAATGGGGATTATGATGTTTAAAAAAAATATATCCCCAGTCTTTTTTTGATGCAAGTTATTAGTTTTCGCAATGTGTTCAATAATACGTCAATCAGTGGTCTATCTAAAGATAGTTCGTTTTGACTCCAAGCCATCGCAGCAGTACATTCAGTCATCCAATGCATGAATGATGATCAGATTCACGTAAAATGCAGACATTTTATCAGATTCCTGTATGGGGGTGAACGTGAATACAGGGGACGAAACTAATATGTCTCTTCAGATTCATATAGACAAATGTCTATAATCCGATTAATCCTTAAACAGACGCCACAGTTGGACGGCCGCACGGCTGCAGTTGGAAATGTAGAGCATGTCCTTTAGTGTATCTTTGGTAGACTACATGCGGCTGATATTAGCCTGTAGAAAGGGCCAATAGTAAATGAGAGCTGTACTATAAATGATATTCTACAGTATTTGAATATCATGCTACAGCCGGGTTAGTCTTTCGTGGAAGACTATGGCTCTCGAACGAGGCTCTGGTGCTGCAGCCAAGGGGATTGGTTGGCCTTTAACGTAGATAATGTCACAGAGATAATGTTAATAACTTTGCTGAAGTCGATGAACAAAAATTGCATTACAATACAACAGGTTCTGAGCTTTTTTTCTTTTTAGAATAGGAATAGAAATATGTATAGAAATGGAACAGAAATTGATTACACCCAACGTGAAGCAATTTAGGAGGATAAAAAAATATAATGTTACACAAGTTGTAAGACACATCCTTATGTGGTACCTAATGATGCACGTTAAGACACATTTGTCTTCTTTCTTGTCTTATGTTTCACTGGCATTCGTATCGGGCTTTGAGAATTACCGGTTATATTCGCTGTATTAGCCTTGAACGGTTTTCCACAAACGGCAAGGGCAGAGACTTAAAAAAACGTGCTGCAGAACAGAACACAAAACAACAAAATAATGATTAGCTGCCTTAGTTGTTTTTCTTTCTGCAACACGTTTTAACCCCTTGACTGCCAGAGAAAATAATTGGGCAAATCATGCCTTGGAAAAGACAACTGATAGAGCCAATCTGGCAATTTGGTCTGGGGATATAAACTCTCTTGACTGTACCCAGAGCAAAAACCAAGGATATCAGAGTGTATTGTACTTCATCTGATGCTTGTCATCAGTGATGTCATCAGAACACAAAACAACTTGAGAATGTTGGTGGCAGTTTTTTTCTTCTTTCTGCAATAGGGGTTAATGTCTCCGCAATCAACATGGGTATGGATGGAAAAGTGTAGCAGTCCTAATGTGAAAAGGTTAAACAGAGAATTACTAGGAAGCACAAGCGAAATAGGTTACAGTGTTCGACACTCAAAACTACATATCTCAAAGAGACAATAACAGTTGTCCAGCCCAATTTTGTGTTTTGTTTTAATATTTGTATCGACCGCATTCCTTTCTCTACCTTTTCTTCTTCTTCCAGAAACACACACACACACGCACGCACTCACCGCACGCACGCACGCACGCACGCACGCACGCACGCACGCACGCACGCACGCACACGCACGCACACGCCACACACACGCACACGCACGCACGCACGCACACGCACACGCACACACACACACACACACACACACACACGACCGCATTCCTTTCTCTACCTTTTCTTCTTCTTCCAGAAACACACACACACATCGCACGCACGCACGCACGCACGCACGCACACGCACGCACGCACGCACCGCACGCACGCACGCACACGCGCGCACATCGGAACGCACAAACGCACACGAGACACACACACACACACACACACACACACACACACACACCACACACACACACACACACACACAAAAGGTCGTTTTGGCTACCCAAGCTGAAACCAATACCCCCGTGGGGATACGGGGGGATATTTCAGTACCAATAGTTCACCCACCTTCTGGAAGTTATTGTGCTTGCAAGCTTCCTCTAATCTGTTTGCTCTCTTTGACTTTTCCTTTCCTTAATATCGTCTACTATTTTCCTTATTTATTGGCCCATTCTCCTGACCCCCACCCCCACCCCTTAAAGAAACCTCTTCCAAATCATTCACTACTATGAGCTCCTCCGAAATCGGAATGAGTTGGCTGAATGGCAGCGGGGAGACCAGTGAAAACAGAACCAGACACATACTAAATATATGGGGCAAGAGGGATCTCCCCAATTATGACCATATGGCCTGGAATGCAGAAGAAGAAGAAGACGAAAAAGAAACCAATACTGATACATGAGTTGAAAATAAATCTTCGCAAGCCAGAGCCATTCCATCTACCGACACCCCCCCCCCCCTCTCCCAACTCGGGGACCTCGAATCCCCGCCCCCCACCTATTCATTTATCCAAGTTGTGAAAGGTATTAACATAAGACAAGGCCCTCAATGGATTCAAAAAAACCCCCACACATGTTGTTATGGAGTGAAACACTAACCTTGATAGTGCTTGGGAAGATTTGTTTTTTTTTTTTGAAGGTTTAGGTTATCGCCCACAGAACATTAGTTACTAAATTTAGTTTTGGTCTGACTCTTCGAGTCAGGTGAATTCTTATCTTTTTTTTTCTTCTAATCACTCTGACGAAACATTTTATGGACAATGTGGATGTTATTTTATATATCATTCATTAAAAAAAAATCTGAAGGTAATGGATATCATCGTTTTAATATAATGCGAGAGTGCTATTTTTGAATATTGGACTTTATTTTACCTAGCCTACGAGGTAAAGGAGATAGCGTGTACAACTCCCTTGAATCATCCAGTTAATCAGAGGTCTGCTACAACTTTACGAGATCGTCTAGACCAAGGTTTGCTATGGGAGGATAAGATTTGTTGGTGTAAAGGAACGATTGGGGAGGAATGGAGGGAGAGGGGGTTGGAACATGTAAATTTAAGATATCATTAGGATTCTCCGCAATAGGGAGAATACTATTATTTTGCATTTGTAAAAATTCTTCTTTTTTCCCTCTTCTTTTTCTTCCTCATTTTTGTTGTCCGATTTGGCTGAAATTTTCAGAAACGTTGCAGGACCATGTCGGTATTAGAAATTAGAAATATGAAATGATTTCGCTGAATTTTCGGCAAAGTATGGCCGAAAAAACGCGAAATCGGCGAAATTTCAATCTTCGATATCTCAAAAACGGCTGAGCGGAATGTGTTTATATTTTCTGTATATGCTTAAAAACATAGATGTTCAACACGTCCAGTATAAAAAGAACCGGAAGTGCTCCAGGTAGGAACATGCTGCTTTAATTTGGTTCATGGAATAGCCAAAACCGGAAGTGACGTCACAAAACTAACTAATGAACATTCTGGCCCTTACTCTGGTCCAGGCTGGAAAGGAGTTTGGTAATGATATGTCAAATAGTTTGGAAGTTATTCAAATTTATGTAAATTGGGTTGTGTCACTTTCACTTTTTTCTATGGAATGTTTAAAATTTTCAACCGATTTCGCTGAAAGTTGCAGGACAATTGAAGGACACCATTCTTCAAGTTCAAATTGTGGCCGAAATGTGGTCAAAAAAGTACCAAATTTGGCCAATTTTCAATCTCGAATAACTCGAAAACGGCTTCACGGAACACATTAATATTTATTAAAGAGTATCTTTGCTATACTTCCGGTATGAAACCGAACCGGAAGTGGGGACAAAGATGGCCAAATGTTAATCTTGAATAACTCGAAAAAAGAAGTACCAACCAGTAGTGGGAAGGGAAAGGTTGGTGGAGGGGAGAACCCTGCCATGTCTGCCCTCTAGTTTATCTTATGTTTGTAAAAGTGCGCAGCAGAATATTCAGACCACATCCACAGCAGTCGATCGATAATGATAATGAAAAGCAGCCAGAACGTTTATTCCATCTTGCCACCGATCACACAAAACGTGAACAACTATTAGGCCTAAATTATGTCAAAGCATATGAAATATATTATCAAGACAATATTCTCAGTTCCGTTTGGGTCACTATAACAAATATGTCTCTGCCTCTTATTGTATGAGCGTAAGCGCACGCTCGCGTGTCTGTGTTTGTGAGTTTGTCTTTCAACATGTCTCTGTGCATATATAGTTTTGCTCACAACAAAGGAAATAGCTCCTTTTTTGTTTGTGGCTCAAGCCACAAACCTATAACTCACTTTGTCGGTCGGTCGGTCTGTCCGTCGGTCCAAATTGTCGCACATTTTGACAAAATTGTCGCACTTCAAATCGAGGCTACACTTCAAATTGAGGCCGCTCTTTAAAATGATGTATTTTAAAAGCGTACAAAATAATAAACATACGTAATACAGACACTACAACAGACACGACGAGTATGCGGTGCTTCTTTTGATGAGCATAAGTAGGATACATAGTTTTAAATGTTTTCCAAAAGATATAAAAAGTTACGAAATGGTGCAGAGATAACATTCTGGTTTACAGATTAAAATTATTGAAAAGCCAGGGGAGGTGACTCATGATTGGAGTGGTAAAAATAGACCGCGTGCCACAAACTATTGCGATTTCGCGCTTGTTTTTTTTTACTGGACTACAAAGAAGAAAAAGCTTCAACCACTCGAGTGGCCTCCACCCACCCCGTCCAAAATGGCTTCTCTCTCCGGCAACTCCACCGAGGAGGAATCGACGTTTTGACGGTCTGATTTCTAGGAAACCAGAGCAAAATGAGTGTTCCGATCCTTGAAAATGCTGTCTTTCTGCTGATCTCGACGTGTTTCTGGCAAAAATCTCATCCGTCAGGGTGCATCTTTAAGATTCAGAGTGAAGCACTGGTTTTGATTTGACCATTTGCGTTACCGTGACAAAGGCAAGAGAGGTAGAGAAGGGTACAGCCCCAGTAGAAGGTACCAGATACCAAAACAAGCATAGAGTGAAGGAACCTCCCCGTGAGGATACCGGGGGATCTTTCGTCAAAATAGTTCCCCCACCTTCTGGAAGTTCTGTGCGTGCAACTTCCTCTATTCTACCACTCTCTTTGACTCTGCCTTCTCCCTCTGCTTTCTGTCATCTACTATCTTTCTGACTTATTGGCCCATTATCCTGCCTTTAAAAAAAAAAATCTTCCAAACAATGTTTCTCCTTTGAGCTCCTCCGAAATCGGAATGTGTCGGCTGTACGCAGCTGGGAGACCAGTGAAAACTGAAAACCGGACACATACGTTCCTTATCCATTATGGCCGTATGGCCTGGGAACGCAGAAGAAGAAGAAGAAGAAGGAATAACATTATTGAATAGTGTACGACGGGACCCGGTCATTAATTTACTGATAAGGTACCACCGAATGCATAGGGTTGTTGAACGAACAACTATCATGTTCTGAATTGTAAAGCAAACTGTAATAATTTTATTTTATTATTATATTTTAGTTAATGTTGAAAGACAAAGTTGGAGAGAGGGGGGGGGGGCAAACAACCATTTCTGTCTAGTCTATATCTCGCTTGAGCTGTCTCACCCACTTTTCTACATAATTATTCTATAAAAAATAATTTCTGCGTATACACTCACTCTCCAATTTGAAGTGCCGTCTCTCACTCTGTCTCTGTGTCTCTGTCTGTCTGTCTCTCTCTCTCTCTCTCTCTCTCTCTCTCTCTCTCTCTCTCTCTCTCTTTCGCTCTTAAATGCTTAATTTCAGAGATGACATCGTTACGAATTTTACTGTTGCCGGCTGGTTCCCCAATCCCCACTGATCCTGATCCTCGGATCTTCAGAACCAGCAAACAACACTCTCTCTCTCTCTCTCTCTCTCTCTCTCTCTCTCTCTCTCTCTCTCTCTCTCTCTCTCTCTCTCTCTCTCTCTCTCTCCGTCCCCCCCCCCCCCCCCGAGAACAGGCAAGGTACGGTGCCAAGCAAATCAAGACTACACAAAAGCAGCACCAGTGTTTACAAACACGTGTCAGCACCCGAAGCTAAAGAAACAAAGTAAAAGGGGCAACAGAATGATAAACCTGGCAAACCACAGGTGTATGTATCAAGAAATCTCAAGTCAAGTCAAGAAATCTTTATTATCTCTATACAGAGAAATTGCATTCGGGTGCAAACACAGAATTACAAAAATAGAACACAACATATTATTTAAGGGCTTAAAACAGTCACAAGAACTAATACGTCAACCATATTGCCACAAATTTAACAATTCATATACTAGGATCGCATTGCACCAGCAAACACTCAAACCATATTGCACACACAAAATGGCTTATATACTAGGTAAGAATATACATTAAATAGTAAATCATTTTAGGATTCACAAACACATTACTTTCTTTTAAGAGAAGGTACATTAAGAGCAGATTAAGTTTAATGTTAATAAACATATATAATACGCATTAATAACATGCTAATTAAGAAGATATACATCTTAAATCATTTTGTAATTCATAAAACATTACTTTCTTTTAAAAAGAAGATACATAATACTGATTAAGAACGACCTAAAATAATTCATTTAAAAAAACAAAACAAACAACAACAAAAAACCACGATGCTGATAAAGAACAGCAGTACAGTACATAATTCACACCCACCCACAGACACTAACACACACACACACCTACACCCCCCCCACACACACACACACACCCCTACACCCCCACCCATACACACAGACACACATGCACGTTCACTTCCAATGGACGGACATGCTGCATTTCATCAAAGAACCATTTCACAGAATAAATCATGAATTTAAAAGCTTGATTGATCTGGGGACAAACGTTTTCTGTGCTCTAGCTTTCAGTTTCAACGTCCTGTAACGGCGACCCGATGGTAAAAGTTCATAATATCTGGCTAAAACATGGCTGTCATCATTAATTACTTTCCTGGCCTTTTGTACTGCTCTTTCATCAAATAAATCTTGTAATCCATTCTTCCTCACACCCACAATCTTACTGCACACATTCACCATATCACTCAGCACACGCTTGCTTCTTACACTGTATGTCTGGAACGCTGAAGGAAAGGATGCAGGTATCTGTACCAGTTACTCTCATTACGTAAAACCAAAGACACCGTATCCTAAGCTTTCTGGTAAAACTAGGGCTGTGCTGGCATCGGGTCGTTGATGTCTAATAGACACAAACAAATAAGCGAAAAGCATACACATATATTTTTCTTTACTATGTAAGCCTATTTCCCTTTTCTTTTTCTAAGCCGTTTTATAAGTGGTGGCTGTCGCATGAAAAAAGGTAGCTCGTAAAAATAAGTAGCTCGCTACTATGAGAGTCTGTATTTGCGACAACCACAAATTTCACTTTTTCTGTAGTTTAACCATTTACTTAACCCTAACCCTAACCCTATCCCTAACCCTAGAAAAAAGTGAAATTTGTGGTTCATGCTCAATGTCGCAAATACACACTGTCATAGGTAGCGAGCTACTTATTTTTACGAGCTACCTTTTTTCATGCGACAGTCACCACTAACTGCCATTCCAGTTTTGGGCATGAATGTGATATAATATACTCTCTAAATTCAATTCTTGATTTTTGATAATTTATTAGGCATTTTTTTTGTCTAGTTATAGAAACATTAATAAGCAAAGATTCAATTTGTCTGTACAAACAATATTATATTATATTATATTATATTATATTATATTATATTATATTATATTATATTATATTGTATTATATTATACTATATTATATTATATTATATTATATTATATTATGTACTTCTTCAAATTTGTTAGTTGTACTCTATTCCTCGAATGCAACAAATACTTGTAGCGGTGCCATAGCCGATGAGGTTTAACCGAGGCGTGGTTACCGCTACAGCTATCTGTATTAATAAAAAAATCGGGACTTTACTGGTTTCGTACTGCCTCCGGGCATTGCCTCCAGTATTGTTCCCACCATATTTGTATTTACAAATGTCGCATATGTGTCTGATTCAGACCAAGAGGACGTAAAACACCATTTTCGTCGCGTACTCTATTCCTCCTAGTCGTATGGACTTGAAAGAAGTAGAGTAAAATGGACGTGAAGGAAAACGTTTTGGATAGCATTAGTTTTGATTTAGTAGAATATGTTGTTCACATGGCAAGACTATTTGATTGTCCTCCTCATTATTATTTAGTTTAGTTGGGTTATCTCACATGTTTCTCTCCCTTTTTTCCACTACAGGGTGAACCAAAAAAACTGCAACCCACAAAATGTGTATAATAAGATTCATTGTGTTTGTTTGTTCGTCCTGTAACGCCCAAACCGTTGACTGTGCACCCCTATAACCAGTATGATATATATATGTCACGGGAAATTTTGGAATCCGGGAAATTCCTAATTGTCCCGAGTTTGGGAACATTCGGAATCTTCCCGTGAATATTTGGAATTCTGATTTTTCCCAGATTGGTCTCGGTAAAATTCTGAATTCTGATTTTTCCCGGGAAAAATGACAAATATTTGTTACCAATGAGTACGTCCTAATTCGCGGATGTTTGCACTTGGAGGTTAAACAAATATCAAGGTGCTGATAAAGAAAATTTGGAATCCGGGAAAATTCGGAATCTTCCCTGGAAAAATCGGAGTTCTGATTTTCCCCGGGAAAATTCCGATTTTCCCCAAGGCTGGGAAGATTCCGAATCTTCCCGAATATATTTTGAACCTCCAAGTGCAAACATCCGCGAATTAGGACGTAGGCCTACTCATTGGTAAAAACATTTGTCATGGTCAAAGAACAGTTGATCTTACACCACTACAACTATGCATTTTCTTGACCAGCACGTCACAAGGAGTGCATTGAGCCACATTTTGAACGTCTGGTGCAAATACACGCCAAGGAAATTCTTTGCCGCATCTCACTCCTCATTTTCCTATTAAGTTACTCAAAACTGAAGCCAACTGCAAAGTCACTGGAACATACAGCAAACAAACAACTACACGACAAGTCACTTTACACTTTTCGTGTAGTTGTTTGTTGTATTAAAGGGGCACCCTGACGGACGTTTTTTTTTGGGTAAGAAACGCGTCGAGATCACCAGGAAAACACATTTGACAGAGATTGCAACTCTCGCTTTGCTATGATTTCCTAGAAATCAAACCGTCAAATCGGCGATTCCTCCTTGGCGGAGGTGCTGGAAGTCAAGTTCTGTCACCCAAAGAGAAGGCGTGTGAAGTCTCTTTTCTAATGGCCGCCAAATCGTTTGCACGAACTTTAGCAATACAAGCCTTTTTATTTTAATTAAAAAATTTTTTTTTTATACAGTTTATCTAAAGGAGTTTCGCTCACAACAAAGGAAATAGCTCCAGTTTTTTTTTTTTACTGCACTACAAAAACAACAACAACGCTTCAACCACAATGAGTGACCGCCACCCACCCCATCCAAAATGGCTACTCAATCCGGCATCTCCGCCAAGGAGGAATCGCCGTTTTGACGGTTTCATTTCTAGGAAACCAGAGCAAAGTGAGTGTTCGGATCCTTGAAAAGGCTGTCTTTCTGGTGATCTCGACGTGTTTCTTGCAAAAGCGCATCCGTTAGGGTGCCCCTTTAAGCTACTATCACAGAAAATGAGCAGCGTAGCCAGGTGAAACGATGAGCTGTTTAGGTGAAGTTATGGTTTATGGCCCTTGACACTATGTGGTTTTCCGTTTGTGGATGCAAGGTAGTTTATTAGCGACGGTACACTCACTTTTTCTTTCTCTTTAGCTCTCTGTCTCTCTCTGTCTCTTTCTCTGTCTCTCTCTGTCTGTCTCTGTCTCTCTCTCTCCACTCCCACCACTGGTGTAGCACAACATGGAAGGATAGCCTAAGAAACCATCCCCATTCATTGTCATTGTCTCTGTATCTCTCTTTCTCTGTCTGTCTGTCTATCTGTCTGTCTCTCTCTCTCTCTCTCCCTCTCTCTCTCTCTCTCTCTCCCTCCCCCCCCTCTCTCTCTCTCTCTCTCCCTCCCCCCCCCCTCTCTCTCTCTCCCTCTCTCCCCCCCTCTCTCTCTCTCCCTCCCCCCCTCTCCCCCTCTCTCTCTCTCTCTCTCTCTCTCCCTCCCTCTCTCTCTCCCTCTCTCTCTCTCTCTCTCCTCTCTCTCTCTCTCTCTCTCTCTCTCCCTCCCCCCCTCTCTCTCTCTCTCCCTCCCTCCCCCCTCTCTCTCTCTCCCCTCTCTCTCTCTCTCCCTCCCCCCCTCTCTCTCTCTCTCTCTCTCTCCATCCCCCCTCTCTCTCTCTCTCTCTCCCTCCTTCTCTCTCTCCCTCTCTCTCTCTCTCTCTCCCTCTCTCTCTCTCTCTCTCTCTCTCTCTCTCTCTCTCTCTCTCCCCCTCCCTCTCTCTCTCTCTCTCTCTCTCTCTCTCCTTCCCCCGCTCTCTCTCTCTCTCTCTCTCTCTCTCTCCCTCCCTCTCTCTCTCTCTCTCTCTCTCTCTCTCTCTCTCTCTCTCTCTCTCTCTCTCTCTCTCTCTCTCTCTCTCTCTCTCTCTCTCTCTCCCCCACCACTCCCACCACCACTGGTGTGTAGCACAACATGGAAGCCGAGCCAAAGAAACTAACCCCATTCCTGCTGAGTGTTGAGCCAAGAAATAGGCTGGCCCATGAGAGATTGGTCACAAAACCTGCGCACGCACACATGTGACCCACCTGCATATCTGTCTGTCTGTGTTATTAAAATAAAATGTCTGCCGATATGACGTTAAAACCACCACCTTGTGTTATTACGATGATCGAATCTGTGACCATCTTGCACTTTACCTTCAAATGTTCGCATTGCCAAGTGTTCCCAGAGAAGCTACACTCTGCTTAAAGGATTATTTTCGAAAAAACTGAAAGAAGCAGACTTTGATAATGAGCGTTGCAAAACATGACGGGTGGGGGGGGGGAGGGTGGGGTGGGTGGGTGGGGGTGGTGTCTAAAGTATAAATTTGCCGAATCTGCTTTTGTGGTTATGTTCCTGTCTATCTGAAAGAAAGTGGCATTAATGTTTTCAAGGCTTTTTGACTTTTTGAAGTACATTGTGGATGTTATTTTGGCGAAATACATTCTTTTCCTGTAGTTCATCCGCCTTCTGGAAGAAATGAGAATGGAAAAGACTTATTTTTGGTGGTGAAATTTTATGTAATATTTTCAGAAGAATTTAAGTGTCCATTCTTGTATCTGAAAAGCTGTAACAATTTTCAGAAGAATTTAATTGTTAATTTTTGTATTTGAAAAGCTGGAATTTTCTAAATGTATGGAAGCCTTGTTGTTCCAGAAAAAAGTGAAACTTTTTAGTTAATCCTTTTGATTAAATATTACCCCTAGACTGAGTCGTGTGTAAAAGGTTGTAAAAAACATGTTGTTCAGCATTTTTGGGTTCTTGGAGAGAACCAAGTTTAAAGAGGGTGGGTGTTTACATCCCTGAAGAGGACTGCTGGGGAATTTGTTTTTGGGGAAACACAAAACTGTGGTTACTCTGGGTGTTCAGAACCAGGTTTTTGTTTTGGTTTTTCCTACAGTCCTGAACCTGATCCTGTGCCTGTGTACCTGTACCTGGGTACCTGTGTTCCTGCGTTCCCGGGTTCCTGTGGTGCCTTTGGTCGTGTTTCCCGACCTGACCTGTTGCTGCCTGGTTGACCGCCCGGTCAACCACTTTTCTCCGTTTCCGGCTGTGAGAGGCTGCCCGCCTTTCCGTCTGGCCACGTGTTGGGCCCGA
>CM065684.1:28107856-28112856 GCA_017654935.2 Phymorhynchus buccinoides
GTGTGTGTGTGTGTGTGTGTGTGTGTGTGTGTGTGTGTGTGTGTGTGTGTGTGTGTGTGCGTGTGTGTGTGTGTGCGTGCGTGCGTGCGTGCGTGCGCGCGCACTTTACGTTCAGTTTCTGACCCGCTTTCTCTCCAGATCCCTAGGTATAAGCTTTCAACTGTTGGTCGGCGCTCTTTTGCTGTCTCAGGACCGACATCTTGGAACAAACTTCCTCTTTCCCTCCGTCAGCGACCGACCCTCTCAGCCTTCAAATCTAACCTCAAAACTCGCCTGTTACCCCGTGATTGAGGCTCCACTCTCTCTCTCTCTTCTCTCTCTCTCTCTTGCCTTTAGGTCTGTTTCTGCTGTATACCATTTATGTCAAACGCGTGTGCTCGCTTTGTATTGTATTTTTGTTTGAATGCGTTATGAATGCTAACGTGTGTGCGCGCTTTGATTTGATTTATATCAAGATTCAGCGCCGTATAAATACCGTATGTTGTTGTTGTTGTTGTTGTTGTTGTTGTTGTTGTTGTTGTTGTTGTTGTTGTTGTTGTGTGTGTGTGTGTGTGTGTGTGTGTGTGTGTGTGTGTGTGTGTGTGTGTGTGTGTGTGTGTGTGTGTGTGTGTGTGTGTGTGTGTGTGTGTGTCTGAAAGAGAGAGAGAAAGAGAGAGAGAGAGAGAAAGAAAGAAGAGAGAAAGAGAGAGAAAGAAAGAGAGAGATATATATAGAGAGAAATGGGGTAGTGTAGGGTGGGAGAGTAAGAATGAGCGAGGGACAAATAACCAGCACATGCGCCAGGCCATGCATTTTTGCCAACACAGCAGAGAGAGAGAGAGAGAGAGAGAGAGAGAGAGAGAGAGAGAGAGAGAGAGAGAGAGAGAGAGAGAGAGAGAGAGAGAGAGAGAGAGAGAGAGAGAGAGAGAGAGAGAGAGAGGGAGGGAGATCATATCAATATCTAGCAATATTTCACTCGCGCATGTCCGGAACCTGGAGATGACAGGTGGCTTGCTCATTTCCGGATGTTTGTTCAGCACACGAAGTGAAGAGTGTTGTCAAGCAGAAGCCGTGGCTGCTGTGTGTATAGAGAACGACCCATGCATGAAGACAGGACCAGGCCTTGGTGAATAATATCCAGCTACTCCTGCCGTGTCATCTACAGATTTCTTGCTACGTCTGACAGATACTCTCTGAAACAAGCCAAACGTAATGGATTTTTGTCATGATCTAGACGAGAAAACAATAAGTCTGTGTACGTCTGGGGAGAAAACGCTGATTATGTCGGCAGTTTGAAAACCTGGGTTCCGTTTCTACGTTGTATTCTACACTCATTCTTCTTTCCCTTCCCTCCCTCTCTCCTTTCAGACCCTTTTTTTGTCCTTCCATCTCTCTTGCAATCGTAGTTGTGTGAGCATAATTTAATTAAAAACAGCTATGTTTGGTCAAACAGAGGAAACAGTTTTAGTTAAGTTTCCTTCTGCAGTATTATCGGTGAAATAAAAACAACACCGAAACGAACAAGGGAAAAACCAACAACCACAAAAACCGACAAAGCAAAACAGACAAACAAACAAAAACATCACCACCACTACCAACAACAACAACAACAACAGCAACAACAAGAACAAGTGCAACGCCGAGCGGCTGCAAAGTCCCCTCGCAGCATCGCCGAGCTACTCCGAAATCGGAATGTGTCGGCTGTACACATACATAAAAACGCATCAAAACAGCACGTAACTACATAAAAACGCATGAAAACATCACAAAACCGAATAGTTTTTGATATATAGCCTTAGGGTTCTGACCCGTGAATTGAGCGCGCGCGATCATGCGCACACGAGCGCACAGAAAAAATCATGACAACTGTGTTATAGACCATTCATCAAGAAATGTAGCGAAAAAAACTGCATTGAAATACATGCAAAACTTCGCGAGATATTAGCGATTATGTGTTTCGGGGTTTGAACCCCGTAACTGGCGCGACCTTGACCTTAATGTAAAACTAAATACATCAGTGGATAGCGTGCATCTTGGCAAACTAGTATGCCAAATTTGATGATGATAGACTGAATAGTTTGTGAGAAAAACGGACGAATAGCCGGACGGACAGACGGACGGAGGCACGCCGGAGGCACGCCGGAGGCACGGACGGATCAGACAGAAACAATAGCTCCCCGAACCTTCGGCTCGGGGACTAACAAGAACAAGAAGAAACAAACACACAGAACTTGTTAGGTGCGAATAACACTTGGTCCCTATACTCAAATGGCTTTTATCACTGGCTGACATTAGCTAGAGCTGTACGATACAATGATTTCCCACAGTATTGGAATACCATGGTACAGCTTATATTAGCCTTTCGTGGAAGACTATGCCCCAAACCAAACAAAGGGGGATTTTACACGGGCTCTAGTGTTGCAGCCAACGGAATTGGTTGGTCTTTGGGGACCTTCCCCAACGTCACCTGTCCTCATAATTATGCCTTTGGCCATGGACACTACATTAAGTAATCTAGAATCCATGCTTTGGCCAAGAGAGTGGGGATGCACTTTGGGCAAGGCTTCTCCACTATAAACAAATTTTAGCCCAGCCTGCCGGAATAGCGAATGCCCCCCCTCCCCTCTCTGCTATCTGTCAGTTATTGGCCTACTCTTGGGCCACAATTTTCATCCATATAAATTATTTTAAAAAGAATAAAAGGTTTTGAGACACGTGTTATCCAAAGCACTATCACACAAGCATACTGTATTTTATAGTATGCACAGTTAGGATAAGGGGGCAGGTAAACCTTGGCTTGTCGTTTTGCTTCCTGAATGAATTTTGTAGTAAAGATAATATACGTCGTGCCTAACTCACAGAATTGCCTAGTCTGTAGATTAAGCAGCCACTTTGCCTAGTTTGTGAACTATAGGCACTGGGACTGCCTAACTTGTAAGCTGACTTCTCAGACCTGCCTAATCGACAGACTAGGCAGCCTAATTTGTAGACTAGGCAGCCTCGGGCTAGTATGTGGATTAGGCAGAGTGCCTAGTTAACAAATTAGGCAGTCCTTGTTTTAATCAATCACCAACATGGCTCCTCTTTAACAATATAACACCAAGAATACATTAGTATGTCATGAAGAAAACTTTATTGACTTTATTGATATGCATGTCTGCTGTGAAAATAATTTGTTAGAAGACTATAAAGCTACCATCCAAACTTGAATGAATACAAGGATCAAAATGCAGTAAATTAGAGTAAACATGCAAGGGAAAAATAAACTATTTACTTAAGTGGTCCACATCAACAACAAATACGAATATGAATTTTTTTATTAAGGGTGAAAGGGATAAGCTGGGAACTTTTTTACACTTTGCCCTCACCCATATCTATAATTATATTAGCATGCAGCAAGCAATTATATGACATGCAAAAAATAACAGAAAATAAAAATAAGAGAAACAATATTGTGTGAATATGATTTAAAAGAGAAGGAATATTTGGGGTCACCGATATAGACTATCAAGCGGTTATAGAGAGCAACAGAGAATGAGAGTGGACGGGGGCCGGTGACTGTCAATTTATGTTAGGCCGATCCTCGCGCCAATCATCGCTGATTGTGCCAATCCTTGTCCGATCCTTGCTTATCTTTAGTTCTTACCCATATTAGTTGAGCCACAACCTTATGTTCCGTTTTGTTTGTTATATTTTTGTTTCTTTGCTTATTTGTTTATGAATGCAGGAAAAGATGTTTGGTATTTCCATTTCTCACAACCTAGTTTTTTGTTGACTTGTTTAGAGAACAAAATTTACAGAAGAGAGAGAGAGAGAGAGAGGGGGGGGGAGAGAGGGGGGGGAGGTTGGGGGTGTCGTTAAGAATTGTGTCTTGGCCTCCCCCCTCCTCCCACATGTGGTAGCTACCTATATAGGGTCTATTATTCTGCATCATCACTCTCTCTCTCTCTCTCTCTCTCTCTCTCTCTCTCTCTCTCTCTCTCTCTCCACCCCTGCCCCCCCCTGCAGCAGCCCCCTGTAGGCTGTGGAATGCTGTGTCAACACACTTTGTTGTTGTCTCCTACCTCTACCTTCCTACCATTTGAAACATTGATCAGGCCTCCCCCTTCGTAACGTAGATTAAAATATATTTTTTAAATTTATAACGTGAAATGTTTTTTAAATTATTGAAATGTTACCCTTAATTACTGTATTTTGATCCTTGCATTTATTTTATTCTTGTAATAAATTATTTTTCACAGCAGACATACAATGGAGTCAATTAAGTCAATAAGCTTTTCTTCATGATATATTAATGTATTCTTGGTGTTATAATAAAGAGGAGCCATGTTGGAGATTAATACAAGGACTGCCTAATTAGTTAACTAGGCTCTCTGCCTAATCCACAGAATAGGCTGCCTAGTCTACAAATTAGACTGTCTACTCTGTAGATTGGGCACGTCTGAGAAGTCAGCTTACAAGTTAGGCAGTCCCAGTGCCTACTTCACAACCTAGGCAAAGTGGCTGCCTAATCTGCAGACTAGGCAATTCTGTGAGTTAGGCACGATATAATTTAGGTAAGACAAAAGAAAAATACCGCTGCGACATCAGAATAGTAAGATACACATGCCTACAGACAAGCCAGTGACATGCAGATCACTTAAGAGTACTGACGAGTCTACGCGTTGGCGTGAGCTTTTTTATTTTTTACTTTATATTGTTAAATTGTTGCTAAATTATTATTGCTATGCTTCTTCATGTTGTGTAATAATGTTTTCTTCTACTTTATTTTTTTCTTTTATTCTCAAAATATTTGTAAAGCGCTCTGAGGATGAATTTTTCATCGAAGAGCGCTATAATAAGCTTTATTTATTTATGATTATTATTTCTTCCGGGCTACCATTTGTCAAACGAAAGAGACCAACTTTCATGGAGTTAGAAGGTAAGATATACCTCATATAATATACTCATTTTACTAATGGTTTCTTTACGCACTTGGTGTGGGGTGAAAGTTGCTATGGTTACATATAAGTGTAAATAGA
>CM065684.1:28117856-28120356 GCA_017654935.2 Phymorhynchus buccinoides
TTTGTTCTTGATGTCGTCATCGTTGTTGTCATCATCGTTGTCGTCACTATATTATGAAACATATACTAATTTGCGAGTCTTACCTTGTCCAGGTCAATCTGTGGTTGTTTCATTCTTGCGGTTTGTTTTCTTCAGATAGCTGATTTGACCACATTTGCAGATTCGAGGGGAATACATTATCATTGGACTTCAATCTACACATTAATGTAGACAGATGGATCACTTAGTTCGGACAAGGAAGTCACGCCAACTATACAATTATCTATAGTACCACTGTATCTTATTGAAACATAGATATCTCTTTTTTCTCTTCCTCTCCCTGTCTGTTTCTGTCAGTCTCTGTCTGTCTATGTCTGTCTGTGTCTGTCTGTCTCTGTCTGTCTGTCTGTCTCTCTCTCACATACACACACACATACGCACACGCACACACGCACGCACGCACGCACGCACACGCACGCACACACACACACACACACACATTAAGACACAAACACACACACACATTAATACACAAACACGCACACGCACGCACACGCACGCACACGCACACACACACACACATATATATATATTAACACACACACACGCACACGCACGCACACGCTCACGCGCGCACACACACACACACACACACATTAACACACACACACACACACTCACACACACACACACACACACACACACACACACACACACACACACACACACACACACACACACACACACACACACACATACACATCAACTGTAGTATAATTGAAATTAATATAGCACTGTAGATCTACTACCACCTCACACACTTTGTGTAGAGTGGCGGGTAAACATTGCAATACTGATATTTGCTATGTGGTCCTGGAAAGGTCATGGCAATAATTGATTTTGGTTGAAATAATAATAATGTAAAAAACACACACACAGAGCCGGGTTTGTTTAAAAACATAATGTTCAAAATATGCTAAGGATATTATCTTAAACATGCACAATTATCAAAGATAAACATAAAGGCCCCCCGGCGGGCATCCACCTATCATGTGGGGGGGGGGGGGGGGGGGGGGTGTCTTACGGAGAGTAGCCCAGCAGCCTCCTAAAGTCCAACCACACGTCCTCGTCGTAGGAGGCGGGCAACGGCTTAGGCTGGCTTATGTGGTTAGGGCCCTCCCGTGGGGATACCGGGGGATCTTTCAGCAGAAATAGTTCCCCCTTCTTCTGGAAGTTCTATGCTAGTAACTTTCCCTACTCTATCACTCTCTTTGACTCTGCCTTTTCTCTTCTTTTTGCTTTCTGGCGTCTACTTTTTCCTGCCTTATTGGTCCATTTACCTGCATTTTTTCTATAAAACCCTTCCACGTTTTTCCTTTTTACAATTTATGACATGCCAGGTGTTTTTTTAATTGTACACTGGCGTCCACACGTGATACTTGCGCACTTGAGTGAGCACCTGTTGTCCATTCTGCAGTGCATATTTGCTTATATAGCCTTTGTTTTTACTAGTATGTATTTGTTATCCCTTTTTACTGTTTTTTTCCAACGTTTCCAGCACTGTGTGGACTTATGTGCTATAGGGTGCAATGATGGAGGTGTCATGTTATGAATTGTACTGTATGTTTTGTTGTTTACAGGTTGTTGAACGTTGGTAAGATATATTGATGAGTGTTTTGTACTACGTGGTCGAACTTTACGCGGTGACAGTCCTGAGATGACCGTAGCTGGGGACTATAATGGAAAAAATAAAAATAAAAATAAAATAAATAACATAAAGGCATTAATTTTTGTGTTTGTTTAGTTTATTAAACATTTCATCTTCACATTTTGATAAAAGACGAGGTCCGAGAATGATTTGATTGGCTTACCCCAAAGAACGTTTGTGATACCTCTTCAAAATGCATAAAACAACCGAATGGAGCGAAATCTTCATTTTCAGATTTTTTTGTGCCACAAAAAGTCAAGGATAAGCATGTGTAAGGCCCGCTCACTGCAATTGCAGCTTGGAAGCGCCATTTCGTGTTCTGGAGGAGCTTATGAAGCTTCTGCTGATCCAGGATGTTCCACTCCTCTAACAGGCACTGTTCTGGGTTCTATAGACTTCCGAGCTGCTGTCAACGGCTGCTAACGGTTGCCTGGAGCATGTTTCGACATTGTTCTATCAGACTGCGTTCTCTGGATCGGGCATCCTACCTCATATGGACGAGTATCTCTTGCTGCAGGTACGCATAAACAACCCTTGCTCGATGAAAAGGTGCATTATTAGGTGTCGGATCGTACCAGCAGAAGGTTTGACATGGACATCGATGAACTCATTCATACCATGTAGTGAACAGCTATCAGGGATTCCTTTTGAAGAATTTGTGACGCTGTTTTCCCGACCATGCTGATACAGGCCCAAACCGTCAAAGACCCACCTCAAGATCTGTCAAGCTCTCTGATTCACGTTTCCTGGTAGCGCTCTCCTGAGAACCTCCACACTCTGGCAAGACCATCAGTGAAATAAAGACAGATCCTG
>CM065684.1:28125356-28132856 GCA_017654935.2 Phymorhynchus buccinoides
CACACAAAATTTGACGCGATTCGGTCCAGCGGTTCGGGAGATATCCTTGGGACAGACAGAACCCCCCCAAAAAAAAACACAACAACAACAACAAACAAACAAAATAACAGACAAACCAGACGATCGCAATAGTCCGTCTTGGTGACGGACTAATCAATGAGAGAGAGAGAGAGAGAGAGAGAGAGAGAGAGAGAGAGAGAGAGAGAGAGAGAGAGAGAGAGAGAGAGAGAGAGAGAGAGAGAGAGAGAGAGAGAGAGAGAGAGAGAGAGAGAGAGAGAGAGAGAGAGAGAGAGAGAGAGAGAGAGACATTGGATGACACAGTCATGACAGGAGTCGGTTGTGTAGCCAATATCGTCAGATGTACGAATACGAATGTTTTTTTGTTTTTTTTGTTTTTTACTGAGGATGGAACAGATAAGCAGGGTAGGTATTTTTTCTACACCATTGCCCTCAAACAAAATAAACAACAATCAATGGAGAAGAGAGAGAGAGAGAGAGAGAGAGAGAGAGAGAGAGAGAGAGAGAGAGAGAGAGAGAGAGAGAGAGAGAGAGAGAGAGAGAGAGAGAGAGAGAGAGAGAGAGAGACTAAGAGAGAGAGAGAGAGTGAGAGAGAGAGAGAGAAAGAGAGAGAAAACTTGAAAACTTGAAACTTGAAAACTTAAACTTTATTTTCCAAGGATATAGATTTTAGGCAATGCCTATTCTTCCAATCTGTCCTTGATACATATAATACTAACACAGAACACAAAACATGGCAAGGCATACTATTACACAAAGGTAGCAAAGCAGTTGATATTATGAAACATAGATTGGCTGAGATATGGGTTTATAAAACTTGCATAATGTTTTAATACTCGCGCGTGTATACAAGCATGCAACCATACTTACACACTAGCGCGCATGAGTGAGAGAGAGAGAGAGAGAGAGAGAGAGAGAGAGAGAGAGAGAGAGAGAGAGAGAGAGAGAGAGAGAGAGAGAGAGAGAGAGAGAGAGAGAGAGAGAGAGAAAGAGAGAGAGAGAGAGAGAGAGAGTGAGAGAGAGAGAGAGAGAGAGAGAGAGAGAGAGAGAGAGAGAGAGAGAGAGAGAGAGAGAGAGAGAGAGAGAGAGAGAGAGAGAGAGAGAGAGAGAGTCCATTATTCATTGACTGACTCTTTTATTATTATTCTTTTTTAGCACACCTTTTCATTAGCCAAAAGATTCCCCAGTATTCACTGCTACCAAGAAGCCAAACATTCCGCCGAAACACATTGGCAAGAACCAGCATACACTTGTGATCATTGTCAAACAATCCAGGAAGTTCAATAGTATGACTCCACACGGAAACCGGAAATGATCGTTAAGTATTGTGACCCGGAAGCTGAACTGTGGCCATTACATAAAGATGTCTGCCATAGTTAATTCTTCTTCTTCTTCCGCGTTCCCAGGCCATATGGCCATAATGGGTAAGGTACGCATGTGTCTGGTTTTCAGTTTTCACTGGTCTCCCCGCTACGTACAGCTGACACATTCCGATTTCGGAACAAGTTAATAATTTCTTCTTCTTCTGTGGTGGTGACCACAAAGTTTTCAGATTTGTGGTGGTGACCAACTTCTAATTTACAGAAGTAAAACGCACTCACACGGGGATGAGACTATAGAGAAAAAATAAGCTGAGAAAACCCCCACCCCGCCTTCTGGAGCCTACTTACTGTTTGTTATTAGGTATTAGGTGCTTTATAGTCACAGAGGCATATCTGTAAAATTCGGGTTGCTCCCACCTGGAGAGCGCGTCGCAGCCAGAGGCGCGCCACCCATAAAAAAAATTGCATGCTATTTTTGTGTGTGATTGATGAGGAAGGAAAGAGTGGTGGTAAATCTTGACCAAATGACAACTTTTTTGTTGCCACTGGGTTTAACGTGTGCTAAGTGCATGGGCACACGGGACCTCGGTTTATCGTCTCATCCGAAAGACTCCACATTCAGACCGTAAGGCCTAGTGCAAAGTGAGAGGAAAATTCCCCTGTACCCAGGTTCGAACTCGGTTTTACTTGACACGAAGCGAACTGTGCCACTCTACGCCTAGATGTTATTGATAGTCTTGTTGCCTTGTTGATGAAACACATGTTAAGTTCAGTAGGGGGGGGGGGACCTATAGGCCTTTATTTCACAGTATCTGGACAAGACCGATCCGGCTAGCGTAGCGCTCACCGGGGACAAACCCTGACCGGCACAGCTCCTGCCCTTTATTTACCACTAATTTGATCTATGGCTCCTTATTCCCGAATTATGTGTTTTTCTTCTTTGTTTTCTTCCATGGTGTCGTCCATTTTCTGGAACATCACTACTGTCAGATGAACGGCTGTAAGATCAACGACTGTCAAACCACGGCTATCAGAATCTAGAAAGACAAACAGACCAGACAGTCAGACAGACAGACACACACACTTCTTTCTTCCACTTATTTAGGGTTTTCCGTACGGGACTTACGCGTCTAATGCGAACCCGGCCTAAGAGGGAATTTAATACGTGACGTGTGGGGGGTTGTCTTTAAATACAGAAACGCTTTATGTGCTCAGGGGGAGTTAATGTGTGTGGGTGTAGCTTGCACTGGGACTACGTTTACATTGCTTTGCCATCTTGTTTATACTTAGGCTATGTAGCCTAATCAAAGATATTCTAAAAGGGTAAGATGGACTACTTAAGAGCTCGGCGGACCGGGCTGATGGAGTTATCGTTAGTGGGGCCAGTACACTTTTCACAGTGGAGGCTATCCAAAAACTCAGACTGGAACTTGAATGGAGAATTCAACTGGCCTATCGATGTGTAAAAGGTGTCCTATTTAAAAGGGACATAACCAGTGTTTCTGTCCTCACTACTCATATAGGGAAAAGAGACCGGATGCTTATCTTCCCCTATACAGTCTTTGGCCTAATATCCATCAAGCACTGTTACAAGATGGGGAGAGGAGGCAGAATGGAAATTAAGTATAAGCCAATTCAGGTTTGTCACAGAGAGAGTTTAATTGCGTTGTGTGATCTGACGTAGCAGGTGGCAGTCAATGTACCTGTATGTATATTATTTTAACCTGTAACAGTCAAAACATCTGTCACACAGGCAGGCTTAGGCCTATTCTAAGCAAGACAAAGTGAAAGTTGGTTTGGCTACTCTTTGAAAAGGTCGAATACTACAGCTTGATAAACTGAAAATGAAAGGTGAACGAAAATCTGTTTATGTGTGTGTGTGTGTGTGTGTGTGTGTGTGTGTGTGTGTGTGTGTGTGTGTGTGTGTGTGTGTGTGTGTGTTGGGGGTTTGTGTGTGTGTGCGTGTGCGTGTGCGTGTGCGTGCGTGCGTGTGGTTAAAGATGATGATGATGAGGAGGAGGAGGAGGAGGGGGAGGAGGAGAGGGAAGAGCAGGAGGAGGAGGAGGAAGATGATGATGTTTAATGGCGTACATACATGTGTGTGCGTACGTGTTTGCGCGCGTATGGGTGTATCCCTCTGTGCGTGTGTGTTTGCCGCGCGGGGTGTGTGGTTTGCATTAGCATGCAAACAGGTTCTACATTTTTACTGATGAGCAGCAGACTGATGAATAGGCATAGTGAACATGATTATCAAGCACGGTGTGGACACAGCACACACATGTACATAACACAAGAACTCTTCATATTTCCACGCGTGCAAGAATAGAACTGCGTTCTCCCCCTGAGGACACAAACCCATCCCCACTGGGTCTTTCCATTCCTATGTGCCAATCTCTTTCTCTCCCCCTCCTCTCACTCTCTTTCTCCCTCTGTCTGTAAAGCACGTATGCACGCTGTCATTATTAGTTCCCGAGCGAAGCTTCTGGAAGTCTTGCTTTTGTTTTTTTCTGTCCGTCCGTCCGTGCGTGTGTGCGTGCGTCCGTCCGTGCGTGCGTCCGGCCGCGTTTTCGTTGACAACCATTCAATCAGTTTCAACCACGTTTAGTGTACAAGTTTGTATAGGATGTTGCCTATCGACTAATTGCTTTAGTTTTATTTTAAGTTCAAGGTCATCCAGGTTGTTCCTGAGGGTGATCCAGGGTGGTCCTTGGTGGTGGATGTTTTAAATAAAGTTTATTGACATAATATAATGCAGTGCACACACATTATTTCATGAGCACAGCAAGCTATAAGCTTATAAGCGCACTCAAAAACGTTTCAGTTACAAATATAAGGCTGCATCATGAATGTACTTGAATAGCTAAGAGAAAATCAATTGCATTGGAATAAGAAAAAATAAACTAAGCGAAGATCATCATGCATCCATTTATAACTAAAGCAAACAAACAATAGAAGTAACAAAGAAAAGAGAAGTGGTGGATCACCTGGATCACCTGGACCACCCTCCGGAACACCCTGGATCACCCTCAGGCTGATCCAGTGTGCTCCTGAGGGTGATCCATGTGATCCACCACTCTGGATCACCCTTAGGAACAACCGGCATTGGCCTGAGGGTGATCCAGAGGGTATTCCAGGCTGATTCTGAGGGTGATCCAGGTGATCCACCTCTCAGGAACAACCTGGATCGGTCTGAGGGTGATCCAGAGGGTATTCCAGGCTGATTCTGAGGGTGATCCAGGTGATCCACCTCTCAGGAACAACCTGGATCGGTCTGAGGGTGATCCAGAGGGTATTCCAGGCTGATTCTGAGGGTGATCCAGGTGATCCACCTCTCAGGAACAACCTGGATCGGTCTGAGGGTGATCGAGGTTCCTCCCGAGGGTGCTCTATGGTGCTCCTGATGGTGATCCTGGTCAGCCACCACTAAGGATCACCCTGGATCGTGAAGGGAAGAGGAGGTAGGGGGCGTAACGGGCAAAGAAAATGTCTGCCGCTAAGTTCAGCTGCTCGAGAACTTATCAGCCGCTCGGCGATCCACTTGTTTTTCGTGTGTTTATTATTGAAAACCGTCTGACTCATCACGAGAAGCATAGATGCCAAAACTAAATAGCAGGGACAAAAGTCGGAAACTGTTCCTTTCCATTTTCTTTCGCCAGTGCAGTCTTTATTTAGACTTCGTTTTCATTTTGTATGAGAGCAGAAAGAAAAAACCCGGGCAAATGTTTTTGTTTTCTGAAAAGGGGACAGGCTCATACCATCTTGTACTATAATCCCCCCCCCCCCCCCCCTCTAATTTTCGCATTAAAAATGTTCACTGAGAAGCAACATTCTGCCATTATTGGGAAAGGGATAGGGTTAGGATCAGCCTAGCATTATTCTCATAGAAGTGAACGAGGCAGACTTTGAGATTGAGGGTCGTAAACATTAGGGGTTGACTAAAGTACAAGATGGCCCAGGCTTGAACAGTGTAACTTATGACTACATTGAAAAGCAGTGGTTTTACTTGTTTTTCTCCTGTTTCGTTATTTTTGATGGGGCACAAGCCACAAACCTATAACTCACTTTGTCGGTCTGTCTGTCTGTCTGTCGGTCGGTCGGTCTGTCGGTCGGTCCAAAATTGTCGCACATATTGCCAAAACTGTCGCACATATTGTAAAAGAGAAAAAAATACTTGGGCATAAAGTAACATTTCAGTTGTCATATCTACAGTCCTTAGGTATGGAAAGAATTGTATACTGAACAGAGCACATGAATCTTCATTTTAAAGCGTACAAAATAATAAACATACGTAATACAGACACTGCAACAGACACGACGAGTATGCGGTGCTTCTTTCGATGAGCATAAGTAGGATAAATAGTTTTAAATGTTTTCCTAAAGATGTAAAAACTTACGAAATGGTGCCGAGATAACATTCTGGTTTACAGATTAAAATTATTGAAAAGCCAGGTTAGGCGACTCAGTGTATGTAATGATTGGAGTGGTAAAAATAGACCGCTGCCACAAACGATTGCGAATCCGCGCTTGTTTCTTTATATCACTATATACCAGTAACCAAGCAGGTCACTAAGAAGTCGTCAAAGCCATGAGCGACTAACGCTGTTGTGAGTTTTGAGTCGTTTAACAGCCATGAGCAACATACGATGTTGTGAATTTTGAGCAGTCTAACAGCCATGAGCGACTGACGCTGTTGTGAGTTTTGAGTCGTCTAACAGCCATGAGCGACATACGCTGTTGTGAGTTTTGAGTCGTCTAACAGCCATGAGCGACTGACACTGTTGTGAGTTTTGAGTCGTCTAACAGCCATGAGCAACATACGATGTTGTGAGTTTTGAGCAGTCTAACAGCCATGAGCAACATACGATGTTGTGAGTTTTGAGCAGCCTAACAGCCATGAGCGACTGACGCTGTTGTGAGTTTTGAGCAGTCTAACAGCCATGAGCGACTGACGCTGTTGTGAGTTTTGAGTCGTCTAACAGCCATGAGCGACTGACACTGTTGTGAGTTTTGAGTCGTCTAACAGCCATGAGCGACATACGCTGTTGTGAGTTTTGAGTCGTCTAACAGCCATGAGCGACATACGCTGTTGTGAGTTTTGAGTCGTCTAACAGCCATGAGCAACTAACGCTGTTGTGAGCAACTAACGCTGTTGTGAGTTTTGAGTGGTCTAACAGCCATGAGCAACTAACGCTGTTGTGAGCAACTAACGCTGTTGTGAGTTTTGAGTCGTCTAACAGCCATGAGCAACTAACGCTGTTGTGAGCAACTAACGCTGTTGTGAGTTTTGAGTGGTCTAACAGCCATGAACGACATACGCTGTTGTCAGTTTTGAGTGGTCTAACAGCCATGAGCAACTAACGCTGTTGTGAGCAACTACACTGTTGTGAGTTTTGAGTTGTCTAATGTCATAGGCGACATACGCTGTTGTGAGTTTTGAGTTGCTTAACTGTCAAAGACAGCATACGGTGTTGTGCGTCAAGTAGGCTACTATAAAAAGGACTTCGCGTATCTTTGTTATTATTCAATCTGGATCATTCGAACGTACTAACACATACACTTGTCAAGATATAGGCCTAGTTCTGTTCTCTTCGATCAAGGTCAGACGTGGAAAAAAACCACAACAGACAGCATCTACGCACACACATGTAGAATAGTCAATAATTAGCAGTGTTGGGTCTCCCTTTGACGGGTACGGGCCAGACTGAAACAATAATGAAGGCTGCGTGAAAACTCGGTTGTCTATCTGTCTCTCTGTCTATGTTTGACTGACTGTCCGTCTGTATGCCTGACTCTGTTTCTCTACCTGTCTGTTTGTCTGACTGACTGACTCTGTTTTCTTACCTGTTTGTCTGTCTGTCTGTATGCCTGACTCTGTTTCTCTACCTGTTTGTCTGTCTGTCTGACTGACTCTGTTTCCATGTCTGTCTGTCTGAGTGACTCTGTCTTGTTCCCTACCTGTCTGTCTGTCTGTCTGTCTGTCTGTCTGTATGACTGACTCTGTAACTGATTCTGTCTGTATCCCAACCTGTCTGACTGTCTGTATTTCTCTCTCTCTCTCTCCCTCTCTCTCTCTCCCTCCCCCCCCCCCTCTCTCTCTCTCTCTCTCTCTCTCTCTCTCTCTCTCTCTCTCTCTCTCTCTCTCTCTCTCTCTCTCTCTCTC
>CM065684.1:28140356-28145356 GCA_017654935.2 Phymorhynchus buccinoides
TCTTCTCTCTCTCTCTCTCTCTCTCTCTCTCTCTCTCTCTCTCTCTCTCTCTCTCTCTCTCTCTCTCTCATCTCTCTCTCTCTCTCTCTCTCTCGCTGATGTGATCTCTTTCCCATGAATCCTCCCAAAAGACAGTTTATTTTTGTTTTACTCCCAGGGCTCCCATTGCGTGTTTTACATCATGTACAAAAACAGTTGCGGTTGTCAATTGAAATAACTTATCCTGGCAGTATGCGAGCTGTTTGCGAGAGAGAGAGAGAGAGAGAGAGAGAGAGAGAGAGAGAGAGAGAGAGAGAGACGACGAGAGAGAGAGAGAGAGATAGAGAGAGAGGAGAGAGAGAGAGAGAGAGAGAGAGAGAGAGAGAGAGAGAGAGAGACAGAGAGAGAGAGACAGAGAGAGAGTTAGTTAAAACTTAAAACTTCAAATACACTATTTTACAAGGATAAGAATTTAGGATAGGCCGAGAGAGAGAGAGAGTGAGAGAGAGAGAGATAGAGAGTGAGAGAGAGAGAGAGAGAGAGAGAGAGAGAGAGAGAGAGAGAGAGAGAGAGAGAGAGAGAGAGAGAGAGAGAGAGAGAGAGAAAGAGGCAAAGAAACAGAGACAGAGAGAAACAGAGACAGCGAAAAACAAAAGACAAAGACAGAGATAGAATTGCCAGAGATTATAATGGGAATACAATCAAAAGTGAAAACCCAAGCACAGTAAGCCAGCTTTCGTTTTCGATTGCGGATGTTTATCCTGCCCCACGCCCAAAGTCTTCATTCAGACTTGCTTAATCCAGGAGACAAACATTGACTGATAAAACGAAATGTTTCGTCTTTTGTTTTCATCCAATCCCAGAAATCCCATATGATGCTTGACATTTTTGTTATTACTATAAGTCATGCTTTTTTTTCTCCTCGCTAGAACTGATCCTTCTGAGAATTCTTCCCACATAGCTAAACGCTTCGCTTAGATTCCTAATCAAACCACAGGACCGCTGAAATATTTCCCTTTCTTATTCTCATACCGTATCCTACACCTTGCCTCGCTTTTGATATCCCGATAAATACCCGACAATTAATCTTCCCTAACCCCTTTCCAGTTTGCGATGGCTTGGAGCCAAAACGGACTATTTCTAGATAGTACATTGACCTATTATTGATGCTATTGCAAAAACTAAGAACTTGTATTAAAAAAGACTGCAAATGATATAAAATGGGGATTATCCTTTTTATATTTATGCAGTCTTTTTTTATACAAGTTATTAGTTTTCGCAATAAGTTCAATAATACGTCAATGGACTGTCTCGAGATAGTCCGTTTTGGCTCTAAGCAATCGTTTGTTCAGTGGGGTTTCCGTGGCTTTCTCTACAATCTGTCCGTAATTCGACAGTAATCGTTCTCAATCTTCCTCCTTTGTGGAGAGGCACGTCATCAATTAACGTGGATATCTGGCTTGTGGAATGGGTGGACCGCATTATCAGATTCGTGTAGATTGCAATTTTAATGGTTTGTAAATCCTTTATCTTCGTGGAATTACAATGTATGTTTGGCTAGGCTCAGGGTCAAGCTGGATCTGGATCTGGATCTGGGTCTGGATTTGGAGGTATGCGTCGCAGACGCCACTTCTGACGATAGACGCGACGGAACTGTGATGGGAACGAAAAAGGATCTTATTGTTTTGGGTGCCTAACGAGGATGAAATGAAAAATCAGAGAAAGAGAGAAACTTGAAAACTTTATTACGCAAGGATTGAGATTTTAGGCCAAGCCTATTCTTATAATCTGTCCTTGGGACGAAAACAAGACTAATACTTCTTCTTCTTCTTTTTTTTCTTCTTCTTCTTCTGCGTTCCCAGGCCAAAAAGCCATAATGGGTAAAGTACGTATGTGTCCGTTTTCAGATTTCACTGGTCTCCCCGCTGCGTACAGCCGACACATTCCGATTTCGGAGGAGCTCAAATGAGAAAAGTTATTTGGAAGGTTTTTGTGTAAAAAGGCAGGAGAATGGGCCAATAAGTCAGAAGGATAGTAGATGACAGTAAGCAAAGGAAAAAGGCAGAGTCAAAGAGAATGGCAGATCAGAGGAAGTTACAAACACAGAACTTCCAGAAGGTGGGTGAACTATTTTTAAGAAAGATCCCCCGGTATGGCCACGGGGAGAAGATTAATACAAAACGATAAGGAAAACAGAGAGAGAGAGAGAGAGAGAGAGAGAGAGAGAGAGAGAGAGAGAGAGAGAGAGAGAGAGAGAGAGAGAGAGAGAGAGAGAGGCCCGTGGGGATACCGGGGGTCTTTTGTATAAATAGTTCCCACATCGTCTGGAGGTTCTGTCCTTGTAGCTTCCTCTAATATGTCACTCTCTTTGACTCTGCCTTTTCCAATTGCTTACTGTCATCTACTATCTTTCTGCCTTTCCGGTCCATTCTCCTGCCTTTTTTCAAGAAACACTTTCAAAAAAACGATTTCCTCCAACCGAAGTCGGACATGTTGGGCCTGTTGAGAGAGAGAGAAAGAGGAGAGAGAGAGAGAGAGAGAGAGAGAGAGAGAGAGAGAGAGAGAGAGAGAGAGAGAGAGAGAGAGAGAGAGAGAGAGAGAGAGAGAGAGAATGAATCTGAACAGGCAATCACAAAGAGGCAAACCTACAGACAGACAATGCGTCGTATTGTCATTGAGTAGCAGACACCCAATCGATTTGAGCTTACCTCTTTGCTTTGTCATTCCTCAAACTGTTTGATATTCCCCTCACTGAAGCCGATCTGTCTTCCTAACCCGCTAAACCAACGCATTTTCTGTGCTAACTCTTATCTATACTGGTCTCCAAAAGTTAAGGGCCGGCTTCTGTTTTCAGTAGCTTGATATCTATTTATTGTACACTAAGACAACAATGAAGAAAATGGCCAAACTTAGGCTACTCAATCACTTTCCTTCCTGTTGCACGTGCCTGAACCAGTTTGGCAGACATTGCAGTTCAGCAACAGCGTTTTCAGGTACGCTTAAAATGTGGCAAATTCACGAGAATTTCACGAAAGTTTGGTCTCTTTTCGCTGAAGAATTAGGGCTGATGCAGGTTTCGTGCCTATTGCACGTGCAAGGCATGACTGTAGTGAACACTGCTTAGCAAAAGTTAGACACGAATGTGTATTTAAGGGCGGCAACCAGAGCTCTCAATAAGCATGCCTCCAAGACAGAAGAGAGAAGATCGTTCTTCCGGCCCTTAAATTTTGGAGACCAGTATAAATCGGACCACGAGACCGCTGGAATCTTTCCCATTTTCATTCTAGATCCTCTATCTCACTTTACGTCTGGCTTTGTTTCTCTGATCTCCGAATAATGCCCTTCAAATCTTTCCTAGCCCCTTTTCTTGTTTGTTGAGGGTTTTTTAGAAGCTTTGCGGTAATCTGTTCGTAATTCGACAGTAATCTTTCTCATTCTAACACCCTTTGTGGAGAGGCACGTCCGTCAATGAACGGGGATATTGGGCTTGTGGAATTGTTGGACCACACCAAAGATATTCTACAAGGGTAAGATGGATTACTTAAAAGCTCGGCGAACCGGGCTGATAGAGTTATCGTTAGTGGGGACGTGTACACTATTCACAGTGGAGGCTATCCAAAAACTCGGACTGGAACTTGAACGGAGAATTCAACTGGCCTATCGATGTGCAAAATGTGTCACGTTTCAAAGGGACATAACCAGTGTTTCTGTCCTCACTACTCATATAGGGAAAAGAGACCGGATGTTTATCTTCCCCTGTACAGTCTTTGACCACACTTCGAATATTCTGTAGATTGTATTTCATGAATCGAAATTCCTTTCTGTTCCTTTCCGTTCTGTATGATTGTGTTGCTTTGTTTTAATTCCCTCACATCACCCCAGTTTGTGGCAAGGGTCATCGTGGAGGCTTACGGCTCAAGTTGTCGATGTAGAAAACGATGATGATGATGATGATGTGTTTGCATGTAAACGTGCACTCGGTGTGTGTGTGTGTGTGTGTGTGTGTGTGTGTGTGCGTGTGCGTGCGTGCGTGCGCCCGTGCGTATGTGTGCGTATGCGGGTGCTCATATATGTATGTGTGTGTTTTTATCAGGTATTTTTTGCAGGTCGTAAGACCCATATGCGTGTATATGTGTGTGTGGTTGTATGTGTGTGCGCGCGCGCACGCCCGCGTGTGTGTATATGTATATGTGTGTGCATAAACAATGGAAAGACGTTTAAAGGACAAAATGAAGGACAAAGGGACACAAACTGGAACAAGTGCAACGCCGAGCGGCTGCAAAGTCCCCTCGCAGCATCGCCGAGCTACTCCGAAATCGGAATGTGTCGGCTGTACACATACATAAAAACGCATCAAAGCAGCACGTAACTACATACAAACGCATGAAAACAGCACGAAACCGAATAGTTTTTGATATATAGCCTTAGGGTTCGGACCCGTGATTTGAGCGCGCGCGATCATGCGCACACGAGCGCACAGAAACATTCATGATAACTGTGTTATAGACCATTCATCAAGAAATGTTGTGGAAAAAAACTGCATTGAAATACATGCAAAACTTCGCGAGATATTAGCGATTATGTGTTTCGGGGTTTGAACCCCGTAACTGGCGCGACCTTGACCTTAATGTAAAACTAAATACATCAGTGGATAGCTTGCATCTTGGCAAACTAGTATGCCAAATTTGATGATGATAGACTGAATAGTTTTTGAGAAAAACGGACGAATAACCGGACGGACGGACGGACGGAGGCACGCCGGAGGCACGCCGGAGGCACGCCGGAGGCACGCCGGAGGCACAGACGGATCAGACAGAAACAATACCCCCCGAACCTTCGGCTCGGGGACTAACAAGGGAAGAGACTATCTTCAAAAAGGGTTAGGGAGATGGAGGAACAGCCGCAAAGAATGCAAAAGAAAATGTTGTGTGAAAGATGAACAAAACATGAATGAAAAGACGAAGAGAAGTTTTTAAAAAAAACCACACACGCCCCCGAAAACAGACGCATCTGCAAAGAGG
>CM065684.1:28157856-28160356 GCA_017654935.2 Phymorhynchus buccinoides
ATGTCTGTTGTAGTCGTTAATGTGTTTCTTATGTCTGTTGTAGTTGTTAATGTGTTTCTTATGTCTGTTGTAGTCGTTAATGTGTTTCTTATGTCTGTTGTAGTCGTTAATGTGTTTCTTATGTCTGTTGTAGTTGTTAATGTGTTTCTTATGTCTGTTGTAGTCGTTAATGTGTTTCTTATGTCTGTTGTAGTTGTTAATGTGTTTCTTATGTCTGTTGTAGTCGTTAATGTGTTTCTTATGTCTGTTGTAGTCGTTAATGTGTTTCTTATGTCTGTTGTAGTCGTTAATGTGTTTCTTATGTCTGTTGTAGTCGTTAATGTGTTTCTTATGTCTGTTGTAGTCGTTAATGTGTTTCTTATGTCTGTTGTAGTTGTTAATGTGTTTCTTATGTCTGTTGTAGTCGTTAATGTGTTTCTTATGTCTGTTGTAGTCGTTAATGTGTTTCTTATGTCTGTTGTAGTCGTTAATGTGTTTGTTATGTCTGTTGTAGTCGTTAATGTGTTTCTTATGTCTGTTGTAGTCGTTAATGTGTTTCTTATGTCTGTTGTAGTCGTTAATGTGTTTCTTATGTCTGTTGTAGTCGTTAATGTGTTTCTTATGTCTGTTGTAGTCGTTAATGTGTTTCTTATGTCTGTTGTAGTCGTTAATGTGTTTCTTATGTCTGTTGTAGTCGTTAATGTGTTTCTTATGTCTGTTGTAGTCGTTAATGTGTTTCTTATGTCTGTTGTAGTCGTTAATGTGTTTCTTATGTCTGTTGTAGTCGTTAATGTGTTTCTTATGTCTGTTGTAGTCGTTAATGTGTTTCTTATGTCTGTTGTAGTTGTTAATGTGTTTCTTATGTCTGTTGTAGTTGTTAATGTGTTTCTTATGTCTGTTGTAGTCGTTAATGTGTTTCTTATGTCTGTTGTAGTTGTTAATGTGTTTCTTATGTCTGTTGTAGTTGTTAATGTGTTTCTTATGTCTGTTGTAGTTGTTAATGTGTTTCTTATGTCTGTTGTAGTCGTTAATGTGTTTCTTATGTCTGTTGTAGTCGTTAATGTGTTTCTTATGTCTGTTGTAGTTGTTAATGTGTTTCTTATGTCTGTTGTAGTCGTTAATGTGTTTCTTATGTCTGTTGTAGTTGTTAATGTGTTTCTTATGTCTGTTGTAGTAGTCGTTAATGTGTTTCTTATGTCTGTTGTAGTTGTTAATGTGTTTCTTATGTCTGTTGTAGTCGTTAATGTGTTTCTTATGTCTGTTGTAGTTGTTAATGTGTTTCTTATGTCTGTTGTAGTTGTTAATGTGTTTCTTATGTCTGTTGTAGTTGTTAATGTGTTTCTTATGTCTGTTGTAGTTGTTAATGTGTTTCTTATGTCTGTTGTAGTTGTTAATGTGTTTCTTATGTCTGTTGTAGTTGTTAATGTGTTTCTTATGTCTGTTGTAGTTCGTTAATGTGTTTCTTATGTCTGTTGTAGTGTTAATGTGTTTCTTATGTCTGTTGTAGTCGTTAATGTGTTTCTTATGTCTGTTGTAGTCGTTAATGTGTTTCTTATGTCTGTTGTAGTGTTAATGTGTTTCTTATGTCTGTTGTAGTTGTTAATGTGTTTCTTATGTCTGTTGTAGTTGTTAATGTGTTTCTTATGTCTGTTGTAGTCGTTAATGTGTTTCTTATGTCTGTTGTAGTCGTTAATGTGTTTCTTATGTCTGTTGTAGTCGTTAATGTGTTTCTTATGTCTGTTGTAGTCGTTAATGTGTTTCTTATGTCTGTTGTAGTTGTTAATGTGTTTCTTATGTCTGTTGTAGTCGTTAATGTGTTTCTTATGTCTGTTGTAGTCGTTAATGTGTTTCTTATGTCTGTTGTAGTCGTTAATGTGTTTCTTATGTCTGTTGTAGTCGTTAATGTGTTTCTTATGTCTGTTGTAGTTGTTAATGTGTTTCTTATGTCTGTTGTAGTTGTTAATGTGTTTCTTATGTCTGTTGTAGTCGTTAATGTGTTTCTTATGTCTGTTGTAGTCGTTAATGTGTTTCTTATGTCTGTTGTAGTCGTTAATGTGTTTCTTATGTCTGTTGTAGTCGTTAATGTGTTTCTTATGTCTGTTGTAGTCGTTAATGTGTTTCTTATGTCTGTTGTAGTCGTTAATGTGTTTCTTATGTCTGTTGTAGTTGTTAATGTGTTTCTTATGTCTGTTGTAGTCGTTAATGTGTTTCTTATGTCTGTTGTAGTTGTTAATGTGTTTCTTATGTCTGTTGTAGTCGTTAATGTGTTTCTTATGTCTGTTGTAGTCGTTAATGTGTTTCTTATGTCTGTTGTAGTCGTTAATGTGTTTCTTATGTCTGTTGTAGTCGTTAATGTGTTTCTTATGTCTGTTGTAGTCGTTAATGTGTTTCTTATGTCTGTTGTAGTCGTTAATGTGTTTCTTATGTCTGTTGTAGTCGTTAATGTGTTTCTTATGTCTGTTGTAGTCGTTAATGTGTTTCTTATGTCTGTTGTAGTCGTTAATGTGTTTCTTATGTCTGT
>CM065684.1:28162856-28170356 GCA_017654935.2 Phymorhynchus buccinoides
CATTCTGGTTTACAGATTAAAATTATTGAAAAGCCAGGGGAGGTGACTCATGGTTGGAGTGGTAAAAATAGACCGCGTGCCACAAACTATTGCGATTTCGCGCTTGTTTTTTTTTATATACATGTTATTGGTTTTCACACTAAGTTCAATAATACATCAATGGACTATCTAAAGATAGTCCGTTTTGACTCCAAGCCATCGTATTATTCTTAATGAAAACTCGCAAAATGAGTGTCCTCACCACCGCAACGACGATGATGCACGATGGTGCACGTTTTGCCCTAAGATAGCGACAACCACAAACTTGTTTTGAAATCAGTTTACCTCAGCGAGAGTCGGGTTTGGATTTGGGAAACCTAGCTATCAATGAGGTCATACCAGGCAGCGGGTTTTTTTTTGCCTGCTCTTATTATGGACTTTTAACTGCTGTGGGATCTTACGTGCCTCAAGCGCACGGGTCAGACTTGCTTTAAGTCCCGATCCGAAAGACTGGACGTTCAGATCGATTTTCCCGTCGTACTAGAAAGAGAGGGCGAGGCAGAAATCGAATCCGGGTCATTCACGCATTGAAATTGGCAGGCGAACGTCTTAGCCACTCTGCTACCTTCCTTGTTGCTTCTTTCAGTTTCTTAAAGGGGCACCCTGACGGCCGAGGTTTTTTTCTCTCCAAGAAGCACGTCGAGGTCACCAGAAAGACAGCCTTTTCAAGGATCGGAACACTCACTTTGCTCTGGTTTCCTAGAAATCAAACTGTCAAAACGGCGATTCCTCCTTGGCGGAGTTGCCGGAGAGATAAGCCATTTTGGCCTGGGTGGGTGGAGGCCACTGAGAGTGGCTGAAGCTTTTTCGTTTTTGTGGTGCAGTAAAACAAAAAGGAGCTATTTCCTTTGTTGTGAGCGAAACTCCTTTGGGTAAACTGTATACAAATGGTATAGAAAGGCTTGTATTGTGGAGATCCCCCAGCCCTCGCTTCGTGTGTTTGAGGAGACACACAGCATGTAGCCATTCTAAATTTGATGTAATTTATTTTTTACGTCACAGTTTGCAAGTTCTATCACTTTGTAGCAACTGGCCACCCCTTATTTTTCTAAAAAAAAAATGTTTGCAAGTCGCTTACTGGCATTTTGCGGTTTCAAGCTTCGACGCCATTCTTGCATTGTTGCTATGGTATTTGACCGAGTAATGGAGATAAGCAACTCTAATTTTCACGAAGTGCCCTCCCCTAGTTTTCCCCCCTGAAAATCGTGTATTGCATTGTTGCTATGGTATTTGACCGAGTAATGGAGGTAAACAACTCTAATTTTCACGAAGTGCCCTCCCTGGGTTTTTTTATTTTCTGAAAATCGTCTATTGGGTTAGTATATATTCCAAAAAGGTTATTAGCTAAAAATGTTCCTAAAATACAGCTTTATGTATGGTAAGAAAAGCAAAAACGGAAAAATAGAATTAACCGAGAAATGCAGGGGGGGGGGGGGGGGGGCACATCTTTACCTTTACCAATACCCCTTTATGTAATTACATAATTACATAATTGCATAATCACATAATCACACTTGTCGCCGTCAGCAAGCCACCAGAATGTGCAGACATCTGCAGTGTTGGTCGAGAAATTCGAGCAGCGCTCCTAAAACGCGTACAATTATTATGTAGGGTGACCAAAGATATTCTAAAAGGGTAAGATGGACTACTTAAGAGCTCGGCGAACCGGGCTGATAGAGTTATCGTTAGTGGGGACAGTACACTATTCACAGTGGAGGCTATCCAACAACTCAGACTGGAACTTGAACGGAGAATTCAACTGGCCTATCGACGTGTAAAATGTGTCCTGTTTAAAAGGGACATAACCAGTGTTTCTGTCCTCACTACTCATATAGGGAAAAGAGACCGAATGCTTATCTTCCCCTATACAGTCTTTGGGGTGACTTAAAAAAAAAATGTTATGTCAATACTATTGTGGCAGTACCATAGCCGATCAGGTTTAACCGAGGCGTGGTTACCGCTACACCTATCTGTATTGTTAAAAAATCGGGACTTTACTGGAGTTGCACTGCCTCCGGGCATATCCTCCAGTATTGTTCCCACCATCTTTGTATTTACAAATGTCCCATATGTGTCTGTTCCAGACCGAGAGGACGTAAAACACCATTTTTCTTCTAAAGAAAAATGCAACCCATAAAATCGCTAAATAAAAAAATAAAAGAATCAAGCTAATTATTACAACAGTTTGTTTTTGCAAGGTGCCTTGCAGAGTTTCTGGAAAAAAAACCAGTTTCCATGGTAGCCCATTTTCAGAAAAATCGCTTTTTGATGGATAAAACCACTTTCGCAGAAAACGTCCATTGTCTGGAAACTATCTGTTTTACAATCTGTCTTTTTCATGTCATATGTGGGCTCTAAAACTCGGTATATGATAGTACAGTCTTGAATGTAAAAGCATGGGTGCTACTTTTTCATTTTGACACTGATTTCACAGTATTTTAAATGTTGCCAGAAACTGAACTTCAGGTTTTTTTAATTCATCAAAAAAACATCAATAATTGACCACAAGCGATTTGGGGCGTTTTGAACTTAGTTGTTCTATCTTGGAAGTTTTCAAAGGCAATGTAATAATGTTACAAGGCTTATGAGAGGGTACCTTATCAGACTCAAACTGTCTCTGTCTATCATTTTAACTGTCTGTCTCTCTCGTTATATCTCTCTCTTAAGTTTGCTCTGAATCGTCCGACGGGGCTCTGCCCCTGTACCCTGCTGGGGCCATGGGTCCCTGGACCCCTGCCTTTCATTTTTTTCCTTCATTTTGGGGAGTAGCACCCATGCAAATGGTAAATGTAAAGAGCAAAAAAGATGGTCTTTAGAAAAATAGCTTGATGAGGTTTTTTAACCGATTTCGTGGGTTGCAAGCACACTTGCGTTTCCAATCATTTTATTCTAGCATTGTACAATCACACGTGATGGTGCAGGAAGAATTCCAACATTTCATGAACCGTCGCTTGGGTAATTAGCCTACTAAAGTCTAACAAATTAAAAGTCGCACATACATAACTTAGCATTGTTTCTCTTATTTGCGTGGTTATAGGCTTGACGGTGTTTTTTCCATTATTGGTGGAATAGAAATAATTTGATGTGATTTTGAATATGGCTGTAAATGCCTTTGAATTCAGAATCACGGGCATTGTTGGCCTTGGTTGGCAAACCAAGCCTCTGTGAAGTCACAGTAATCATACTGGCTTCATTAAGTCAATGGTGACACATGTTAATTTACTGATCAAGTCGTATAAGTCCATAAGCAAGACAGCTGACACACGCGTCAACATTTTAATGGAAGAAACAGCTGGCTGGAAAGAAGGTAGGCCAATGCACAAACTAATCGCTCGCGATCTTTTTTTCCTTCTCAGTTTGCCGGTGTTTGCAAACAGGGAGAGGTCAAATATAATTGTGTGTGTGTGTGTGTGTGTGTGTGTGTGTGTATATATATATATATATATATATATGTGTGTGTGTGTGTGTGTGTGTGTGTGTGTGTGTGTGTGTTAAAGGTGTGTGTGTGTGTGTGTGTGTGTGTGTGTGTGTGTGTGTGTGTGTGTGTGTGTGTGTGTGTGTGTGTGTGTGTGTGTGTGTGTATATGTGTTTGTATGAGTGTGTGGCTATGTGCCTTCGTGCATACGTGCCTGCGTACACATAATTATGCGTTGTCGCGTCTTTTCTTGTGCGTTTCATTTGCATGCATAAGAGCTTTTGCTTGTGCGCCCATGCGTGTGCGTATTTTTGAGTATGTACGTGTTTCGCCTGCGGTTACGTGAGTGTATGACAATGTATAACACCTATGCAATAATTATACCGTAGGCTATGACACGTGTTAAGCGTGTAAAGAGAATGCCGGGGAGGTGAGGTGACAGCTGCATGACGCACCGACCTACTAGTGTTAATACTCTAATTGCTATTTTGTACTCCCTGTTCTTTCTTTAACCATGTGGCGCTATTTCTGTTGGGCATTATAATACGATGGCTTGGAGTCAAAACGGACTATCTTTAGATAGTCCTTTGACGTATTATTAGATTTATTACGAAAACTAATAACTTGTATCAAACAATGACTGCAGAAATATAAAAAGGGAGTTTTGCTTGTTATATTTCAGCAGTCTTTTTTTTCTTTTTCTTTTTACACAAGTTATTAGTTTTCGTAATAAGTTCAATAATATGTCAATGGACTATCTAAAGATAGTCCGTTTTGACTCTAAGCCATCGAATATATTATCGTGAGTTTGGTTCATTGGTGAGTGTAGCCTGTAGACATTGACGTTAAAAAACAAACAAACAATCAAATATTATGTTTACAGTGCTTATCCTTTCAGTATGCCTAGTTATTAAATCAGGACGATAGCCATCGAGTGCAAGGTATGCTCACCAAGCAAATTTAATATTCTTAATTCAAAATCTTGGGAAGACATAGCAGTTGGGTCGATTGGAGCTAACTGTGACCAAATGCACTTCAAAGAGTACATAATAGTACGCGCGCGTGCGCGCGCGCGGGCGCGCGTGTGTGTGTGTGTGTGTGTGTGTGTGTGTGTGTGTGTGTGTGTGTGTGTGTGTGTGTGTGTGTGTGAGTGTGTGTATACATGCGTTTGGTTATAATCATATATATGGCTTGAGTTCTGTCATTGCCTCTCTAATAAGGAGAACAAACTAAGCTATCACTCTATGTTTTTTTAGAACATAGATCAAGATACCAAGTTAATATAACTGGTTTTGGTTTTAATGTTCGTTTCAAAGACATAGGGACAAAAAAGTTTAATTTTTTTTTTACATGTATATATACATATATGCGCATGTATGTGTGTCTGTGCGCGCGCGCGTACAAGTGCGCGTAAGGATGCTGGAAGTTCTGTGCTTGTAGCTTCCTCTAATGTGTCACTCTCTTTGACTCCGCCTTTTCCCTTTGCTTACTGTCATCTATCTTTCTGCCTTACCGGTCCATTCTCCTGCCTTTATTTGTTCACCCACGAAACATTTTCAAAAAGATTCCCTCCAGCCGAAGTCGGACTTGCTGCCCAGGCCTAACTATTTCTTAGTTAGGCGCATAGCGGCAGCATGACGCATATGCGCTCATGATTAACAGGAACCTGTCGGAGCGATCGAAAAAGAAGAAGAAGAAGAAGAATGCATATGTGCATACGCTTGTGTGTCTGCTGAACGTGCGCTTAGCAGCTGGCCACAGATCCCCATGTAAGTTAAAGATACACTGACGCACCACGATTAAGTCCCTTGTTGTTGTTTTTCTGGGTAGCTGTGACCCACATAGAAATGTCCCCATGTTCAAATTGAGGCTGCTCTTTAAACTGATGTTTTGCTTTGAATTTGGGGGCATTTGTATGGTAGTGAGACCTGGTCCAAACAAGATTTCTTTCCAGCTCTAAGAGGGACAACACGTGAAGCCTGTGATTTTGACACGTGATCTGGTGGGTCTTTAAAACCTGTTCTTAACCAGACGTAGTTCTGGTTGGTAAACATGTTCGGTGGATTAGGTTTTGCATACGAATAGAGTGTTGGACAACTAGCTTGGAAACAGCGATGTGGGCAAACACAGGTTGTGGCTCTTAACCGCGCCGGTTATGATATGCATACATCACGAAAGGAATCTTCAGCGCGAAAGAGTTCGACCGATCAAAACGAAGGAACACAGAGGTTCCCAAACCACAGCTTGAAAACCAAATACCTGTGTGCCAACCTGGTTTGCCAACCCCGCAGAAAATGGTCCCCAAAATGTGTTGGTGCGGTTCAGATGCAAAACTAGTTGGAAGTGTTGTCAAACACAGTTGGTAAACCAAGTGTTGGCTTAGTTAAGAACGGCCTTAATGACACTGTTTGAAGCAGCAGAAAGAAGAAAAAATAATGTGTTTAACGTTCCCCGATCTGGTACAGGTACATACGGGATATTTGTATATAATATACAGATGGTGGATCGATCCAGGAGATATTGCAGTACCAGGAAAGAGCCGTTGAGCAGGGGGGGGGGGGGGGGGGGGGGGGGGGGGGGGGGGGGGGGGGGGGGGGGGGGGGGGGGGGGGGGGGGGGGGGGGGGGGGGGGGGGGGGGGGGGGGGGGGGGGGGGGGGGGGGGGGGGTTATCTTGCTTAGTTTGGGTTTTCAATCCGACAAGATGGCTGACCCGGAAAAGCGGAAGCCTTTGTTGGCGCAGACGTCAGTCTGTCACATGGGTGGCGCTAATTGTCTCCCTTTGGAGCTTCCTGCCTGGAGAGAGAGAGAGAGAGAGAGAGAGAGAGAGAGAGAGAGAGAGAGAGAGAGAGAGAGAGAGAGAGAGAGAGAGAGAGAGACTCAACTCAACTCAACTCAGTTTACTGACTAGGCCTTCTGCCCATGTCACAAGGGAACAGTGGGTAGGGAGATAATGAACAATGGCATATTATTATTAATAATAAACACAGAATTCATTACAAAACCACAAACATTTTTGATCGCATATTGAGGGAACAGTGGGAGGGGTAAGGAATGCAGAATAGTTGGTTGTATGTAAGACATACAGCAATTTAAAGAATTCAAACAAGAAAACATAATCATAATTCATCAATCCATTCCGTGTCATATAGGGACAACGGGGAGGCAAAACAGCACTAATATAATTATTTTACATTCAGTAATAATTAACGAAGAATTGCCAAAAATAGGCTTCTTTTTTTCTTCTTTGTGCCTAATGGGAAAATCGGGAAGAAGAAAACTAAGAGGACACGGAATAATTCATGCAAAATGCACAAAGACAGTGTCATTCGTTGTGCCAATTTCACGAGGGAACGATGGAAGCACTGGTCTACAACAATGTTTATTTATCTAAACACATAAAAATATCAATTGGGGAGAGAGAGAGAGAGAGAGAGAGAGAGAGAGAGAGAGAGAGAGAGAGAGAGAGAGAGAGAGAGAGAGAGAGAGAGAGAGAGAGAGAGAGAGACAGAGAGAGAGAGAGAGAGAGAGAGAGAGAGAGAGAGAGAGAGAGAGAGAGAGAGAGAGAGAGAGAGAGGAGAGAGAGAGAGAGAGAGAGAGAGAGAGAGAGAGAGAGGGGAGAGAGAGAGAGAGAGAGAGAGAGAGAGAGAGAGAGAGAGAGAGAGAGAGAGAGAGAGAGAGAGAGAGAGAGAGAGAGAGAGAGAGGCAAGTAGGGGCCTACGTAGATCATTGAAACCGCTAAAGCCGCAAGCTGAAATGTCCATAAATATCCGATATTGTCGTTTTTATCTCATAACCGCAGACACGCCTCGGAAATTCAACCTTCACAGTAAGAAAATATAGATTTGAACGACTCTTCTCGGGTCCTTATAGGTAAGCACATAAGCTTACTACACAATCGATTAGCTAACGTGACATTGCTATATTTCTTTCTCCCCCCCCCCCAACCCCCCACCCCCACCCTGACATATCTGCGCACTAAAATTCCAACTAAGGTATACTAATCAAGTCCATCGAGTGTTGGTATGACGTCACCGATGCTATTGTGA
>CM065684.1:28182856-28187856 GCA_017654935.2 Phymorhynchus buccinoides
GGCCTAAATCTCACGCATAGTTTGAGATTCTAGGGGGTGATTTCAGAGGTCTATGGCGTAACTACGCACAATTTCTGCGTTTTCAGAAGCCCTGTAATATATGATACAATGATTCAGGCTTACTATCTTCGGCGCCGTGTAAACCTGAAATCACAATAGTCGCAATAAAGTCTCAACATCAGAAATGTTTCGAGCGTTTGCTCTTAATATTAAATATAAAGTATAATAAATCTAAACCTTAAAGAGGCTACGCCATGAAGACATTATACAATATTACCTTCAACCGTGCAACGACATTTTTTTCTATCCCACAATCTCGACAAAACCGACATTACATTTTTGCCTTGTGCACGTGACAAACAACCCCCCTTGTACATTGTCTCCAGCGACATTTCGCAGAAGGGCAACAGTTTGTGCCTTTACGTGAGGGAAATGAGCTGTTTAGGCGGAGTTATGGTCCTTAGCCAGGCGGTGTTCGATTTGAAGTCAGGTTTTTTGTGTTTTGTTTTTAGCAACGGCAAACTCATTCTCTTTGTTCTTTCTCTCTGTACCCTACCCTCCCCCCCCTCTCTCTCTCTCTCTCTCTCTCTCTCTCTCTCTCTCTCTCTCTCTCTCTCTCTCTCTCTCTCTCTCTCTCTTGCCTTCGAACAGCAAAAAAACAACAACAATGCCTTATGTTTGACCGAGGGGGAGTAAAAAATAAGGCCTCAGAGTAATCTCCCATTTGACCACCAAAGTCGCTCATTAATTTTACGCAAATTTAAAATCAGATTTGCATGTCCTTGGGGCTAAGAGGGGTGCGGTTACAAGTTGCAGTTATGCAGGGTGTGTGCATCCGAGTTCCAGGAGACGAGATTCATAAAAAAGGGGGAGGGGGAGGAGGGGGAGGGCGAGGAGGGGGGGGAGGGGGGGGGGCAACAACAGTAGAGAACAACTCAATTACAAGTTTTTAAGATTATTTTCCGAGGATGGATGGACCGGACCTGTCCATGAAATAAATAGACAGAGAAGTACGTAGCGCCTTGTACGAAACATGCTTGACCTCAACTCAAGGTGTCAGTTTTAGAGGTGAACGTTGGTCAAGGTCTCTGTGCACGTTAACATTTTCCACTCTTTTCCCCATGGCAATACAGTGATGATAGACCAGTCGTGATATGACTTGACTATCACTGCCTTGCTGTGTGGATATAGAGTGAACAATAATTCGCGTGTAGAAAAGACCTTCAGAAGCGGTGGTGGCACCGAAGTGCTTTTTCTTTTCCTCGTCCTCTTTTCACCATAACACTCTGGAAACCACTTTTTGTCGAACCAACACTTGTGTCGACGTGCGACAAAAGTACGCGACAAAAGTAGTTGTGTTGACAACAGTCGTTTCTAAGGTATCGACGAAAGTGGTTCAGTTCGACAAAAGTGGTTGAAAATGGTCATGTAAAGTGATTAAGTTCGACAACAGTCGTTAATGTCGACAAAAGTGATTAAGTTCGACAAAGGTCATTAAGTTTGACAAAAGTGGTTGAAACGGGTCGACAAAAGTGATTAAGTTCGACAAAAGTGGTTAAGTTCGACAAAAGTGGTTAAGTTCGACAAAAGTGAATAAGTTCGACAAAAGTGGTTAAGTTCGACAAAAGTGGTCTCTACATGTATGTAGTCTTTAACTTTGTCAAACAGTTCGATCAGGATTGAAATTAAAGTGGTCTTATTTTGTTCTCGTCCAAAGAGAATCACGCCCACAGCTCTCACATAACTGGGCAATCTTCTCTCGATTTGTCCAATCAGGAGCGGGCTTAGCTGGCAATGTTTGCCTTGCAGCCATGTTGGTTGACTGATTGGGATAGGTGAGTGGTCGAGGAAATGTTTGCTTTCGTCTTTTCACATCGACTGGAAATCTCTTCAAAATCGTTTTTAAATCAGGGTAGATTTTCTCTAGATAACGGTTGCCGCGCGAATAACGCTTACGCCAACGGGGCCTAAGAAACACTTTAGAAAACGTTTGCGGAAGAATATTACAAGCTCTTGTCCGATTGGTCAAAACAAATGAATTATTTTAACCAAACTTTACAAGAAATGTATTCACCCCATGCTAGTCACGTGATAGTTCGCCAAAAGATACCTTGGGAGTAGCCACTAAACGTTTTTGGCAAATGTCGGCGAAAGAGGCGTTTCTTAGCACCGTTTTTGCCGATTTGCGCTCACGCTACGTAACGTGTTAGCCCTTGTGAAACGGCCCCAAGGTCTTAAAAAAATTTTTTATCACAGATTTCATACCTTTCAAAAGTTTCCATGTTTTGGTAAGTTTACATTTCCAAAAAAAGTAATTAAAAAAAAGAGAAGATAAATGGCGTTGGAGGAAGTAGGGCAGTAATAATATTCCTTTCCATTTGTAATACCTTCCAAATGGGAGTCGTCTTGACAAAATAGCAAAAACACTTTGAGAGAAAAAACATCAACGGAACTAGGATACACAACTATTGATAAACAACACGCACACACGCACGCACGCACGCATGCGTGTACGCACGCACGCACGCACACACACACGTACACACACACACACACACACACACACACACACACACACACACACTCTCTCTCTCTCTCTCTCTCTCTCTCTCTCTCTCTCTCTCTCTCTCTCTCTCTCCCCCTCGCACAATCGCGCCAACCAAAGCCGCACACACACGCACGCACGCACACGCACACACACACTCACACACACACACACACACACGCGCGCGCGCGCACGCACACGCACATACGCACACGCACACGCACGCACACACACACACACACAAAGTGCGCGCGCGCACCAATGCACACGCGTACGCACACGCACGCATACTCTTTCTTGTGAAGTGGAATACCGTAACTAAAAATTAATTGTCACCAATTTGTTTCGACATTTTTTGCCATTCTTTCTGGAACTAAGTTCAGTTTTCACAGTCAGTTAACTAAGATGGTTGGCCCAGACCTACTTGCACGCTGACTGCGGAAAAAAGTTTTACAAATCTGTGTTGCCAAACTGTGCAAGCACGTAACAACAGATGTTGCAAAGAAAGCAACAAAGAACAAAGTGGAACTCAGTTAAAGAGGCACCCTGACGGATGCGCTTTTTGCAAGAAACACCTCGAGATCACCAGAAAAACACCCTTTACAGAGATCGCAACACTCACTTTGCTCTGTTTCCTAGAAATCAAACCGTCAAATCGGCGATTCCTCCTTGGCGGAGGTGCTGGAAGTCAGATTATCTCAGTGAAAGAGTTAGACCAAATCGTTTGCACTAAATGTCCACAATACAAGCCTTTTTATACATTTTTACTACAGGAGTTTCGCTCATAAAAAGGAAATAGCTCCATCTTTTTTTCTTTTCTTTTTTACTGTACTACAAAGAAGAAAAAGCTTCAACCACTCTCAGTGGCCTCCACCCGACCAAACTGGCCTCTCTCTCCGGCAACTCCGCCAAGGAGGAATCGCCGCTTTGACGGTTTGATTTGTAGGAAACTGGAGCAAAATGAGTGTTCCGATCCTTGAAAAGGCTGTCTTTCTGGTGACCTGGACATGTTTCTTGCAAAACCTCACCCGCCAGGGTGCCCCTTTAACCTGAGAGTGTACTGGCCGCAAAGCACTGTGAACAGATTGATGTGCACGCGCTGACACTGATCTTAACTCTTTAATGCCGTTTTGTATATGGCTAGCTATTTCCTGAGCTTCTCCTGAACAGACGATTTTCGGAGAAAAAAACACCTAGGGGAGAGCACTTCGTGAAAATTAGAGTTGATTACCTCGACTTACTCGGTCAAAACCATGGCGGCATGGCGTCGAAGCTTGAAACTGCAAGATGCGAGTCAGCGACTTGCAAACATTTGTTTTTTAGAATGACGCACGGTGTTCTAAGTGATGTAAGTCTACTCAAGCACACGAGGTGAGAGCTGGGGATCCACCTGATGGTAGAGTAACTTCCCTTGTTTGACCGATTGAATTAGGCGAGATCACTCCCACACTCCATGGAATTACTCCCCTTAATTATTTCCGAACAATTCCTATTAACCCAGCCCCATTCCGCCCTTGCTATGACTTTTATTGTCCTTTGCCCGACTTCGATCGGCAAAAGAGTATAAGTGTTTTTGTATGTCTGGCTGTCTGTTCGTTTGTCTGTCTGTCTGTCTATCTCACCCCCTCCCCTCTTTCTCTCTCTCTACCTCTCTCTCTACCTCTCTCTCTTTCTCTCACTCTTTCTCTCACTCTTTCTCTCACTCTTCTCTCACTCTTTCTCTCACTCTTTCTCTCACTCTTTCTCTCACTCTTTTTTTTACTCTTTCTCTCACTCTTTCTCTCACTCTCTCTCTCAATCCTTTCTCTCTCTCTTTCTCTCTCTCTTTCTCTCACTCTTTCTCTCACTCTTTCTCTCACTCTTTCTCTCACTCTTTCTCTCACTCTTTCTCTCACTCTTTTTTTTACTCTTTCTCTCACTCTTTCTCTCACTCTTTCTCTCACTCTTTCTCTCACTCTTTCTCTCACTCTTTCTCTCACTCTTTCTCTCACTCTTTTTTTTACTCTTTCTCTCACTCTTTCTCTCACTCTTTCTCTCACTCTTTCTCTCACTCTTTCTCTCACTCTTTCTCTCACTCTTTCTCTCACTCTTTCTCTCACTCTTTCTCTCACTCTTTCTCTCACTCTTTTTTTTACTCTTTCTCTCACTCTTTCTCTCACTCTTTCTCTCACTCTTTTTTTTACTCTTTCTCTCACTCTTTCTCTCACTCTTTTTTTTACTCTTTCTCTCACTCTTTCTCTCACTCTTTCTCTCACTCTTTCTCTCACTCTTTCTCTCACACTTTCTCTCTCTCTCACTCTTTCTCTCACTCTTTCTCTCACTCTTTCTCTCACTCTTTCTCTCTCACTCTTTCTCTCTCTCTCACTCTTTCTCTCACTCTTTCTCTCACTCTTTCTCTCACTCTTTCTCTCACTCTTTCTCTCACTCTTTCTCTCACTCTTTCTCTCACTCTTTC
>CM065684.1:28192856-28225356 GCA_017654935.2 Phymorhynchus buccinoides
ACACCCCATTCGTTCCTCTTTCCTGTGTATAATTATTATTTCTCTCATTTTCTTCAACCCCCTTTCCTTCTCTTCCCAAAAGATCTCTCTCTCTCTCTCTCTCCCCCCCCCTCTCTCTTCTCTCTCATCTCTCTCTCTCTTCTCTCTCTCTCCTCTCTCTCTCTCTCTCTCTCTCCTCTCTCTCTCTCTCTCTCTCTCTCTCTCCTCTCTCTCTCTCTCTCTCTCTCTCTTTCTCTCCGTTCTCTATCTCTCTCTCTCATCTCTCTCTCTCTCGTTCTCTCTCTCTCTTCTCTCTCCTCTTCTCTCTCTCTCTCTCTCTCTTCCTCTCTCCTCCCACAACACAAAGCGTGGTGAAAATGACTTTTGATGGTGTTTTCCTCTCTCTGTTGCAGTGTCACCAGCTGTCTACGGACCAGATTGAAGGTAAGCTCACATCTGTCGCCATCGTTGTTGACGTAGCTGCTCTGCCTAGTATGCGATCTTTATTATTCCATTCTTTATCGTCGCATTCTTTACCCCCCCTCTCTTTCCGTCCCTCTCCCTTCCCTCCCTGCCCATCCCTCCCTGCCCCCCCCCCCCCCCCCCCCCCAACTCCCCTCTATCTGTATATTGTATATCTGTGTTTCCGTCATTTTGTTTCTGTTGCAGTATCTATCCATCTCTTGCCTATATATATGTCAACAATAACAATAACAATATATTTTATTCAGGGTTTTTGCAGGCCTTCTGGCCCATATGAACATTTGTTAACAATTTGCTGCATTATGTAGCATTGGAGAGGTGAGATTTATCTCTAATAGATAAATTGCATATATGTCGTATCCCTCTAGTCTATGTCTATCCCTCTGAATCTGCTTCCCCTAACTCCCCTCTCTCTCTCTCTAATAGTATGTTGTCTGTCTATCTTTGCGTTTGTAAGTTTGTCTATGTTGCAGTCTCTGTCTATCTCTGGCCTATTTTTTATCACTGCATCTCTGTCGTCCCTCTCTCTACGCCCTCTCATCCCCACGCCCCACCCCCTCCCCTTATCTGCTTCCCAACTCCACTCTGTCTCTCTGTTGTCTATGTATATGTGCGTTTGTTAGTTTGTCTCTGTTGCAGTCTCTGTCTACCTCTGCCCTGTTTTTATCATTGCATCTCTGTCATCTCCTCTCCTATACCCCCCCCCCCCTTCCTCTCTATCTGCTTTCCAGCCCCCCCTCTCTCTCTGTTGTCTATGTATCTATGCGTTTGTTAGTTTGTCTCTGTTGCAGTCTCTGTCTATCTCTGGTCTGTATTTATCATTGCATCTCTGTCGTGGCTCTCTCTACGCCCTCTCACCCCACCCCACCATCCTTATCTGCTTCCCAACTCCACTCTACCTCTCTGTTGTCTATGTATATGTGCGTTTGTTAGTTTGTCTCTGTTGCAGTCTCTGTCTACCTCTGCCCTGTTTTTATCATTGCATCTCTGTCATCTCCTCTATACCCCCCCCCCCCTTCCTCTCTATCTGCTTTCCAGCCCCCCCTCTCTCTCTGTTGTCTATGTATCTATGCGTTTGTTAGTTTGTCTCTGTTGCAGTCTCTGTCTATCTCTGGTCTGTATTTATCATTGCATCTCTGTCGTGGCTCTCTCTACGCCCTCTCACCCCACCCCACCATCCTTATCTGCTTCCCAACTCCACTCTACCTCTCTGTTGTCTATGTATCTGTGCGTTTGTTAGTTTGTCTCTGTTGCAGTCTCTGTCTATCTCTGGCCTGTATTTATCATTGCATCTCTGTCATCTCCTCTATACCCCCCCCCCCCCCCCCTCCATCCCTCTCTATCTGCTTCCCAACTCCCCTCTCCCTATGTTGTCTATCTATCTGCGCGTTTGTTAGTTTGTCTCTTTCACAGTCTCTGTGTGTCTCTCTCTTGTCCATCTTACTTTGTATTTCAGTAGGTCTCTGTTTTTCTCTGGGGGGTTTTCTCACTCTCTGTGTGTATCTTTCAAGTGTCTGTCTATCTGTCCGTGTCTGCTTCTAGTTATGTCTTTATGTCTGTGTCTGTCTGTCTGTCTGTTTGTCTGTCTCTCTGTCTGTGTGTCTGTCTGTCTGTCTGTCTCTCTCTCTCTCTGACATGGGCAGATGGCCCAGTTCATTACATCGTTGATCGTTGTTCATTGTTCATGTTCATTGTTCTCTCTCTCTCTCTCTCTCTCTCTCTCTCTCTCTCTCTCTCTCTCTCTCTCTCTCTCTCTCTCTCTCTCTCTCTCTCTCTCTCCCCCAGTCTTTCTTTCCTTGCTTTATTTTTTAGTATCATTGAGTCACAAATGTAACTTTTAACCTTTCCTCCCAACCTATTTTGGTACTGAGGCTTTCAAACTATATTTTGCGCATATTGATATATATCATGCACACAATAGTGTGCGCCCATTAGACATACACGCAAACGCGCATGCAGAGAGAGAGGGGGGGGGGGGGAGGGAGGGACAGAGAGAGATTGAGAGTCAGAGAAAGAGAGAGAGACAGAGACAGTGACAGAGAAAGAGAGAGAGAGAGAGAGAGGAGGGAGAGAGAGGAAGATAGAGAGAGAGAGACATAGACAGAGAGAGAAAGATAGAGAGAGACAGAGACACAGAGAGAGAGAGAGAGAGAGAGAGAGAGAGAGAGAGAGAGAGAGAGAGGAGAGAGAGAGAGAGAGAGAGAGAGAGAGAAGAGAGAGAGAGAGAGAGAGAGAGAGAGAGAGAGAGAGAGAGCGAGAGAGAGAGAGAGAGAGAGAGAAGAGAGAGTCAGAGAGAAGAGAGAGAGAGAGAGAGAGAGAGAGAGAGAAGGCGAGAGAGAGAGAGAGAGAACGAGAGAGAGAGAGAGAGAGAGAGACTCGTGCACGGACACCAAGTCAGAGACACCCATCCCTTAGCCCTCCCCCCCCCCCCCCCCCCCCCCTCACTCACTGCTACCGTTTCACACAGTCCACCAAATCTGAAGTCAGCGGAGGGATTCATTCTGGGATTGGATGTGAGGATTTGGGGCTAAATGAATCCCTGACCACTGTGCTAATGGCGAGTGGTGCTCTGGCACTGGGGACGGGGAAAGCCTGGAACTTTTGGAGAACCACTGAGGGACTCAGGAACCTTCGCGGCTAAGGCTATCTTGGTCTTCAGTCACCACCGGAACCACCCCCCTCTAAATTAAACTGCATAACATTTAAAAAAAAGATATATAAAAAGGCTTGTATTGCGAACATTTCGTGCAAACAATTTGGTCTAAACGCCGGCCGCCATTACAAAAAAGAGAGCGGGCGCCTGTGGCGCGTGCGCCTGTGGGTGTGGATGTTGGCGTGTAAGTGTACCGTATGTTATTATTGTATTGTTGTTTCTGTGCAGTCATATTTTAAAAGTTGTATATTTCCCATAGTTTTCGTGTGACGTGCTGTTTTATATTGTCTTAATTGATAAATGTTTTTAGTCAATTTGTGATTTTATATATGACACTTTAATATGATGCTGTTAACTATATGTTTTTCTTGTTTTTTGTTTTTAATTTTTAAAAATGAAAATTAATGCATTTATATTGTTGTAAAGCGCGATGAGCTTTTTTGTGGGGTATCGCGCTATATAAGTATCCCCTATTATTATTATTATTATTATTAAAAGAGACGGCACACGTCTTCTCTTTCAGTGAAAGAATCTGACTTCCAGCACCTCCGCCAAGGAGGAATCACCGACTTGACGGTTTTATTTCTGGGAAGCCGGAGAAGGGTGGGTGCTGCGATCTCTGTAAAGGGTGTTTTCATGGTGATCTCGATGTGTGTTTCCTGCAAGAACGCACCCGCCAGGGTGCCCCTTTAAAATGCCAACTCATCCTTCAGTCCTGAGAGGTGTAGGTCTTCGTGAAAGGGCTTTGAGGTGGTTTCTCATTTCTTTGAAATAAAAAAGGGGAAATTTTGCAGCTCTGGATTATACCTTGGAGGAGGTGTGCCATGAGTGTGTATATGTCAAGAGAATTGCGTATAATTTGTCCTAACTTTTTAAAAAATTGGGTGGCGCGCCTCTGGCTGCGACGCGCTCTCCATGTGGGAGCAACCCGAATTTCACAGAGACGCCTCTGTGACTATACAGTACCTAATACCTACAATTTTCGCATTGAGAAACAACATGTTGCTGTGGTACATGGTTTCAACAAAGCCTCCAAAGAGAAGCAATATTTTGCCCTTTTTTTGGAGGAAAGGGATAAGGTTAGGATCAGCCTAGGATTATTTTGATTTATCATAGTAGCTCAAATCCCTTCTCCACCCCCACCCCCTCCCATCTGACATTTTTTATTCATTTAAAAAAAAGTGACGGCCAGGCATGGGAATGAAGAATCAAGAAAAAGGCTGAAAATCATGTGTCAGGGGACAAAGCCCCCCCTGAAGGTAAAGCTTCTTCTGTAATCTAAGCCTTACAAACAGCAAAACATTTAAACAGACTGCAACGTCACTGGAACATAAAACAAACAAACAACTACACGACAAGTGTAAAGTGACGTTATTTTTATTCCCAAGAGACACAACAAAACTACTGGATATTTCGGCGAATGCGCCTTTATCAACATAGACAAACAAGAAAACAGCAAACAGCAAATATAGCAAAAGGAGCAAAAAGCAGGCAACAGAAGGAGCAACAAATCAACACGATCAAAATCAAAAAGCAATACTTCCCCACTACAGCTTAAAAACAGCATTAGAAATACAACTGATATATGCATTTCATTTTGCATTCACTTTTAAGAAGTAATTCTTAGTCAGTTGGTTTCTTTTTTAACTTAATCTAAAAAATGTTCTCTTGGGCAATCACGAAAAAACTTAAATTTTCTTAAAAGCTGAAACTTTCCATGTCTGGACAGGGTTCAAAGTTTGTAAAGATAGAGACTGTCTCCATTTTTTGTGTGATTTACTTAGGGTAAAGAATCAACAACAACAACATACAGTATTTACGGCGCTGAATCTTGATAGAAATCAAATCGAAGCGCACACACACGTTAGCATTCACGACGCATTCAAACAAAAACGCAATGCAAAGCGGACACACACGTATAACATAAATTGAATACAACAGAAACAGACCTAAAGGCAAGAAAGAGAAGAGAAAAGGAGCGGAGGTTCAATGACGCGGGAACAGGTGGGTTTTGAGGTTAGATTTGAAAGCAGAGAGGGTTGGTTGCTAACGGAGGGAAAGAGGACGTTTGTTTCCCGGAGGTCGGTCCTGAGATAGCAAAAGAGCGCCGACCAACAGTTGAAAGCTTATACTTAGGGATCTGGAGATATAGAGGGTCAGAAACTGAACGTAAAGTGCGAGCTGGCGTATAAACGGAAATATTGTTGCAGAGGTAAGATGGAGCAGCTTTATGAATCCTTCAACTGTCACTGCTCTTTGAAGTCCGTCGACTTATTCCAGAGAACGTTTATCATCACTTTTCTCTGTTTATCCCTGTCATTCTTGCACCTTCGTCTTCTTCCGTTCAGAGCTATCTCGACCATCCTGACTGTTTTGTTTGTTTGCCCTTTGTTCTTAACCCTTTCACCGCCAGCCATATTTCAGCCAAAAAATGCCATTAAATTTACCTGGGTAGAGAACAAAATCCATCTGCGGTATTGGGGATTCTTCTGTGACATAATTATATAAAATAAGGTCTGTCCTTACTTCACAAAACTAAGACAATAGGGTCTTTGGATAATAGACCCCAATTTGATGCCTTTTAGTCACATAGGTGTTAAATCACTGTGGTGCTAAAATGCGACTTTGGAGGTGAAAGCCAAATAGGAATTGTTCAGAAATAATTTAAGGAGAGTAATCCTATGGTGTATGGGAGTGATCTTGCCTAATTCAATCGGTCAAACAGGGGAAGTTGCTCTACCATCAGGTAGATCTCCAGCTCTCGTCTCGTGTGTTTGAGTAGACATACAGCACGTAGAACAAAGTGCGTAATTCTAAGCGTGATGTCATTTATTTTTTTACGTCACAATTTGCAAGTTCTATCAGTTTTGTGGCCACTGTCCAGCCCTAATTCTTCTATAAAAAATAATGTTTGTAAGTCGCTGACTCGCATCCTGCGGTTTCAAGCTTCGACGCCATTGGTTGCTATGGTTTGTCCGCCTGGGTCAGGGTAAACAACTGTAACTTTCACGAAGTGTTCGACCCTCGTTTTTTCCCCGAAACCATCTATTGGTGAATCACTACAGAAACTAGTCTATAGCTGAAGACTTGTATTGCCCCAGACACCAAGTTGTTAGCATTAGCGTCTGGATTGGTTGACTTCAAAGATGGTTTCGTTGTGTCAACCCTAGATCCGCTCTTAATTTTGTATGGCTACAGTCAGTGATGATGTGAACTGGTGGATTGAAGGGGGGGTGGGGAGGGGGTGGCAGCGCAAAATGTTACAACGCGGCAAAATGTTACAAGGCGTCAAAATGTTATGAATGTAACATTTTGCCGCGCTGTAACATTTTGCGCGGAAAGTCCTGCGGCAAAATGTTACTTATAACACTTTGCGCGGAAAGCCTGGGGCAAAATCTTTCAATTTTGTTACAAATGTAACATTTTGCGCGAGGCGCCGGGGCGCCAAGCACAGTTTGTTATAATTGTAACATTTTGCGCGAGGCGCCCACCTTTGATTGAAAGTTTTCAAAATATTACAATTTAAACAAATTGCGCGAGGCGCCCGGGGGCGATATTTTTTTTCGGACCATTTCTGCATTTCTTGCGCAGGCTCTCGCAAGGGACGTCACTCCTATCGGCTAGCATGTCGAGTTTCGATTTGTGATGGATGTTCACACAACTTGTAAACATTCCTGGGTTTTAGTTGCTCATGGCCAATTTTTGTGTTAAAGATAAATTATATTGTGGTTTGAATCCTCGATTTGCCTCCTGAGGGAAACAGCCAATATTTATCGAATGATCACGCCCATTTACTAATTTTAGGCCTAATAGTAGGCCTATCACTGAGACTAGTAGGCCTATCAAATATCTATGTTCTTACGTTCGTGTCGGCCTACTCTTTCAGCCGACATCGATACTTCTATACCTATATATTGTAAACAACTCGTTCCACGGAAAGTTCTACCGTTATAGGCCTACTGTTATAGGTAGAATATTTTGCACCCAAAACTATCTACAGTCTGACCAGAGACTAGAAAGAATCTTCTTCTCTATGAAAGAAGAAGACTAGAGAATATTGTGTGTCAGTGTGTGCGCGCGCGTGCACAGTGGGATGTGCATTGCATTTTGTCATCGTAGGCCTAAATAGTTGTATTTTCATTTCGCATGTTACTATAAAGTTCTTCGTGTTGTTTTAAATGTACGTGATTCGAACTTGACGCGTAAAGCCCAGTGCGCCTGCGCGATGCAGACAGAGGTACGCAAAAGACTTGATCGGACCAAAGCGAAATGCAGAAATGGGGTCCGAAAAAAAATATCGCCGCCTTGTGCAAAATGTTATAATTCTAACAAAATTGTAACATTTTGCCGCAGGCTTTCCATGCAAAATGTTACAACGCGTCAAAATGTTACAATTGTAACATTTTGCGCGAGGAGCCCCGGGCACCTCACGCAATTTATTACAATTGTAACATTTTGCCGCGTTGTAACATTTTGCACTGCCACAAGGGGAATCAGTCTGTACATACTAAACGTCGGTCTAACAAGGACGTACTAGCCATCGTTTTTGAAGGAATAATCACCTTTTTGTTTGTGGCTCAAGCCACAAACCTATAACTCACTTTGTCGGTCGGTCGGTCTGTCGGTCGGTCTGTCGGTCGGTCTGTCGTTCCAAAATTGTGGCACATTTTGACAAAATTGTCGCACTTCAAATCGAGGCTACACTTCAGGCCGCTCTTTAAAATGATGTATTTTAAAAGCGTACAAAATAATAAACATATGTAATACAGACACTACAACAGACACGACGAGTATGCGGTGCTTCTTTTGATGAGTATAAGTAGGATACATAGTTTTAAATGTTTTCCAAAATATATAAAAAGTTACGAAATGGTGCAGAGATAAAATTCTGGTTTACAGATTAAAATTATTGAAAAGCCAGGGGAGGTAACTCATGATTGGAGTGGTAAAAATAGACCGCGTGCCACAAACTATTGCGATTTCGCGCTTGTTTTTTAATAGCAGCTTTGGGTAGTTGCTGGTGCTGCACTATATTCGATGGCTTGGAGTCAAAACGGACTATCTTTAGATAGTCCATTGACGTATTGCGAAAACTACTAACTTGTGTAAACAATGGGCTGCAGACATATAAAACGCATAATCCCTATTGTATATTAGTTGCAGTCTTTTTAAATACAAGTTCTTAGTTTTGTCAGTAACATCAATAATAAGTTATATTTTTTCCAAGCTAATGGATGCCAATGACAGGATATTTTGTGCGTGCGTAGGAACGTAACTCGTCTTTCTGTTCAAATGCATTACCTTTTAGAATGTTAAGACCATTGTACAATTATATGCATGTACACTGTACAGCTAAGATCTTGCGTGAAAACCTATAATAAATACGTCAAAGGTAGGACTCTCTCTCTCTCTCTCTCTCTCTCTCTCTCTCTCTCTCTCTCTCTCTCTCTCTGTAATTGAAGTATGTGTAATAATTTGAATTCACATGTGTGTGCGTGTGTGCGTGCGTGCGTGCGTGCGTGCGTGCGTGTGCGTGTGTGCGTGTGCGCGCGCGCGCGCGCGCGCGCGTGTGTGTGTGTGTGTGTGTGTTGTTGTTGTTGTTGTTATTGTTGTTGCTGCTATTGTTGATGTTGTTGCTTTTAAAAAACAACTAATATTATTGACAGGCTTTTGAACCAGTTAGTAGATGAAACATTTCTGCTTACATTCGCAGGTTTAAGCCTCGCTGAACAATACGCACCATCCTCAAAATTCAATCACACGGGGTTTGGCCTACGTTGGTTCGGCATGATTTTATCTTCTTTTTTTAATAATAAAAACATGCTCTCTGGTGACACATCCCTTAAAAGACCCACTGACCCAGCACCATTAAGTCCCTTGGTTTTTTTTCTGGGTCGGTGTGGCCCGCATACAGACTTCCCCCATGCACGATCGAGGCCGCTCTTTAACGTGATGTCTCGTTTTCGTGCATGGGGGAATTTGTATGGGAGCCACACTTGGTCCAAATAAGATTTTCTTACCAGCGAGAGAGGGAAAAAACACGTGAAACCCGTGATTTTCACTCACGGATCTGGTGGGTATTTAAAGACCCACTGACCCGGCTGGATTAAATCCCTTGTTTTTTTCTGGGTCGGTGTGACCAACATACAGACTTTCCTTATTATACGATCGAGACCGCTCTTTAAAGTGATGTCTCGTTCTCGTGCATGGGTAAATTTGCATGGGAGCCGCACTTGGTCAAAATAAGATTTTCTTACCAGCGAGAGAGGGAAAAAACGCGTGAAACCCGTGATTTTCACTCACGGACCTGGTGGGTCTTTAAATCCCACAACACCACCACCACTACCCACGTTACCATCACCATCACCATCACCACCGCATCCTTGTGTCTATCTGCATCTTTGTCTGCATGTTTTTGAAGCCAACCCAGTCCTTTTTTTAGAGCTGGGTAGGCTATATATCTGCAAGAGGAAGTCTGGTCTGTCAGTCTTACCAGAAGGGAAAAACACACCCAGAAAGCTTTCCTGTTATTTTGCCGAGCTGCTTCTCAGTCTCTGTCCTCTCGGATCTCTCATTATGCCTTCCTCTGGAGGCTAATAGATCTTGGAGGGAAACGCGATGTAGCTAAAAGGAACTCCCGTGAGAGACAGAGAGAGAGAGAGAGAGAGAGAGAGAGAGAGAGAGAGAGAGAGAGAGAGAGAGAGAGAGAGAGAGAGAGAGAGAGAGAGAGAGAGAGAGAGAGAGAGAGACGGATACGGATAGGATACGGCTAATAGATCTTGGAGGGAAACGCGATGTAGCTAAAAGGAACTCCCGTGAGAGAGAGAGAGAGAGAGAGAGAGAGAGAGAGAGAGAGAGAGAGAGAGAGAGAGAGAGAGAGAGAGAGAGAGAGAGAGAGAGAGAACACTGAACACTGAACACTGAAATGGTTTAATGAGTAGGCCATTGGTCCATGTCATTTTGAGTGGTTACAAAAGTACAGCAAAATAACAGTATTAGCATTTTATCATAAACACACATAGATAGCAAACTTAGCGTATACGTAGTTCAAAACTTCATACATGCAAGAGAGAGAGAGAGAGAGAGAGAGAGAGAGAGAGAGAGAGAGAGAGAGAGAGAGAGAGAGAGAGAGAGAGAGAGAGAGAGAGAGAGAGAGAGAGAGAGAGAGAGAGAGAGAGAGAGAGAGAGAGAGAGAGAGAGAGAGTCCTAGTCCCGATTTGCCGCCTTTTCCCCTATCACTTCTGTTATCCTTATTTTTGTGTCGTTGGGTTTTTGTGTCGTCTGGGATCAGCCCAAAATAAGTATCTTCCATTATATTCAGTGTGTGTGTGTGTGTGTGTGTGTGTGTGTGTGTGTGTGTGTGTGTGTGTGTGTGTGTGTGTGTGTGTGTGTGTGTGTGTGTGTGTGTGTGTGTGTGTGTGTGTGCGTGTGCGTGTGCGCGTGTGCGTGTGCGTGTGTGTGTGTGTATGTGTGTGTGTGTGTGTGTGTGTGTGTGTGTGTGTGTGTGTGATTGCGCGCGCGCGCGCGCGGACGTGCGCCGTGTTGGTGACGTAAAGGAAGATAGACAAAAACACAACAGAGCTAAGATCACAAGAATCCTTTCCCTAATACTGTAAAAACAACAACAGCAAGCGACGTAGAAAAAAGATAGTGCATAATGCAAGTAGAGAGAAAATCTGTTTAACGTCCTCCGGTCTGGAACAGACACATAATATGGGACATCAGTAAATAATAATGAAGAAAACTTATATAGCGCACATTCCAGGCTAGCTGCTCATGGCGCTTTACAAAAAATACATTTAATCAAATCACATCAATACCCATGCCCGCACGCACACAAGCACACACACTGACGAACATAGCATATCATTTACACGCGCATGCACACATACATACAGTACGTACATACATACATACATACATACGTACGTACGTTCGTACATACATACATACACACAGACACAAACACACACACATCCCCACACACGTGCATAAGCACATGCCAGCGCGCGCATGCACACACACACTTTCTGTCTCCCACCTTTCCCATGCCATTCCTCATCCGCACACGCTTTCATTCTCACAATCCGATCATGGTGGACAGTAGTGTTCAGAGAATAGATGGGTTTTCAGGTTGGTTTTGAAAACTGACAGGGACATCAGTAGACATAAAAACGGTGGGAACGATCCTGGAGACAATGCCCGGAGGCAGTGCATCACCAGTAAAGTCCCGATTGTTTAATAATACAGATATTTATATTATTGTACTGATAATGCAAGTAAGAAACATTACAGTACTTAGATACCGATTTGAATGTATGAGAAGCTGGTGTGAAATACAAGGTAGGCTACCCGTTGCATTTAGCTGTTGTAAAGGTCTTTGTACACGTTAACATCATTCACAATATATCTTTATTTCCCCATGGCAACACAGTGAGTTGTAAGTCATATTAAGAGTGGGCTATCACTGTGTTGCCATGGGGAAATAGAACTATCTCGTGAATAATGTTAACGTGTACACAGATCTTAACCAAAGGAGGAACACGAGATGGTTCGATAAAGAAACAGTTCTACCTAGGGACAAAGTCATGGAACAACAAAAAAGGGTTGGTGTTTTAGACAATATGATGAAAGTTATTAAAGTTGAAAATGCCCTTAATAGTCCAGCTTTGTTTTTTCATTTAAATGCCGCTTTACATGCCAGAAGAAGAAGAAGAAGAAGAAGAAGAAGAAGAAGAAGAAGAAGAAGAAGAAGAAGAAGAAGAAGAAGAAGAAGAAGAAGAAAAGAAGAAGAAGAAGAAGAAGAAGAAGAAGAAGAAGAAGAAGAAAGAAAAAGAGAGGAGGAAGAAGAAGAAGAAGAAGAAGAAGAAGAAGAAGAAGAAGAAGAAGAAGAAGAAAAAAGAAGAAGAAGAAGAAGAAGAAGAAGAAGAAGAAAGAAGAAAATAAAGAAGAAGAAGAAGAAGAAGAAGAAGAAAAAGAAAGAAGAAGAAGAAGAAGAAGAAGAAAGAAGAAGAAGAAGAAGAAGAAGAAGAGAAAGAAGAAGAAGAAGAAAGAAGAAAGAAGAAGAAGAAGAAGAAGAAGAACAAGAACAAAGAAGAAGAAGAAGAAGAAGAAGAAGAAGAAGAAGAAAAAGAAGAGAAGAAGAAGAAGAAGAAGAAGATGGCAAAGACAAATAAGTGTCCTCCCAGCTCAACGACAAAGAGTGAAGAACAAAATCGAACTCACTGGAAATAAGTTGATATGGTTTTCCATATGGGTGAAATAACATCACATGCATCATTGTGTGATGTGGACATGGGAGACAATTCAGCCAGTTATGATTATGATCATTTCAATAACGTAGACTGTTGCGACTGCAAAACAAAAAAATCACAAAAAGATTGAATTTACTGGGAGTATGTTTAAATGGCTTTCCGTTTACCAATACGTGAACTGACATCACAGGTCTCATCCTTGGTTTATCAGATATAATTATGCTACTTTTCGATAGTATTGGTTTCATATGTTTGACAATATTCATTGTTTGTTTGTTTTTAAATCCGACCAACTGGAAGAACGTTTATGCGTCTTGCCGTTTGGTGAAGTTGTCATGTATAAAGGACAGCAACGTCAGGACATGGTAACCCATGCTCTGCTTAGTTTTGTTAAGATCGGTATAGTAGTTTAGGCGATGTGAAGTATAGAATAAAAACATTCTACATACAGACGCAACTACATCCACGGGTGGGCACAGAGAGAGAGAGAGAGAGAGAGAGAGAGAGAGAGAGAGAGAGAGAGAGAGAGAGAGAGAGAGAGAGAGAGAGAGAGAGAGAGAGAGAGAGAGAGAGAGAGAGAGAGAGAGAGAGAGAGAGACAGAGAGAGAGAGAGAGAGAGAAAGACAGACAGCGACAGACAAACAGTAAGAAACAGACAGACACACATATCCATATTTTATATGAATTCTGTGGATATGTTAACTTGTAAATATGATAACATATGACTTTGTCTAAGCATAACGTATATCTATGACATTAAATTGTTATGCGTGTTTTGTTGTAAATAAGTCCCTTGTGTGTGTTGTGCATTTAAAATTATATAATTAAAGTGATTTATCTTAATTTAAACGGTGATATTTTCTGTACTTTGTTTTAAAATGTTTATAATTTTGGCAACATGTTTTTTTTTAAGCACTGCTGTTTGGTTCTCAAGTGATAATTATCATCACTAGCGCAACTCCGACTACCGGTAACGCCTAGTAACGGTAACGCCTAGAAACGGTAACGCCAAGTACTGGTAACGCTGAGTACAGCAAATTTGAAGCGATTCGGTTAAGAAACGGCGGAGTTATAAGGCCCCGTTTCCCGTTGGCGATGCTCTGAGAGTGACGCGCTCTCCCGATTATCTTCAAATTTGCTGCCAGGCTTTGCCCCGACCACAGCAAGCCCGACAGCAAATTTGAAGTGATTCGGTCGAAAAATGGCGGAGTTATAAGGCCCGTTTTGTGTTTCAGACAGACACACACACACACACACACACACACACACACACACTTGCCTTTTTATTATATGATGCGTGTTTTGATTTAATGGTATTGTCATTTATGTTTTTGAAGCACGTCAGGTTTTAATGTATATTATAATGTGTCTTGTTTTAACTGTGTCAATCGCAGACATCACCACTCTTAATTTCTCTCTAAGAGATAATAAAGCTGTTTGACTTGAGTTGACATAGAGAGACAGACGGCAACAAAGAGAATTCAATTATAGTGTCAAAACAGTTGTTCTCTCTCTCTCTCTCTCTCTCTCTCTCTCTCTCTCTCTCTCTCTCTCTCTCTCTCTCTCTCTCTCTCTCTCTCTCTCTCTCTCTCTCTTTATGATCTGCGCAGATGTTTGATACTTGCTTGATTTCTTGTGTGATAGATGTCCCCCTTTTTTGCTTGATTTAACAATCCCCCCTTCCCACTGTTCCCTTTGATATGGGCAGATGATCCGGTTCATTAGAACATTGTTCATTTTGGTTCATGTTCTCTCTCTCTCTCTCTCTCTCTCTCTCTCTCTCTCTCTCTCTCTCTCTCTCTCTCTCTCTCTCTCTCTCTCTCTCTCTCTCTCTCTCTCTCTCTCTCTCTCTCATGAAGGGAAGGGGAAGAAGGAATCTTCAAAAAATGCAAGATTATATCTGAAACGGTTGTGTCAATAACATTGAATATTCTGAATATTTTGTTGGGTGCAAAGCTGCAAGGTACTAGACAAATAGAAAAAGGACGTTTCATTACGCCTTCTTTCACCGGACGATTTCACGAATAAAATGACCATCGTTTTCCTTCTCAAATAATACTGATAAGAACAGTCCTTTCTTGTTTGACAAATATTGCATGATGCAAATGACGCAGTTTGCTTTCTGAATAATGTAAATAATATAAGCTACCAGTAGGTTTTGCTTTCCTGGATTGACATAGCGATTATAAAATGCAGAAACGCGTAAGCTTATTTGTAATACAAAAATGCTTGGCTTAGTCTGTTTTGATTGACAAATACACATTGCAGAAAGACAAACGTTTCATGAGTACAACAATCTTAAAAACGCACTCAAAACACATAATAAATTACATGTGCCTGACTGCATTGTCAACTAACATGGACAACTATGATGATAATATATTTGATCACAAAACAGTGCATATAATTATGTTTATGCATGCAATCATACGGATTCCATGCCTAGATGTGAATGCATGCATACACATACTGAAATAATACTGTGTGTTTGTAAGAGTGTGCATAGTGGTCGAACGCGCAACCAAACTTCTGGCAGAGATAACAAAATAATATTTTTTGTTTGCCCGTACTCTCTCTCTCTCTCTCTCTCTCTCTCTCTCTCTCTCTCTCTCTCTGTCTCTCTCTCTCTCTCTCTCTCTCTCTCTCTCTCTCTCTCTCTCTCTCTCTCTCTCTCTCTCTCTCTCTCTCTCTCTCTCTCTCTCTCTCTCTCTCTCAGTGTCTCTGTATCTCTCTCTATTAGTATAAGCCTATTTTTTTTATATGTGTGTGTGTGTGTGTGTGTGTGTGCGCGCACGCGCGTGCGTGTGTGCGTGGCTGTGTCTCTGTCTCTCTGTCTATCAGTCTGTTTCTGTATCTAACATACACATGCAGACACACGTACACGCGCGCACACGCAGCTGCGAATACGCTTTCACATATTATGGACACAAATACCGACAACATTTCATTCCAAAGATTTCAGTGCTTTTGTAAGCGTGAAATTGAGCGTTTAAAAAACACACTCGTTAGCGAGAGAGTAAAGCAGGGGGAAGTAACAGAAACAAAACGAACATCAATAAACAGCACCGTAAATAGATGACAGGAAGGCATGGGGGGACGGGGGAGTGTGTGTGTGTGTGTGTGTGTGTGTGTGTGTGTGTGTGCGTGCGTGCGTGTGTGCGTGCGTGTGTGTGTGTGTGTGTGTGTGTGTGTGTGTGCGTGCGTGCGTGCGTGTACGTGTGCGTGTGTGTGTGTGTGTGTGTGTGCGTGCGTGTGTGTGCGCGTGTGCGTGCGTGCGTGCGTGCGTGCGTGCGTGTGTGTGTGTGTGTGCGAGCGCGCGCGCGCACATAAACAAGTAATATAAACACAAAGAAAAACGAGCGGAAGAAAAAAAAATGAGCCGGAAAAAAATGATGGAACTTGGAAGAATACAAAGACAAAGAGTAATTTCAGCAACAACATCAAAATACCGTGTTCCTCGTGTTCAGAGGGATGATATACGTCTGAACTGGAAACTAATGATGCTCGTGTGTTTCGTGTTCGGGTCATTACCGTCCTGTCTCGTCGGAACACAATACCCCAGTCTAGCTGTTGAACAGTAGATAGGTTAATTTAACGTATAATTATGTGAGTACGTTTGTTAGTTTGTTCAGGTCAGGTCAGGTAGGACGACTAGGCCTCGCGGCCTCTCAAGCGTCCTTTCTCTTGATTGGGATTTTTGTCCCCAGTAGGTAGGTAGGTATAGGTATATTTTTTCAATTCAGTTGGCACAGCTGTGACGGTTTTAATAGACTATCAGTCATACTGGTATTTTAATTTACTAAGGTTTGGGTCTTTGTCCACGAGGTTTTTGAATTTGTTAGTATCAGGTGCAAGTTTTGTTTGAGCAGGAAGTGCGTTCCAATAGTTAGTTACTCTGTTGCTGAAAAAGTGTATTAGTTCTACTGTACTGTGTTAGTATTTTTAAATCAAGATTTCTAGTCTTTGAAAATATGGAACAAGCTGTTGTTAGTATTGTCATTACCGTTAAGAATTTTATAAACATTGATTAGGTCACCACGAAGTCTTCTGTATTTCAAAGATTGTAAATCAAGTTTGCGTAGCCTTTCACTATGATCAAAATTTTAAAGACATTTTTATTGTTATTGGTTTTTTTGGGAAAAGTCATTGAACGAAACACCTTACAAACAAATACACAACAAGCGCAGCAAAGTGACACTATTTTATTGAAGAGACAAAACAAAGCATGCGATATTCCAACAAATAGGTCTTTTTTAAACAACACAGACAAAACAACAACAATACTTCCACTCTTCAGTCTCCAAAAAACTCTTCAGTCTCCAAAAAAACAAAAAAACTGAAATCTGTGTAGATGTATTTGTTTGTATGGTGTGTTGTTTTCAGCAAGTAACTTCAGTTTTCAGTCTCATTCGATTAAAGCGTAGATTGGAAACAAATGTCTAATTAACACGTTTCTTTGTAGCCACACAAGCTAAGGTAGATTCGAACCCGCAAGTCTGTTATCAAGAGTTCGAAGCTTTACCACTAAACATAACCTGCCCCACCAAAAAAAAAAGAAGAAAAAAGGGAAAAAAAAGGTATGGAAGCCCAAGAGGAACAGAAATCTTCTTCTTCTCGATCACCCAGACAGTTTCCTGTCAATAGTGAGCGCAGATGCGTCACACTGACGTTAAGCGTCCAACTAAGAAATAGCTAGGCCCAGCAAGTCCGACTTCGGCTGGAGGAAATCTTTTTGAAAGTGTTTCTTGAAAAAAGGCAGGAGAATGGACCGGGCAAGGCAGAAAGATAGTAGATGACAGCAAGCAAAGGGAAAAGGCAGAATCAAAGAGAGTGACAGATTAGAGGAAGTTACAAGCACAGAACTTCCAGAAAATGAGGGAACTATTTATACCAAAAAAAACAACCGGTATCCCCACGGGGGGTGGGGGGGTGGGGGGTGGGGAGAATAAATCATCAGGACAACGGATGACAACACCAGAATAAAGACACAACATCCACAGAAAAGACGGGGGGGGGGGGGGGGGGGGGGGGGGGGGGGGGGGGGGGGGGGGGGGGGGGGGGGAGAGTCGAGATGTTTGTTAAAACAAGAGGAGGGGCAGGCTCTATTGAAATCACAACATCCGAGTATAACAAAGAACAATACACAGAAAGCGGAAGAAAGAGGACATTAAGAGGGAGAAAGGGGCTTGAGAAAAGAAAGAAAAGGGGAAGGTTGGGTGAACAGACTAAAGGGAACGGGGTGGAAACAAGACAAAAGAAGACAGACAAAAATGTGGCATTATCTCGAAGTTAGTTGGTCACCCCCTCCGGAAGACACCCCCCCCCCCCCCCCCGCTTGCGACGTTTAAAACCCTTTCATCGCCACTGCCGCCTCTTGGCACCACAATGATTGAACACCCATGTCACTGAAAGGCATCAAATGAGGGTCTGTTATCCACTGACCTTAACTTATGCTCTTAATTTTGGGAGGTAAGGACAAGGAGGTTTTATGCATGTCACACAGGAATACCCAAAATTGCAGACAAAATCAGTTCTCAACCCAGGTAAGTTTAATGGAAAGTTTTAGCTGCAAAATGGCTGGCGTTGAAAGGGTTTTAAGGGAGAAGAAATAAAAAAACAAGTAAAAACTGTGCAGAATGATGCAAACTCGAATTGGATCATAAACTCTGAGTTTACTGGAACTCATAAAAAATACATAAAACTGAATGCGATCAAGCCGATAATGCATAATTCGCAAAAATGCACTGTCGAGTTCATTTTGTGAAATCACGTTCTCCAGAACTATAGAGCTATGATGTCATCCACATAATTCCTCACGATCACTTTGCTTGTTTGAAGTCAACAAAATCTGTGAGTGACGTTAAACCTCATCTTATCGAAGAAATGATGTCGTGGGCGAGACATAATGGCCAACTGATTTCAGCAATCAGATCGCCGATTGTTTTGGAAATAAAAGTATAAGTGGACACTTTATCTTCAAGAATGTGACATAAAAGGTAGGTTATTAGATATAGAGGTTGCAGTCTTAGCCTATCTATGTTTTAAAGCTATGCTGACACGTTTTTAAAGCGTTTTGGCATCCGAATAGGGGGGGGAGAGACCCTTTTAAGATTATCAACATTACAAAGCCACGGCATTGCTGACTGACTCACTTTATTGTGACTGTACAGTTTTCAGTCGTTTGAATCAATACTCTCTCCATCCGTAATCAATCTTTATGCCCCCCCCCCCCCCCCATCCCCCCTTGATACTACGTAGCTAAAACTGTTTTAATGAAAAAGTTAACGATGCTCAGAAGGACCCCATAAATCGTTAGATGAGAGATAGAGAGAGAGAGAGAGAGAGAGAGAGAGAGAGAGAGAGAGAAGAGAGAGAGAGAGAGAGAGAGAGAGAGAGAGAGAGAGAGAGAGAGAGAGACAGACAGACAGAGACAGAGAGGGAGAGAGAGAGAGAGAGAGAGAGAGAGAGAGAGAGAGAGAGAGAGAGAGAGAGAGAGAGAGAGAGAGAGACAGACAGGTAGGGAGAGAGAGAGAGAGAGAGAGAGAGAGAGAGAGAGAGAGAAGAGAGAGAGAGAGAGAGAGAGAGAGAGAGAGAGAGAGAGAGAGAGAGAGAGAGAGAGAGAGAGAGAGAGAGAGAGAGAGAGAGAGAGACAGACAGACAGACAGAGACGGAGAGAGTTTTGAATGACGCACACACCCTGATAACAAAGCTTTACCGAATGTCATCAGCAATAAAGACGTCTTTAGTTCTGTGAAAAGGACAACGGCTCAGTCTAGAGTAGCTTTAAGAGCCAGACACACGTCTGTTCGACTGTACGATCCGATTCGATCACGTGGTCTCCAACAGCAAATATGATTCGCGCTTCGAGATCGCGTGATCGAATCGTATCGCACAGTCGTGCGATTTTATCTGACGTGTGTCTGTCCCTTTAGTGTTTTTAAAACTCCTATCTCATCCAACCTCTATCTTTCATGCAAACTTGGGGTTATTTTTGTGTGTGTTTTGGTTGGTTTGGGTTTTTTTGTCTGTAGATTGCGAACAACGCAGGGTTTCGTTGTTGATGTTACTAGTATACTGTTTCTTTCCCCTTCATTGTTGCTTTGCCCTAATTACGCGTGCTAATATTGTGTGGTTGTTTCTTTTTTCTTTTCTTTTTCTGTGTTGTTATCCTACAGATTGATTCTTCGGGTGGAGAGGGTATTGATTCAAACGACTGAAAACTGTACAGTCACAATAAAGTGAGCCAGTCAGCGATGCCCTGGCTTTGTGATGTTGATCATTTTAAAAGGGTCTCACCCCAGCCCACCCCATTCGGATGCCAAAACGCATAGTTTTAAAACATAGACAGGCTAAGACTGCAAACTCTATCTCTATAACGTACCTTTTATGTCACAGTTGTGGAGGTCTCTCGTTGGCGGCCTATATTCCGGAGGGGGTAACCAACTAAAGTGGGGTAAAGGTAAAGATGTGCCCCCCTGCATTTCCCGGTTAATTCCATTTTTCCGTTTTTGCCTTTCTTACCAAACATAAAGCTGTATTTTATGAACCTTTTCAGCTAATTATCTTTTTGGAATAACCCTAACCCTAACCCCTACCCATACCCCTCCCCCCCCCCTCCCCCCCCCCCCCCCCCCCCCCCCCCCCCTTCCCCCCCCCCCCCCCCCCCCCGGAAAAACGTAATGAACCACGACTGTGACAAATGCCGCGGTGTACTGCACTACATAGGGGGGGGGTCCTATTAGATAATGGCCTTTATCATGACTGCAATTAATTATTGAACAAAGATAATTAGCTGAAAATGTTCATCAAATACAGCTTCATGTTTGGTAAGAAAGGCAAAAACGGAAAAATGGAATTAACCGAGAAATGTAGGGGGGGGTAACTTCTTCTGTCTGTCCGAGCTGTATCTCGTGAACCGCTGGACGACAGAATCGCTTCGAATGACACTGTATGTGGTGGTGGTGTCTCACTATAGGGCCAGCGACACACATACGAATCGTATCTGGATGCGATGCGATTTTGACGATATGAGTCCAGAATCACGTGAAATTCGTGTTATTGGGTCTACTTGAGTATAGTGAACGAAAATATAATTGTTTGGTTGGTTGGTTGGCTTACCCTGGCTAAAAGACTCCAGGGATCATCCCAACAGCGAGAAGCACTTGAACACTAAGGTACAAATGCATCAGCTAGGGATGAGAACATTACGTGTGTGACCGTTTTTGATTACCCCGCCATGTGGGCAGCCACACTCCGTCTTCGGGGGATTTCAGACTGATGATGTTATGCTAGGAGCTTGTCATGGCTAAAGACAATACCCGCACAACCATTCAGAGCATAACAACATTTTGATGTAGCCTTGGCGTTCTAGCTTATGTCAACTGGTCTGACACAGCCTCATGCCAAGGCATAATAGCAGAATTATTTTTAGACGGAGGTATTTCGCGTGATTCAGGACTCACATCCTCAAAATCGCATCACATTCAGATACGATTCGTATGTTGCGTGGCTGCCCCTCCAAAGAGGTAGGTGGTCGTCGTTGCTGTTTTGTTTTCAACAACTTATGACATGCTTTAATAGACGATTTTCGGAGAGAGAAAAAACTAGGGGAGAGCACTTCGTGAAAATTAGAGTTGCTTACCTCCATTACTCGGTCAAATACCAACAATAGCAACAATGCAACAATGGCGTCGAAGCTTGAAACCGCAGGATGCGAGTCAGCGACTTGCAAACTTTTGTTTTGAAAACTTAGGGGTGTCCAGTGGCCACAAACTGATACAACTTGCAAAATGTGACGTTAACATATAAATTACTTTTTTTGTTGGGAATGACGCACGGTGTTCTAAGTGTTGTATGTCTGCTCGAATTACACGAGTCGATAGGCTACGAGAGCTGATGGTAGAGTGACTTCCCCTGTTTGACGGATTGAATTAGGCAAGATCACTCCCACACACCATAAAATTACTCCCCTTAATTCCTGAAGGTTATGCATGAAACAGCAGAAGAGTGAGAGGGGTGAATTGTGGAGATGAATGTGGAGGTGGGGGGGGGTGGGGGGGGGGGGGGGGGGGTGGCAAAAGCATATTAAGATGAAATGGAGGATAAGGGTGTTCAAAAGACGACGCAACCTTGACGGTAATGATAATAGACAAGGGAGATAAGAAAGATACAAACAGGGGAAAAAAAAGTAATGCTCTCCCCTGTTTTGCTGCTGGCGATACGTAGAATCGATCACACCAGTGAAGGGAAAGCAGTGGCCGTGTTGTTTTCTGGCACAACATTGAACCGGGATCCCAGACAACGGAACAAGTTATCGTGGGTTTGCACAGTAAACACGTCAGGCAGACAGAACAAAATGTTCACAACAAGAAGAAAAAAGAAGAAACAGGCGGATGAGATCAAGTTAAATGGGAACATTAAGTCCAAAGACGAGTCGGCCTTAAATTAAATTTTTAATAGCTCAGACAATCAGACAATGTGGCGGTACCATAGCCGATGAGGTTTAACCGAGGCGTGGTTACCGCTACACCTATCTATATTGATAAAAACTCGGGACTTTACTGGCGTTGCACTGTCTCCGGGCATTGCAGCCAGTATTGTTCCCACCATCTTTGTATTTACAAATGTCCCATATGTGTCTATGACCGAGAGGACGTAAAACACCATTTTTCATTCCTTAAATTACATTTTTAATAGCTCAGACAATGTGGCGGTACCATAGCCGATGAGGTTTAACCGAGGCGTGGTTACCGCTACACCTATCTATATTGTTAAAAACTCGGGACTTTACTGGTGTTGCACTGCCTCCGGGAATTGCAGCCAGTATTGTTCCCACCATCTTTGTATTTACAAATTTTCCATATGTGTCTTTGACCGAGAGGACGTAAAACATTATTTTCATCATCCTTAAATTAGATTATCTATACTTACTTGTGGCGGTACCATAGCCGATGAGGTTTAACCGAGGCGTTGTTACTGCTACACTTATCTGTATTGTTAAAAATTCGGGACTTTACTGGTGTTGCACTGCCTCCGGGCATTGCCTCCAGCAGTATCGTTCCCACCATGTTTGTATTTACAAATGTCCCATATGTGTCTGTTCCAGACCGAGAGGACGTAGAGCACGATTTTTCGTTCGCCTTAAATTCATGTTTTATGTGTAATAAACATCACTGTGTATTTCATTCCATTCAAAAGTCTTTCAAACAGAAATAAATCAACTTTAAAGTGCAGAATTGTGAATCCCAAAGGCGTCTCCATGTTGCCACTGTTAAGAGTATTATGCCCCCTGAATATGACGTCACACACTCAGTTTACCTACTATGACTAGTGCTTGGGCAGAGAGTGGAGAGAGAGAGAGAGAGAGAGAGAGAGAGAGAGAGAGAGAGAGAGAGAGAGAGAGAGAGAGAGAGAGAGAGTTCTTTGTTGACTGAGATCAGCACCAGACTGGCAGCCTCAATTACAATTAATTAAGGGCTTCTCACCCTTCCTTCTTTTCTTTAGCTGCTCAGTGTGCAGCAGGTCAGTGGTGCTGTTGAGTGAAGTCACCTTTGCTCCTGGGTTTATCTTAAAGATTATATCCATAGAGTTGTAAACTTTTTATACATAGCCTTGGCTTTGATTGCGTTGTTTAGATGAACAAAAATAAATGCCATAAATGCAGGGAAAGGCAGAATTTTCTGAATTTCTATTTTGCTTTTGAGATAAAAACGATGCTCAGAAAATGAAACACAATTGTCTGCTAGACGTGGTTTTGAATTGCGTGAAAGTGGCGAGGACATAGAACTGGTTTTTCGGGGTCCAGCTGAAAATGACTAGAGCCTGCTCTGAAGTTGGGTACTTTGAATAACAAGTAACTTACCCCGGTCACGAAAATGGGTGGAAAACATGAACAGGAGGTACCCCCTCAGCCAATGTTGTCATCGCTCTGCCACTTTTCATCTTCTTTCAACATCTTCTGTTTGTAGTGGCTCGAATTGGTATGGTGGAATAGCTGTCCCCCTACTTTTTTTGCGTCATAGAACATGTTACGTCATAAGAACACGAAATCAGAAGTGCATTCCACTTGATCAGGGCATTGTCAAACAGCACGCTTCAAACAACAAATTATTTGAATTCCCGTTCTAGATTAGTTGGAGACTAACAAGATATAGTAAAACAAAAAAGATGACAAAACGTTATTCATCAACCTACAGTAGTCAATAAAAGCGTATCTTTCCGCCGAGAGCCGATTCGAAACGGTCTTTGAACCAAAAGAGCCTGGCCCCATCCTTTAATGGACCATGAGAAGACTAAGGGAAAGTGAGTCTGTGACGTCACAACCTAGCACAAAATGGTGGCCTCCATCAACCTTCAATCTGGCACTTTCCAATGGCGTTTTTTACGCTGACCTTAACTAAAATCGAATTTGTACTTGCAGATATAAGCCTATTTACTTTTAATTTCGCAATAGAGATCAACTTCTATTTGGACTTTATGTCCCCTTTAAGACAGTGAAAAATATTTTTTTTAATTTGTATTAAGAGACGATAGTGCGCAAAGGGATAGAGAGAGGGAGGGGTAGAGAGGGGGTGGGTGGGGTGGGGAGAAACAAAATGAGACAGAATGAATACATGTACTTGATAAAAGAAATGATTTTTTAAAAAAAGAAGAGAAGGGGGCGTAGCGGGGAGAGGGAGGGGGGGGGGCTTTTGTTGATGACTATGACTTGTACTTGCGCAAAACGAGAAGGCAGACATGTTTTTCCAAGATGTTCCGAGGTTTTGCTAGGCCTAGGGCTTTGGGCGCGAGCGTTCGCACGTTCTGAGGCAAACTTAACTTTTAAATTCCTGAATTACTATATACTGCTAAACATTTTGCTAAGGATATTATCTTAAGCATACAAAATTATCAAAGATAAGAATAAAGCTATTACTTTTTTTCTTGTTCAGTTTCATTACCATGTCGTCTTCACATTTTGATAGAACACAAGGTCTGAGAATGATTTGATTGGCTTACCTCAAGGAACGTTTGTGATACCCCTTCAAAATGCATAAAACAACCGAATGGAGTGCATTTTTCATTTTCAGAATTTGTGGGTTTTGTGGCAAGAAAAGTCATGGATAAGCATGTGCGAGACCCCCTCATTGCAATTCCAGCTTGGGGGCGCCATTATTTGTGTTCTGGAGGAACTTTTGAAGCTCCTGCTGATCCGGGGTGTTCCACTCCTCTAACAGGCGGGTATAGGCCACTTCCCCACCCCCGGACACTTCCCCCCTCCATTTTCCCCCTGGACACGTGCCCCCCGGTACTTTTGCCCTCCGGACACTTGCCCCCCCCCCCCCCCCCCCCCCGACATTTCCCCCTGTCTCTTTCAAGTTTTTCTTGTCTCTCTCTCTCTCTCTCTCTCTCTCTCTCTCTCTCTCTCTCTCTCTCTCTCTCTCTCTCCCTCCCTCTCTCTCTCTCTGTTTCTGTCTCTTTTCTGTCTACACTTCCCCCCCCCGTCTCTCTCTCTCTCTCTCTCTCTCTCACGCACACACACACACATATACACACACATACACACACATACACACACATAGGCACATACACTGCCAGAAAAAGAGAGCGAGGTGGGGTGGGTGAGGACGGAGAAGAACACCATCCATCGCCACACACCACTCACTACCAGAACGCCACGGAACCCCAGTCATTTTGTTGCAAGGACACTTCACTGTTAAAACTCTCACTGCATAAAAGATACAAACAACAACACACACAAACCCCCCACAAAACTAAGCTTTAAAAGGTTTTGTTCGTATATTTCTTTCTTTCTTTGTTTTGGTTTAGTTAAAAGAGTGTCAGGGAAAGCGCCCCAGCTCTCTCCCCTTACCCACCCTAACAAATTAGCCTAGTGGTGTGAACGCGCTGTCGTTCTCGGTTAATGACGTCGGCAATCATGGCCTCCGGCTGCAAGGGTCGCCATCTTGTCGCCATCTTGGTGGAAGCGGCGTTTCGTGTCCAGTGAACATTATTTGGTGTCTCTTTAACCCTTTGACCGAGGAGGGAGTCTGGTCGTGTACCTGTGTGTGTGTGTGTGTGTGTGTGTGTGTGTGTGTGTGTGTGTGTGTAGTGTGTGTGTGTGTGTGTGTGTAGTGTGTGTGTGTGTGTGTGTGAATGTGAGTGTGTAGTGTGTGTGTGTGTGTGTGTGTGTGCGCGCGCGCGCGTACGCGTCAGTCGAGGGGAGTGAAAACGAATACGCACAGGTCTTCACATGTTTCTTTTTTTTTTGGCCCTTGCATAATAATTATGTTCACACGCGCATATTGAACGATATTAACACGTGCACGCACGCGAAGGCATGCGCACTCACGCACATGCACACACGCACACGCACGCACACATACACGCACACATACACGCACGCACGCACGCACACACAAACAAACACACACGCGCGCGCGCCGTATCCAATTTTCACACATTTTTGCGAGGTCTTTCTATCTTAGTCTTTGACTAACAGACGATTTTCGGAAAAAAACTGGGGGAGAGCACTTCGTGAAAATTAGAGTTGCTAACCTCCATTACTCGGTCAAACACCATAGCAGCAATGCAACAATGGCGTCCAAGCTTGAAACCGCAGGATGCGAGTCAGCGACTTGCAAGCATTGTTTTTAGAAAAAATTAGGGGTGGCCAGTAGCCACAAACTGATAAAACTTGCAAAATGTGACTTAAAAATATAAATGACAATTTTTTTTAAATGACGCACGGTGTTCTAAGTGCTGTATGTCTGCACAAACACACGAGTTGATAGGCTACGAGGGTTGAAGGTAGAGTGACATCCCCTGTTTGACCGATTGAATTAGGCAAGATCACTCCCACACACCATGAAATTACTCCCCTTAATGATTTCCGAACAATTCCTATTTCCATAGCATAATTACTCACACATACCTCCTTCATATGGGCTGTCTCCTTCCCTTGTTGTTGGTTCATACGTTTGTGTGTTTGAGAACATTTTTATTGTCAAAGTTGTTGACAAAATGTTCATGATGTGTTTCAACAAACTATCTCGCTGGGATGTTAGTTGACAACAGAGAATGATAGAATCATATTATGGAAGACATCACCGTCTTGTTTTAGCAAACTATCTCGCTTGAATGAGAATGCTAGAATGATATGGAAGACATCATGTCTTCATTCTCTGTTAACTTTCAGTTTAGCATGAGTTTGGAAATATGTTATGGCGAAATGTTGATGATTTGTTTTAGCAAACTATCTCGCTTGAATGAGAATGCTAGAATGATATGGAAGACATCATGTCTTCATTCCCTGTTAACTTTCAGTTTAGCATGAGTTTGGAAATAGGTTATGGCGAAATAGACAAGTAAACGTTTTTTGAAGCTCTATAACTCATTATCTGTGTGCAGAAAACAATAACCGGTTAAAACGTACAATGATTCAGTTGCTGCATAATTTAGAGACAAATAACTGCTTTTTTGTTAACCACTGATTGCATGTGTGTTAGTGAGTGTGGGGGCGTGAGTGTGTTTTGATGGGAAAAAATGTCTAGAGCACTTCGCAACAATTGGGGACAATCAAAAGACGTTGCTCTGTCTGGCCTCTTATTAAAGAGAAGATTGTGTTGTTTCCAATCTGTTTGGTCAGAAAGCATCTACATAGATTCTTGTCTCTGTCTGTCTGTCTGTCTGTGTATCTCTGTGTTTTCCTCTCTGTCTGTCAGTCTTCCTTTCTTTCTTTCTCTGTGCGTGTCTTGTCTCATCTTTAGCTCTGACTGTGTCTCTCTTTGTGTCTCTCTTTGTGTGTGTGTGTGTGTGTGTGTGTGTGTGTGTGTGTGTGTGTGTGTGTGTGTGTGTGTGTGTGTGTGTGTGTGTGTGTGTGTGTGTGTGTGTGTGTGTGTGTGTGTGTGTGTCTGTGTGTGTGTGTGTCTGTGTGTGTGTGTCTGCCTGTCTGTGTGTGTGTGTGCTGTGTGTGTGTTTGTGTGTGTGTGTGTGTGTGTGTGTGTGTGTGTGTGTGTGTGTGTGTGTGTTGTGCGTGTGTGTGTGAGTGTGTGTTTGTGCGCAAACGTGCGTGTACGTATGTGCATATATATATATATAAAATTATATATGTATGTGTGTGTGTGTTTGTGTGCGCGCCTATATGTGTGTGTGTGCGTGCGTGCGTGCGCGCGCGCGCGCGCACGCGCACGTGTTTCTATGTTTGTGTGTGAATGTGTCCCAGATTATTCTGTTGTTGCATACTATGTCTGGGTTACGGAGATTCATAAAGCTCTGAAGTCTATCTGTTGATTGGAACATTTACCTGTTGGTTTGTGCCCGTGTTTACACCAGCTTTTCTGCTCTGCCTTGACTCTCTCTCTCTCTCTCTCTCTCTCTCTCTCTCTCTCTCTCTCTCTCTCTCTCTCTCTCTCTCTCTCTCTCTCTCTCTCTCTCCTCTCTCTCTCTCTCTCTCTCTCTCTCTCTCTCTCTCTCTCCTCCTCTCTCTCTCTCTCTCTCTCTCTCTCTCTCTCTCTCTCCCCAGGGCTGGGTGGAAAAAAGCATGTAACTTGCTTATCTCATGTTCCCTGGTTAAATAAAATTTCGTTTTCGTTTCCGTTTTCTCTCTCTCTCTCTCTCTCTCTCTCTCTCTCTCTCTCTCTCTCTCTCTCTCTCTCTCTCTCTCTCTCTCTCTCTCTCTCTCTCTCTCTCTCTCTCTCTCTCTCTCTCTCTCTCTCTCTCTCTCTCTCTCTCTCTCTCTCTCTCTCTCTCTCTCTCTCTCTCTCTCTCTCTCTCTCTCTCTCTCTCTCTCTCTCTCTCTCTCTCTCTCTCTCTCTCTCTCTCTCTCTCTCTCTCTCTCTCTCTCTCTCTCTCTCTCTCTCTCTCTCTCTCTCTCTCTTGAAATTACATTGTTCGATTCTACAGTGTAAGTACTGATCTGTTTTGTGATACATAAACATATCACGTTTCTGTTTCCCGAACAATGTAACCTTATGGCCGGGTTCACATTAGACGCGTAAGTTCCGTACGGAACCCCCTAAATAAGTGGACGAAAGAAGGATAAAAGTTTACGCATATAGGGGAAATTCAGACACGTGCGCAAATCTTTTTCCTTCTTTGTTTCACTTATTTATGGATTACGCACGGGTTTCGGCCTGAAATATCCGCTTATGTGTGTACACGGCCTATTTCTCAAAATTTATTGTATTCATGTATCATTTTCAAAACAGACAAAAGGTGACCATTGGGAAATGCGTTTAAGATTTGGAAATTGTTCTGCATAGTAAGTAATTTTATCTAGAAGTGTATTATAGGTCCTTATTGTTGCTGATACATAACTAAAATATCAGGTTGCTCTTTAGAAAACATATCTTTTTACTTATATTTTTTTCTGAGGAAATACAGCAGCGGAAGTCATACAGAGTCAATAGACGATTTTCTGAGAAAAAACCCTAGTGGAGAGCACTTCGTGAAAATCAGAGTTGCTTGCCTCCATTTCTCGGTCAAATGCCATAGCAACAATGCAACAATGGCGTCGAAGCTTGAAACCGCAGGATGCGAGTCAGCGACTTGCAAATTATTTTTTTTTATAGAAAAATTAGGTGTGGCCAGTTGCCACAAACTGATAAAACTTGCAAAATGTGACGTACAAAATATAAATGAATGGGTTTTTTTAGCATGACGCACGGTGCTCTATGTCTGCCCAAACACACGAGTCGATAGGCTGCAAGGTACTCACGCAGACAGAGACGATTCGACGCCTCCCTGGTCATCCACTGCACAAGAAGCTGGCAGCGTCAACCAAGGACCGACTGAAGAGGCAGAGCTTGAACCACCTGTCCAGAGAACTGAGAAGGTCACAGGAAGACATCCTCGACGAAGACGTCTGCGCGGACAATCATCTCACTAACCGAGACTGGAACGCAGCGACTTTTGCAGCTCGCGTAGAGCTCGGGGTCCCAGGCCTGACACACCAACAGCAACAGTTCTCACCACAGGAAAAGGCTCTGACGCTGGCTATGCTGGATGAGCAGTACCCACAGAATGACTGGACGCACATCTACACAGTTGGCTCGGCCGACGATGCTGTCAAGAATGGGGGATGCGGCGTGAACGTCAAAACACCCACTGAACAGACGTACGCCTCCTCCAGAGCCACTGGACGAAAGTGTTCAAACTTCAAGGCTGAGGTGCTGGCTCTCCAGACAGCAGTGGAGTACATCAAGGGCAACAGCCTTACCAAGACTGTAGTTTTGACCGACTCCAAGACAGCTCATCAGTCACTGACTTCTGATGCTCCGGACAGGGAAATACAGAAGCTACAGAAGAACATGTTCTCCCTTCCTGAAGGATGCACTGTAGTCCTGCAGTGGATCCCTGCCCACTACGGAAACCAAGACCAACTGGCCAAGACACCCAACAACCGTCTTCTCCCACTTACCAAGAAACCAAGACGCTGCTAAGAAACAGGCTGAAAGCAGAATGGAGGACAAAGGGCAATTATCACCCAGCCGCCGACCCCATCAACCATCTCCAACGCAGTGGGCAGACTACCATCTTCAGACTGAGGACGGGCCACTGTGGCTTACGTGCCCACCTGAAGCGTATTGGCGTCACCCCATCAAGCTCCTGTGACTGTTGGGCGGAACAGACAGTTCACCATATCCTCCAGGACTGTCCCTTGTTGGCGGTGCGGAGGGAGCAGATCTGGCTGCAGGAGGTGCCAACCGCCAGCAAGCTGTGGGGAACGGCAGAAGACCTGCGCCGCACTGTCCAGTTTACAACCTCATGTGGACTGAGACCTTAGCACTGCCAGATTGATCGCAAGAGAGAGAGAGAGAGAGAGAGAGAGAGAGAGAGAGAGAGAGAGAGAGAGAGAGAGAGAGAGAGAGAGAGAGGCTGCGAGAGCTGATGGTAGAGTGACTTCCCCTGTTTGACCGATTGAATTAGGCAAGATCACTCCGACACACCATGAAATTACTCCCCTTAATTATTTCCGAACAATTCCTATTGTATCGAATTGTGCAGAATTGTGTGCACAATAAGTGTGTGCAGTTATAGTCATCTTCAACTGCTTTTGTGTTGTTTCTGTTGTTGTTGGTTTTGTTCATATCATAAATCATAAAATGTATGCACTGTTATGAATACATAGGGAATGCTTGTGTGTATGACTTTTACTATCTTATGTTTGTTATCTGTGTCATCTTCATTTACAAAATGTTAGTCTGCTTCAATATGCGTGCGCATAATATAACATTAGGTTTGATGTTATTATCTTATTATGTATGACTGTGTTCTGATGTTAGTATGGCAGATTTACTTACACAAGCCGCCTGACTTTCTTTAAACCTGTTGCACTCTTTCTGCCGGTGTTTTTTTCCTTTGCCATTTCTCTCTTTGCCTCTCTTTACGGTCTACTACAATGAGCGGCTTAGCTGGCTGTTCTGACTGCCAGGTGGCATAACGCTCGAGTGGGGCTAATCCTCTATATTCTTAGTTGTGGATAAAAAATAATTTTAAAAAAGAGAGAGAGAGAGAGAGAGAGAGAGGAGAGAGAGAGAGAGAGAGAGAGAGAGAGAGAGAGAGAGAGAGAGAGAGAGAGAGAGAGAGAGAGAGAGAGAGAGAGAGAGAGGAGTCCCACCCTCTCTCTCTCTCTCTTTCTCTACCCCCAACAAAAGATATCACGAGATAAGCCCCTATTGAGTTGGTTGCCACCTGGCGGTCAAATTGGCGAGCTAGGTTGACCATTGTCCCGTTCTCTTATATATTTTTGATAACTCTCTTTTTTCGTTCACAGTTTATGTAGTTTATATGCATCTATAAAATGTATCTCCTCTCAGATAATAGACTGTAATGGGATGCGATCTCCAGAGTTACTGTTCTTTGCGTTTCCCTAGAGTTTCTCTCCAGTTCTTGTTCTTTTTTGCGTTTCCCTAGAGTTTCTGCGAGTTGTTCTTTGAGTTTCCCTAGAGTTTCTTCCGAGTTCTTGTTCTTTGCGTTTCCCTAGAGTTTCTCCCGAGTTCTTGTTCTTTGCGTTTCCCTAGAGTTTCTCCCGAGTTCTTGTTCTTTGCGTTTCCCTAGAGTTTCTCCCGAGTTCTTGTTCTTTGCGTTTCCCTAGAGTTTCTCCAGAGTTATTGTTCTTTGCGTTTCCCTAGAGTTTCTCCAGAGTTTCTTGTTCTTTGCGCTTCCCTAGAGTTTCTCCAGAGTTATTGTTCTTTGCGTTTCCCTAGAGTTTCTCCAGAGTTCTTGTTCTTTGCGTTTCCCTAGAGTTTCTCCAGAGTTCTTGTTCTTTGCGTTTCCCTAGAGTTTCTCCTGAGTTATTGTTCTTTGCGTTTCCCTACAGTTTCTCCACAGTTCTTTGAGTTATTCTAGACTTTTAGGGTATTAGGGAGCACAAAGGGATGTGACAATAGGCGTAGGACATCATGTCGTCAGCTCCCATAGGGTAGGGAGAAATTGTGCACGCTGTTCAGAGCGGACCCAGCCTTTATTTAATTATTTCTATTCTACAGTGTCTATTAACCCAGCGCAAATAAAACCATTAATACGATTGTTCTAGTCTGTATGTCCCTCTCCCCCCCCCCCCCCCCATTTATCTTAAATTATGCTTTTAATGTGGGACGAATGAAAACAGAAAGAAAGCTTTGAGCTTTCGGCACAGCTGATTGTTTTAATTGTCATATTCTCAGGAAAATGGCTCTTTTGTTTGCATGGTAATAGCCTTGGGAATGTCCTTTGGCGGTAGGCTGGGCAACGGTTATAAACCAAAATGCACAAATCTTCTCTCTCTCTCTCTCTCTCTCTCTCTCTCTCTCTCTCTCTCTCTCTCTCTCTCTCTCTCTCTCTCCTCTCTCTCTCTCTCTCTCTCTCTCTCTCTCTCTCTCTCTCTCTCTCTCTCTCTCAATTCTTGAGTAATAAAGTTTTTCAGTTTCAGTTTCACTCTCTCTCTCTCCTCTCTCTCTCTCTCTCTCTCTCTCTCTCTCTCTCTCTCTCTCTCTCTCTCTCTCTCTCTCTCTCTCTCTCTCTCTCCTCTCTCTCTCTCTCTCTAATAAATAATAATAATTAATAATGCTTATATAGCGCATAATCTTGCTAAGCAACTCAATGCGCTTTTCACTCACCATTCGTACAAACATTTCTAACAGACTGGTTCACGTATCCTCACCATACATCT
>CM065684.1:28232856-28235356 GCA_017654935.2 Phymorhynchus buccinoides
TTGTCACGTAGCCCTAACCTCGTTCCCCAACCAGTCACATAGAAAATGCCTTTTGTCCACTGGTTTGTATACATAGCAACACTCGCTAGGGATCAGATATTTAACACAACGCAGCGTAAAATATACACATTTTATTATTCACCCAGAATGGCCAAATCAAGTTCTTTGAGCATTATTTCATTCAAACGAAACCCATTTAAGAAAACTGTATCGCGTGAAGAAGGACAATGGACGGATAACTGAGACTACCCCTGAAATCCACCTGAAACTGGACATGGGAGGAAAAAGTCATAAAAAATCAGTGGCCATTGGTTGAAAATCACAAGTAATGGACTGTCAATAACGAGTGTGACCATCACGGGCCTCGATCACTGCCCTAGAATGCCGCTTCATTTTGCAAATGAGGTTTCTGATCCGCTGCTGGGGGATCCTGGTCCACTCCTCCTGGACAGCCATAAACGGTACGAGGATGCTGCTCTCGTGCTTGTAGGGCTTGTCCGATAATGGCACAGGTATGATCAATCGGATTCCGGTCCAGAGAGCACCGCTGGGCATTGCATTCATAATCTTTCCCTCATCCTGCGGGTGCTGGCTGGCATGACGCGCACGATGATGGCGGCCATTGTCATCCATGAAAATGAAGTCCGCGCCAATGATGCCTGAGTAAGGATGGACTATGGGGTGGAGAATCTTGTATCAACATCTGTCTGCTTACAAGGTGTTGTTTTCCAACACTAACGAATCAGATTTGCCTTGCATGGAAATGTTACTCCGCGCGAAAATCGAACCTCCACCAAAACAGCCATGCTGATCGATGATGTCTGGCTCTAATGGTTCACCCAGTCGTCATTGCACTCTTTCAAGTCAATCTGTCAAATCAAAACCGAAACTGGACTGATCACGAAACAAAATGGTGCCATTTACAACGGTCAAAGTTTGATGTTCTTCCTGTATTCGACTGTTTTAATTAATAAGTGATCCCTAGCGCGTGTTGCTGTGCATAGTTTGTCTGTCTTGTTCCTGTGTTTGTTTTGTTGTGCTGAAAAGCAAGAAACAGAAAGCAAACTGGGCGGATTGTGGACTGTTCGCCCCTTCGCAGACCGGAGAGTAGGTGCGAACAGAGTCGTCCCCCTTGATGCTTGAATTTGACACGTTCACTTGACATTTTTCTCTCCCTGGGGTCAGGGGGGTAGGGGATGTGGGGTAGGGGGTTGGAGTGGGAGGTGGTACCAAAACAACCGTCTAAAGGGGATGGGAGAGTGAGGGGAAAGGAGGAAAGACAGACTTCAGACACTTTATTTTACAAAGATAAGAATTTAGGCTGGGCCTAGTCTTCCATTCTGTCCTTGGTTCTAAGCATGCAATGCATAACTAACACTATAAACGAACATTGAGAGACAGGAACATCACCAACAGAGACAACAGCAGTAATATAGCAACGACATGGTATGGGCAGAGCATCAACATCGGCAATAAAAAAAAACAAGCAGAACAGAAAACTAACCGACCGACCGAGATGAGAGAGAGAGAGGAGAGAGAGGAGAGGAGAGAGGAGAGAGAGAGGACGAGAGAGAGAAGAGAAGGAGGGAGGAGATTGCGTGAGAAGATAGGAGTCGGAGAGAGAGAGAGGAGAGAGAGAGAGAGGAGAGAGAGAGAGGAGACGAGAGTGAGGAGAAGGGGAGAGAGATGAGAGAGATAGAGAGAGAGAGAGAGAGACGAGGTGAGAGATAGCGAGAGAGAGAGAGAGAGAGAGAGAGAGAGAGAGAGAGAGAGAGAGAGAGAGAGAGAGAGAGAGAGAGGGGAGAGGAGAGAGAGAGAGAGAGGGAGGGGAGAGAGAGAGAGGGGGGGGGGAGAGAGAGAACAGAGACAGCGAGAGACCGTCCGACAGAGAGACAGAGACAGACAGACTGGCAGACACAGACAGAGGGAGACAAAGAGAGACAGAGAGGGTGCATAGATGTTTGGGGATAGTAGTGATAGTGGCGAGAGAAAGGGACAAAAGTTTGCACCGAATGCAGGCTTCCTCCTCACCCCCCCCCCCCCCCCCCCCCCCCCCCCTCTCTCTCTCTCTCTCTCTCTCTCTCTCTCTCTTTCTTTCTCTCTCTTCACCTTATGATTATGTGTGTGCCTTAGTATACCCCCCCCCCTCTCTCACCTCCCGTCTCCCATTACCCTCATTTCCCCCCGATTTTTTGTGTGCATGCGTTACTTAGATTTTGTTGTTTGAAGTTTTCTTTGAATCTTGTTATTTATTATTGTTTCCCCAGGGCTGGGTGGAAAAAAAAGCTGTCATTGCTTATCTCATGTTCCCTGGTTAAATAAAAATTCGTTTTCGTTTTTCGTTTTTTGTTTTCGTTCTCTCTCTCTCTCTCTCTCTCTCTCTCTCTCTCTCTCTCTCTCTCTCTCTCTCTCTCTCTCTCTCTCTCTCTCTCTCTCTCTCTCTCTCTCTCTCTCTCTCTCTCTCTCTCTCTCTCTCTCTCTCTCTCTCTCTCTCTCTCTC
>CM065684.1:28237856-28245356 GCA_017654935.2 Phymorhynchus buccinoides
GGCACAGAAGAATCCCCAATACTGCAGATGGATTTTGTTCTCTACCCAGGTAAATTCAATGGCATTTTTTGGCTGAAGTATCGCTGGCGGTGAAAGGGTTAATGTACACCCCATCCCACCCCAATCTCTCTCTCTCTCTCTCTCTCTCTCTCTCTCTCTCTCTCTCTCTCTCTCTCTCTCTCTCTCTCTCTCTCTCTCTCTCTCTCTCTCTCTCTGGTGCCTATCGTCACCTCCCCCTCCCCCTTTCTCCCCTCTGTCCTCTTACCAGATCGCGTGTCAAAATCACGGGTTTCACGGGTTTCTCCCTCTTATAGCTGGTAAGAAATCTTGTTTTGACCAGGTTTGACTCCCATACAAATGCCCCCAAATTTGAAAATGAAACGTCATTTTAAAGAGCAGCCTAGCCTCAATTTGAAGTTGGGGGCATTTGTATGTGGGTCACAGCTACCCAGGGAAAAAACACCTCAAGGGACTTAATCGTGGTGGGTCAGTGGGTCTTTAAACCATGCTTCAGGGCATGAACATAAGAGGGAAAAGAACAGGCCAAGGAAGTGAGAGTTAGCAAAACATGTGTCTATTTGTGCGGGCGTTATTGTGTCAGAGGAAGATTGAGAGGGGGGGGGGGGGGGGGGGTACAGGGCTACCAGCCCCCCCCCCCCCCCCCCCCCCCCCCCCCCTCCTACGAAAAGAAAAAAAAGAAAGGAAGAAAAGAAAAAGAGGGGTGAATGTTTTTGTGTTATTTATTTTAATAGTTATCGGCCTCTTGTCTAAGATCAAAGTGTAGTTTCTGTTCTTGTCAGCTTAACCCTTTCACCGCCAGCCACATTTCTGCCAAATATTTCCATTAAATGTATCTGGGTAGAGCACAAAATCCATATGCAGTATTGGGAATGCATATAAAATAGGGCCTATCCCTACTTACCAAAACTAAGACAATAGGGTCTTTGGATAATAGACCCCAATTTGATGCCTTTTAATAACATAGGCGTTAAATCACTGTGGTGCTAAAATGTGACTTTGGCGGTGAAAAGGTTAAACAGAGGGGAAAAGTAATTACATGCCATAGTTTTAGCTTCTTCTCCCATGAGAGGCTTTCGTTGCCTCTTTTTCATTCTAATGATCGTCAGAACACCACCACCACCCAAACCGACCGATTGGAACCCTCCCCTCCATGACTTGCTGATCCGCCCCTGTGCTTGTGTGTGTCTGTGTATAATATGAGAACGAAGAACGAACTGCATTTATCTAAGAGGGTAATAGAATAGAAAGAAAGAAAGAGAACGTGAGGGAAAGAGAGAGAGGATGGGTAGGTAAACACAGAGAGAGAGAGAGAGAGAGAGAGAGAGAGAGAGAGAGAGAGAGAGAGAGAGAGAGAGAGAGAGAGAGAGAGAGAGAACACTGAACACTGAAAAACTTTATTTAACAAGGATGAATATTTTAGGCAATGCCTATCCTTACAATCAGTCCTTGAGAGAGAGAGAGAGAGAGAGAGAGAAGAGAGAGAGAGAGAGAGAGAGAGAGAGAGAGAGAGAGAGAGAGAGAGAGAGAGAGAGAGAGAGAGAGAGAGAGGAGAGAGAGAGAGAGAGAGAGAGAGAGAGAGAGAGAGAGAGAGAGAGAGAGAGAGAGAGAGAGAGAGAGAGAGAGGTGGGGATAAGAGAAAACAAGCGCGGAATCGCAACAGTTTGTGGCACGCGGTCTATTTTTACCACTCCAGTCATGAGTCACCTCCCCTGGCTTTTCAATAATTTTAATCTGTAAACCAGAATGTTATCTCTGCACCATTTCGTAACTTTTTATATCTTTTGGAAAACATTTAAAACTATTTATCCTACTTATGCTCATCGAAAGAAGCACCGCATACTCGTCGTGTCTGTTGCAGTGTCTGTATTACGTATGTTTATTATTTTGTACGCTTCAAAATACATCATTTTAAAGAGCAGCCTCAATTTGAAGTGCAGCCTCGATTTGAAGTGCGACAATTTTGTAGCCTCGATTTGAAGTGCGACAATTTTGGACCGACACCGACCGACCGACAGACCGACCGACCGACAAAGTGAGTTATAGGTTTGTGGCTTGAGCCACAAACAAAAAAGAACGGATGATCGATCAAACGCACAAACGAACACATTATGTTGATAGAGAGAAATGGCATAAGCTTAGGAAATACGTTTTCGCAGCCAGCGTTCTGGGCATACGGTGTTAGGTAATGACAAGTTAAGAGAGAACGGAGGAGGACAGACAGACTGAGACAGAGACACAGCCAGACGGGAAGAGAGACTTCTTCTCTCCCTTTGTCTTTAGATAACCCGTGCCGTCTTCTTTGTTAGTCCCCGAGCCGAAGGTTCGGGGAACTATTGCTTTTGTCTGATCCGTCCGTCCGGTGTCCGTCCGTCCGTCCGGCGTGCCTCCGTCCGGCTATTCGTCCGTTTTACTCAAAAACTATTCAGTCTATCATCATCAAATTTGGTATACTAGTTCGCCAAGATGCAAGCTATCCACTGATGTATTTAGTTTTACATTAAGGTCAAGGTCGCGCCAGTTACGGGGTTCAAACCCCGAAACACATAATCGCTAATATCTCGCGAAGTTTTGCATGTATTTTAATGCAGTTTTTGTCGCAACATTTCTTGATGAATGGTCTATAACACAGGTGTCATGAATTGTTCTGTGCGCGCGTGTGCGCATGATCGCGCGCGCTCAAATCACGGGTCCGAACCCCAAGGCTATATATAAAAAAAACTATTCAGTTACGTGCTGTTTTTATGCGTTTTTATGTAGTTACGTGCTGTTTTTATGCGTTTTTATGTCTGTGCACAGCCGACGCATTCCGATTTCGGAGTAGCTCGGCGATGCTGCGAGGGGACTTTGCTACCGCTCGGCGTTGCACTTGTTTTGTTTTGTTTTCTAGCCTAATAGGAACCCATTTCCATAGAAACAAAGTAAATGGTCACTCTGTCTCTCTCCCCGTGGGGATACCGGGGGGGGGGGGGGGTCTTTTGTACAAATAGTTCCCCCACCTTCTGGAAGTTCTGTGCTTTTAACTTCCTCTAATTCTGTCATTCTCTTTGACTCTGCCTTTTCCCTTTGCTGACTGTCATCTGCTATCTTTCTGTCTCACTGGTCCATTCTCCTGCCTTTTTTTCTATAAATTCTTACAAAGATTTCTTCAGCCGAAGTCGGACATTCTGGGCCTAACTATTTCTTAGTTAGGCGCATAACGGCAGCATGACGCATCTACGCTCATATGACAGGAAACTGTCTGAGCGAACGAAGAAGAAGAAGAAGAAGAAGAAGAAGAAGAAGAAGAAGAAGGTAACTCTCTGTCTTTTTCTATTCCTCCTATGTTGTCCATTCTCGTGTAATGCCCTTATAAACATGGCTAGAATCAGGTACAAGGGAGGGTTAGGGAGGGGGGGGGGGGGGAGTGTAGAAAAGAGGAAAAGGGAGAGATCAAATCTGAGAGGAAGATGATGTAGGTGCATTCATTATATGTGCGTTTACATACAATGTATCTGTCTTACTTGATCTGTGTTATCTTTATGCCATCGCATCTTTTTTTCCTTTTCGTTTGTGTATTGTGCCAACGTTTTTGCTTCGTTTCAATGGACTGTTAGGGGTTGCCCGACAGTACAATCATTGATTTTGGTGGTGGTGTTTTTTTAGACCGAGTTCTTTCTTGACAAGTTGCTTCAAAGTTGTTAGTCCCCGAACCGAAGGTTCGGGAACTATTGTTTCTGTCTGATCCGTCCGGCGTGCCTCCGGCGTGCCTCCGTCCGTCCGTCCGTCCGTCCGTCCGTCCGTCCGTCCGTCCGTCCGTCCGTCCGTCCGTCCGGCTTTATTCGTCCGTTTTTCTCAAAAACTATTTAGTCTATCATCATCAAATTTGGTATACTAGTTTGCCAAGATGCAAGCTATCCACTGATGTATTTAGTTTTACATTAAGGTCAAGGTCGCGCCAGTTACAGGGTTCAAACCCCAAAACTCATAATCGCTAATATCTCGCGAAGTGTTGCATGTATTTCAATGTAGTTTTTTTCACAACATTTCTTGATGAATGGTCTATAACACAACTGTCATGAAGTTTTCTGTGGATAAGCCCGCTGTGCCCTAGGCCCTTTGTGTCACAGGTCCGATATGTCCCACTTCTTTCCAGCCGTCCAGCCGTCCGTGCGTCCTGTTTTCAGTTATGAATGGTCTCCCCGCTGTGTGTACAGCCGACACATTCCGATTTCGGAGTAGCACGGCGATGCTGCGAGGGGACTTTGCAGCCGCTTGGCGTTGCACTTTTTTTTCTTTTCTTTTTTTTCCTTTGTCAGTTTTTCTTTCTTTCTTTTTTTGCCACTGATTACTGTGAACATAACGGCTGGTAATATCTGTGCTTACACGTACGAACATTCCTGCTTGAAGGGGAATTATTGTTCTAAGACCTACAAAGGAATTACTATTACCATATAATAGCCTAATTACATTAATGGACCGACAGTATAAAATAAAAAAAGAGTTAATTCCGTACATTATAAATTTCATCAGTTTATTGTATTAGAAATGTCCTAGGTTCTGCCAAAGACTGCTTTATATCACACGTTCCCACCCGCACATCATCGGCCTTCTAGGGACGACTAGTTGGGAAATTTGTAAATCGCGTAAATTTGAAGTTGTCCCGTGCAAACATTTGAACTAATGGCCTACTACAAGAAGTCATCTTTCTTTTATGTAGACTGTTGTTTCATTGTGACGCCAAAGAATAGCTATTTTCGGGTTTTTTGTGTTTTTGTTTATTCGACTCGTAAAGTGACTAAGATAGTGCATTCATTATATGTATCAGTGTAGGCCCTATTCAATTTTTCCTTAACCCTTTCACCGCCAAAGTCGCATTTTAGCACCACAGTGATTTAACACCTATGTCACCAAAAGGCATCAACTGTTATCTAAAGACCCTATTGTCTTAGTTTTGGGAAGTAAGGATAGACCTTATTTTACATATAACACAGAAGAATCCCCAATACTGCAGATGGATTTTGTTCTCTACCCAGGTACATTTAATGGAACATTTTGGCTGAAATATGTCTGGCGGTGAAAGGGTTAACCCCGTTGCTGATTGTCAATGCCCCTACTGCCAATGCCCCTACTTCTTTTTCTTCCAATCATCCAATCACCATTTTTCTCGTTTCATCTTAGCTTTCTATGTCCATAAGTTAATTGTATGGCTATCGTTATTTAAACACTATCTTAGCCTACTTATTTTCTCACGACGCACAAAGTCTGTCTGTATTCCTTTTAAAGACACACTGACCCACCACGATTAAGTCCCTTGGTTTTTTTCTGGGTAGCTGTGACCCACATACAAATGTCCCCAACTTCAAACTGAGGCTGCTCTTTAAAATGATGTTTCGATTTTCAATTTGGGGGCATTTGTATGTGAGTCAACCCTGGTCAAAACAAGATTTCTTAGGGAAAACACGTGAAACCCGTGATTTTGACACGTGATCTGGTGGGTCTTTAAACACATTACATCGCTCACTTTTGTGCGATTTATATCCTACTTCGCGATTTTTATGTTCTGAGGAATACCCATTTGCCCTTTAATTTCGATCTCAATGCCGTCAAAACCGCGCCAGTAGTTTTCTTTCGCTTTTGCTCGTCGTGTGCTAAACGTGTTTCAAAACCACTTTCTGCGCTGTTTCAAGTCTTCTCACTTGAAATGTCTTTTAGGGGAAGTCGCACAATCCTATGCACGTTGTGTTTCGAGGACCCGAGAGAAAAGATTGGAACGAGAGAAGGAATGAGGCAGTGGAGTTGCAAAACGCGCTGAAGAGGTCTCGTGACAGACATCTGGGCTAACGAGATGGGAATGAGGTCTTTCTTTGCGGTGCATCTCAGTGAGCGACTTAGCTGGCTCTTTTGCCCGCCAGGCGGCATAGCGCTCGAGTGGGGCTAATCCTCTCTATATTCTTAGTTGGGGATAAAGAGAGAGAGAGAGAGAGAGAGAGAGAGAGAGAGAGATAGGGAGGAGTCCAACCCTCTTTCTCTCTATCTCTCTCTCACTACGCCCAACTAAGAATATAGCGTGATAAGCCCCTAGTGGTTTGACTGCCCCCTGGCGGTCAAATAATCGCCATAAGTCGACCATTGGGCCTATTTTAATTAGTCATAATACTCCAGTTGCGCCTGTGTCAACTACGCCCATCGTAGTCATCAATTGCGCCCGTTTAAATGTTTGAAATGGTTCATGAGAAAACTAGACATAAGGGAAGTTTCGCATTTACTGACATTTTGTTTAAGAAGGTAGAGTTAACTTTGTTTATGCATTAACAAAAAAATTATAGCGGCTTTTAGTTTTCTTTTTATTACATTGTCATCAGAACTTTGTATTCAAAGGTGCGTCAATAGACGATTTTCGGGGAAAAAAACCCTAGGGGAGTCAGAAACACATGCATACTCACACGTGCTTGCGCAATGGCTTGGAAGACACACAGGCAGTGAGACAACATAGACAAAGCAGAGATACATAGATAGCGACTGAGAGAATCATAGCTGAGCCAATCAGGAATACAAATTACTGAGTTTAATTGAAAAGGGTGACAATGATGACGACGACGACGATGATGATGATGATGACGATGATGACGAGGATGATGATGATGATGATAGACGACGACGATGATGATGATGATGATGATGATGATGATGATGATGACGACGACGACGACGACGATGATGATGATGATGATGATGATGATGACGACGACGATGATGATGATGATGATGATGATGATGATGATGATGATGATGACTACAACTACAACGATGATAAGGGCGACTGCTCCTACTACTACTACTACTAATACTACTGCAACAAAAATGGATGATGACAATATCCATGATGACAATAGCAACGACAACATCGGCGCGAGAGAAGAAAAAATCATGATAATGTTGCTGCTTCTAGAAAGGCTGTATCCAGATTTTCTCCCCCAATTGTAGATAATTTAGTGATAGAAAAGAGCAAGGCAGGCTGCTCTTTCCGTCAATAGATGATCTCTTAGTGTGAGCGTTGCCTCCGCCGCTCCATTCAGAGAAAAATAAACCAAACAGAAAAAAAATCAAGCGAACAAAAACATTTTCCAGTTCCTGTATCTACTCCTCTCTGTGCCTCTTTCTTGCACTTAGCTACCATTGACGCCTTGATAGTAGAGCAAGAGCCCCAAATGTCCGGATGCAAAATAAACCTATCAAAAGCTTCAAAATAAATAACGCGACTCAAATGTCCAAGACTACGCTGAATAGAGAATACAATTTTCTATATTCCTGCTAACTGTGGTCTCCTAATCTCCAAAAAAGCAAAAGTTAATTTATTTAATAAAACCAAAAAAAACCTAAACTGTCCGACATTAGGCCCAATGGGGTCCAAAGTCCAGACAGTGACTCTACCCCTGGAAATTTTAAAATTCAAGCAAATCAACGACTATTTGATATTAACCAGAAGCACTACGAAATGAA
>CM065684.1:28250356-28275356 GCA_017654935.2 Phymorhynchus buccinoides
AGTATTGTGTACATAAAACTGAAAGAATCACACTAGGAGATTGAGGATCGTAAACATGAGGGGGGTGGGTAAAGTACGTGTACATCTTCGCCTCTTCACACTCTCAGCCTCATCAGGCATGTCCATGTTGTTCTGCTGTTGAAAGCGAAATACATGTTGCGCTTGTATGCCTTAAAAAAAATAAAGACCTTAGAGAAAGACATATTCCAGCACAGTTTTTATAGATGTCCATGAAGTTTTAGGTTATCTATTATTCCTACAAATGAGAACAGCGTGATCGTAAATAATGTTAATAATAATAATAATGATTATTTATATAGCGCCTATTCTCTGATTTAGGGCTCTAAGCGCTTTACATATTTAATACAAATACAGCATAGAATATAATTATCTTATAGAACATGACGAACATACATAAATTTTACATGAGTAGAATATAGAAAAGTACATATATACAAATGAACAAAAACGCATATCTTGAAAAAGGTACACAATTTACAGAAACACACACACACACACATACACACACGCGCGCGCGCACGCACACGCACACGCACACGCACACGCACACGCACACGCACACGCACACGCACGCGAGCACGCCATGTGACAGCCACTTCATCATTTCACGGAAACTGAGTACAAGGGAGAGGAGCGACACATCTTTTGCAGTTGAGACAGGTTATTGCAAATGACTTAACTGGTTCTTCTTGTTCTTGGTTCTTTCGATAGTTATGTCTTAAAGACCCCCCACGTCACGTGTCACATTCCCTCTTATGCTAGGAAGAGGTCTTAAGACTTTCTTACCAGCTATAAGAGGGAAAACACGTGAAAACCGTGATCTTGACACGTGACGTGCGGGGTCTTTAATGTATTTATGTTCTGGTTCTGGTTCTGGTTTTCTACGCCGAAGGAGCCTATCGATGCTATTTTTCAAGGGAATTGGAGAGCGCATTGCATTGAGAGTTGACTTGATAAATATACAGATCTACCGCCTGCATGCTAAAGACAGCATGCCCTCCCTCTTTACGGCAACTCCAATGAATGAAAATATGTTTAACGTCCTCCGGTCTGGAACAGACACATATGGGACATTAGTAGATATAAAGATGGTGGGAACGATCCTGGAGGCAATGCCCGTAGGCAGGCAGTGCAACACCAGGAAAGTCCCGAATTTGTAACAATACAGATAGTACAGATAACTATTTAAGGTACGGCAACTCCAATATTTTCCTGTTTTGTTGTTGTATCTCACCGCCAGAAACATGGGCCAAAGAGCTTAATCATTAATTTAAACCCTTCGTTCATTGTTCAGTGCTCATCCTCAAACAGTGCAGTCATCATACTGTAGAGGGGAAGTGTTTGTTTTTGTTTGTGGCTCAAGCCACAAACCTATAACTCACTTTGTCGGTCGGTCGGTCTGTCTGTATGTCTGTCGGTCCAAAATTGTCGCACATTTTGACAAAATTGTCGCACTTCAAATCGAGGCTACACTTCAAATTGAGGCCGCTCTCTAAAATGATGTATTTTAAAAGCGTACAAAATAATAAACATACGTAATACATACACTACAACAGACACGACGAGTATGCGGTGCTTCTTTTGATGAGCATAAGTAGGATACATAGTTTTAAATGTTTTCCAAAAGATATAAAAAGTTACGAAATGGTGCAGAGATAACATTCTGGTTTACAGATTAAAATTATTGAAAAGCCAGGGGAGGTGACTCATGGTTGGAGTGGTAAAAATAGACCGCGTGCCACAAACTATTGCGATTTCGCGCTTGATTTATTTCGATCTTGTTGTTTTGTTTGCTCTTTTTGTTGCCCGCTTTGTGCTCCTTTTGCTATGTTTGCTGTTTACTGTTTAATTGTTTGTCTATGTTGATTAAGGCGCATTCGCCGAAATATCCAGTAGTTTTGTTTTTGTCTCTTGTGAATAAAATAACGTCACTTTACGCTTGTCGTGTAGTTGTTTGTTTGCTGTACATCCTCAAACAGGCAACGGCACCATCGAGTTCAACGAGTTCCTGGAGATGATGGCCCACAAGAGCGAGGCGGTGGAGGTGGCGGAGATCGAGAACGCCTTCAAGATCTTCGACAAGAACGGCGACGGCTTCATCAACTCCACGGAGCTGCGGCAGGTGATGAGCTCCCTGGGCGAGCGCCTCAGCGAGAAGGACGTGGAGGACATGATCCGCGAGGCGGACATCAACGGGGACGGGCTCATCAACTACGAGGGTGAGAATTGTGAATGAATGAATGAAGGAAAGAATGGTTTATTTTATGTATGCCTTCGCCCTCCTGGTCAAGGTGTGTGTGTGTGTGTGTGTGTGTGTGTGTGTGTGTGTGTGTGTGTGTGTGTGTGTGTGTGTGTGTGTGTGTGTGTGTGTGTGTGTGTGTGTGTGTGTGTGTGTGTGTGTGTGTGTGTGTGTGTGTGTGTGTTGTGTATCTATGTATGTGTGTGTGTGTGTGTGTGTGTGTGTGTGTGTGTGTGTGTGTGTGTGTGTGTGTGTGTGTGTGTGTGTGTGTGTGTGTGTGTGTGTGTGTGTGTGTGTGAGCAATGTATATTTTGCATGTACCTGAGCAAAGAACAAACCAACAAAAAAAACAAAAAAGCAACAACAATAACCACAGTATCATATAAGTTTTCAAGTGTCAAGTGTCTCTCTCTCTCTCTCTCTCTCTCTCTCTCTCTCTCTCTCTCTCTCTCTCTCTCTCTCTCTCTCTCTCTCTCTCTCTCTCTCTCTCTCTCTCTCTCTCCCTACACTGAGACAAACAGGCACGCACACACGCGCGCGCGTTAATGAATTCAGTGGTATAGTGATAATTGTGAGAGAACGAGAGAGAGAGAGAGAGAGAGAGAGAGAGAGAGAGAGAGAGAGAGAGAGAGAGAGAGAGAGAGAGAGAGAGAGAGAGAGAGAGAGAGAGAGAGAGAGAGAGAGAGAGAGAGAGAGAGAGAGAGAGAGAGAGAGAGAGAGAGAGAGAGAGAGAGAGAGAGAGAGAGAGAGAGAGAGAGAGAGAGAGAGAGAGAGACAGAGAGAGAGACAGAGAGAGAGAGAGAGAGAGAGAGAGAGAGAGAGAGAGAGAGAGAGAGAGAGAGAGAGAGAGAGAGAGAGAGAGAGAGAGAGAGAGAGACAGAGAGAGAGAGAGAGAGAGAGAGAGACAGAGAGAGAGAGAGAGGAGGAAAGGGTGGGAAAACAAAAGGGGGGATACAAAATGATAGTAACAGTCCAGTCTAGTACATTTTAGGCTGCCTTGTACTTTCCTCTCTCTCTCTCTCTCTCTCTCTCTCTCTCTCTCTCTCTCTCTCTCTCTCTCTCTCTCTCTCTCTCTCTATCTATCTCTCTCTATCTCTCTCTCTCTCTCTCTCTCTCTCTCTCTCTCTCTCTCTCACACACACACACACACACCACACACACACACACACACACACATACACACACACACACGCGCACACACACACGCGCACGCACACGCACACACACACACACACACACACACACACACACACACACACACACACACACACACACACACCATCCTCTCAAATTTTCTCATTGACAATTTTCACTGAGAAGCAACATCATGCCATTTAAAAAAAAAGAGATAGCCCTAGAGTTAGCATCAGCCTAGGATTATGTTCATAAAACTGAATGAAGCAGACTTTGAGATTTATTGTCGTACACATGAGGGGGGTGACTAAAACAGATGCCACACTTTATTATGTCAAAGCAGATAAATTCACTTCCAACACCCACCTATTCAAGCTACATCACAACCTTTAGGCCACATTACTTCTCGACTCTATTCTCCCCCCCCCCCCCCCCCCCCCCCCCCCCCCCCCCCCCCCCCCCCCCCCCCCCCCCCCCCCCCTATTAGATTAGTTTCACTGTGTGTTGACTGCAATGTCTACGTCAGCTTTGTTGCGAGAGAGTCAGACAGCGAGAGAGAGAGAGAGAGAGAGAGAGAGAGAGAGAGAGAGAGAGAGAGAGAGAGAGAGAGAGAGAGAGAGAGAGAGAGAGAGAGAGAGAGAGAGAGAGAGAGAGAGAGAGAGAGAGAGAGAGAGAGTGTTGATGCTTTATTGAACTGATTGTATTTTGTATTGTCTTCTTTGGTGGGGTGAGTGGTGGTGATGGTAACGGTGTGTGTGTGTGTGTGTGTGTGTGTGTGTGTGTGTGTGTGTGTGTGTGTGTGTGTGCGTGTGCGTGCGTGCGTGCGTGTGTGCGTGTGCGTGTGCGTGCGTGCGTGTGCGTGCGCGAGTGAGTGTGTGTGTGTGTGTATGTATATGTGCGTAATTGCGTGGGGGTGGTGTGTGTATGTGTATGCCTATTAGCATGTGTGTGAGCGACTATTTGTTTTGTTGTTGAATTTCTTGCTTTTTAATTTTGTTGTTGTTAAGCGCATAGAGCTCCACATTTGAACAATATAGCGAAACAGAAGGATAGAAATCAGCAAAGTGCGAACTCTTTTGAAACATAAGAATTGCATGATATAAGGAAAAAAACATCAACAGGATAATAGAAAAGGAAAGAAACCTTCCCTAACACCATTTGCCCTCAAATCTTTTCGGCCGAAAGAGTGGGAATGTACCCTGGCGGTCATAGTCGGAAACGACAGGTCGCCATACATGACATGACAGTACTGTATGATACTGCATTGTAGAGTGGCACAGAGGTAACGCGTTCGCCTTGTGTCAAGTAAACCCGAGTTCGAACCTGGGTACAGGGGATTTTTTCTTTCACTTTGCACTAGGTAAACCGAAAAACCGAGGTCCCGTGTGCCCATGCACTTAGCACACGTTAATCCCAGTGGCAACGAAAAAGTTGTCATTTAGGGTTTTTTTTAAATTACACCCCCCCCCCCCCCTTTTCCTTCCTCATCAGTCACACAAAAATCGCATGCAAAAAAAACCAAAAACCGAAGGTGGCGCGCCTCCGGCTGCGACGCGTTCTCCAGGTAGGAGCAACCCGAATTTCACAGAGACGCCTCTGTGACTATAAAGTAGCAAATACCTAATGCCTCTGCATCATTCTGTCTTTTCCTCAGAGTTTCTGCAGATGATGCGTCCCCCGTCCCAGAAATCGGGAGGAGCCCAGCACTGATTCCCAGACCACAGCACAATAAGGCTGACGTCACCCAACCTCTCCAATAATGCAGGCGCACGCGTACACCAGCATGTGCATCCACCTACTGTATGGAACCTTGTCTTGGGATAAACATCAATCTGACACATAAACCATGCCCCCTCTCTCTCTCTCTCTCTCTCTCTCTCTCTCTCTCTCTCTCTCTCTCTCTCTCTCTCTTCTCTCTCTCTCTCTCTCTCTCTCTCTCTCTCTCTCTCTCTCTCTCTCTCTCTCTCTCTCTCTCTCTCTCTCTCTCTCTCTCTCTCTCTCTCTCTGGACGGTTTTTTTAAATGGGACCATCTTGTATTTGATCATAAATTATGCGTTTCTAAATATTTTTGAACATGCATGGTTGATTTGATTGTTTTTAACAGTTTCGAAAAATGTTCGCTTTTAATTAAATTAATGTATTATTCTGTAGAATCGAGAGAAAAATACACACACAAAAACATGTGTTTAATATTCATTAATGTTTGGTTGGTTGGTTGATTTTTGCTTTTCGTGCTTTTCTTTTTTCAAATTACACGTTTTATTTCCCTCTTGTGTTTCTGGCGTGCATAATGGTATGATTAGCATTAATCATGATTGCATTAATTAAAATGTTTTTGTCCACGTTTTCTTTTCACGTTTCGATTGTGTACTAAACTTTGAGCTTGAGATTCGGTTGTGTACCGCGATAATGGTTGCTGCGCGCGCGAATGTATGCATCTCACGTCCGTGTGAAGAACTGTTTATTTTGATAATGCTGGATGAGGCAGTGGGTGGATGCCTCGTGCCTCCATACGGGGAACTGGACGACCCCGCCCCCTCAACGAGTCTCCCCCTGTGGGGATACTGGGGGGGGTCTTTCGTAAAAATAGTCCCTCCACCTTCTGGAAGTTCTGTGATTGTAACTTCCTCTAACCTGCCACTCTCTTTGACTCTGCCTTTTCCCTTTGTTTTCTGTCATCTACTATCTTTATGACTTATTGGCCCATTCTCGTAACTTTTTTTTCAAAAACAATCTTCCAAATACTTTTTCTTCTTTGAGCTCCTCCGAAAGCAGAATGTGTCGGCTGTACGCAGCGGGGAGACCAGTGAAAACTGAAAACCGGACACATACTTACCTTATCCATTGTGGCCGTGTGGCCTAGGAACGAAGAAGAAGAAGAAGAAGATAATGCTGGAGAAAGAGCCGCGGGTGGGGGGGTGGGGGGGGTGGGGGGTGGGGGGTAACATAGAAAGGAGTGTGAAATCGTTTACTACTGCGACACCCCGTTATTTTACGCAAGATCATGAAAACGGAACGGACTGGGAAAGGGAGCTAAATCCTAACTGACCACTTTCAAGGGAATGTTGAAGAGTGTTTCCCCTTGTATGTGAAAAACAACAACCGACTTTATTTGATTATAGCCGTTATAAACAATTATTAAATAATCACCCGGAGGGCGAAAACCACACAACACACACACACACACACACACACACACACACACACACACACACACACACACACACACACACACACATACACACACACGCACACGCGCACGCACACACACAGACACACACACACACACACTTCCAACCCCCCACTTCAATTAACATCCCTTTCCATTAGAAAGAAGAAGAAAAAGAAAGAAAGAAAGGATAAGAAACAAATGCATGAACGCTTCTTTCAGATAATTAACATGAGAGAGAGAGAGAGAGAGAGAGAGAGAGAGGGGGGGGGGGAGGGAGGGAGGGAGAGAGAGACAGAGAGAGAGTCGCGCACATATAGACTTTTCCTCGCTAACCACCCCCTCCCAGAGGAGAAATATTCTACGCTTAACCTGGAAAGTGCAGAGGAGAGGCGTGGAGTGGGGAAGGGGGTGGGGTGGAGAGAAGAAGACTATCTATTATTATTATTATTATTAAGCTGCGTTGAACAATAATTAGTCTTCACGCGTTGTTGTCCGTTGCTTTACAACCAGTTTTCTTCTGTTCCTTTGTGTGTATGTAAGATTATTGTTGTTTATTGTTCGCCACTCAAAGTATCCAAAGAACTTGTCCAAGAAAAAACAACAACATGAATGTGTTGATGAGGAGATTGTCATACAGTTTACCACCAAAACCCATAATCATGGCGACATTTAGAGGCAGGCGCAAGTACAGCAATTTTGGTCAACCACTGCGTTTATTTGAACAAGTTTTCTTGGGATTGTTTGTGTGATCATCTCATCTTAAGATTAAAATCTGTGACGATTTCAATTTGAGTCGAGTTTTCTTGCAATAATCATGTTTGTAAACTTTGTACTTTTGTTTCGTGTTTGTTTGTTTGTTTGTTGTTGTATTTTGTGATTAGTCACCGGAATGGGGAAGAATAGGGTGGGTGTTACGTATGTCATCGTTTTATTTATATCATTAATCACACCGTTGTCTCTTTCTTTTGTGATTAGTCACCGGAATGGGGAAGAATATGGTGGGTGTTACGTGTGTCATCGTTTTATTTATATCATTAATCACACCGTTGTCTCTTTCTTTTGTGATTAGTCACCGGAATGGGGAAGAATATGGTGGGTGTTACGTGTGTCATCGTTTTATTTATATCATTAATCACTCCGTTGTCTCTTTCTGAATGGATTTATTTGAAATAATTTGCCTTTTTAGTGTTCTGCTTTGTCATCAGATGAAATAAATATAGACAATGTTGAAATTGTACGAAGTTTGCTTTTTCCCCAGTTTAAAAAAACCAAACAAACAGCGGCATTTTATGCATTTTTAAAGAAAACTTTTTCGTAATTTTCGTTCTTATGGAGAACATATGTTCATGCTGCAGTTGTGTCCACTTGCTAACATCCCCTCACCTGCATGCACTTTCTTTGAGATCTTTGCGCCCAGTTGTCCTTTTGAACATGTATTAGGTATTAGGTATTAGGTACTTTCTAGTCACAGAGGCATCTCTGTGAAATTCGGGTTGCTCCCACTGGAGAGCGCGTCGCAGCCAGAGGCGCGCCACCCATTTTTTCATGCGATTTTTTGTGTGACTGATGAGGAAGGAAGGGGGTTGGGGGTAATATTTGACCAAATGACAACTTTTTTGTTGCCACTGGGTTTAACGTGTGCTAAGTGCATGGGCACACGGGACCTCGGTTTATCGTCTCATCCGAAAGACTCCACATTCAGACCGTAAGGCCTAGTGCAAAGTGAGAGGGAAAATCCCCTGTACCCAGGTTCGAACTCGGGTTTACTTGACACGAGGCGAACGCGTTACCACTGTGCCACTCTACACTGTTGCCATAGTTCCAGCACAACAACAGCCAAGTTGCTGGCACGGCAGAATCAACATATTGGAAGACCTCATTAAACCCAAGGTCTTCGTCGAGCCATTCATCTCAAGAGACCCATCAGGGTTGACTTTCTCTAGATAACGGTCGCCGCGCGAATAACGCTTACGCCAAACGGGGCCTAAGAAACACCTTTGAAAACGTTTCTGGAAGAATATTACAAGTCTGATTGGTCCAAAAAAAGTATTATTTTAAACAAACTTTAATGGACCAGTCAACAACAAGAAATGTATTCACCCCCTACTAGTTCCGGATAGTTCGCCGCTTGCTCGGTGTTTGGCAAGAACAAAACGCCACGCGAACTATCGGCAAACGAAGGGTGTTTCTTAGACAGTTTTCGCCGATTTGAGCGAGCGCAACGTAACGTTAGCCCTTGTGAAACGACCCCTGGTCTTAGTCCCTTTTAAAATATTCATCGTTACATAGATATGAATATTACCTTACATGATATACACAAACGATATGGGTGAAGTAGAAACCAATTATGTACTATTTCCCTCTCTTTCTTTTTCTGTCTCTCTCTCATCTTTCTTATAACTGTATTTTGTTGTTGTTACTCGGTTTATTTATTATGCTTATTTACTTAGATATGTGTGTACAAGGTAGTACATATTTGATTGATGATATATTTTATTTATTCTTACTCTTGTATTTTTTATGTTTCTTTCATTTACATGTTATTATGTTTTCGGAAGAAAAAAAGCAAAAAGTATTAAAGAAAAAATAATAATATTCGTTTGCCTGGTATAATTGACCCGACTGTAGACTTTTGCCCGAATAAAAGCTTGCTAATTGGGAGTGTTTGGGGGAGGGGTGCTATTCCCAAAGTCGGTGGGTAGTTTTACTACAGATTTTTGATCTTTCTAATTAATGTCGATAATTGCCACTTCCTGACAAACTTCATAATTTTTCTGTTTTTTTCCATTGGATGTAAGAAAATGGTAAGTTATTAACCAATCAGTTGCTTTAGATGTTTATAATGAAAAGTGCTCTCCCACCCATGAAGGAAAACAAAGAAGCTTTGAACAACAGCGTCAGTGCAATAATTGTGTTGTTTCCCGAGCATCATTTTATTCGCTTAAATTATACCCCTGCTTGAATGTCAGCATCTTTTTGGCCAGAAAATACGATAATGTTCTCTGTTGTTAAAATTTTGAATGGAATAATTATATCCACATTTTTGTTAAAACTTGCTTGTTAAGTCTTCCTGTTTGGACCCGAACAACAACCCCTTGTCTGGGCCTATGGGGTTGAATGGGAAAAGACAAGGGTTTCGTTTACTACAAGTGAATATTGAAAGCAATATTAAAATAGATCTATTTTTAGTTACTGGACAAATTTGTGATTACAATTAAAATGATTTTTTAAAAAAAATTGGGGAGGTCAATATCAACTTTGGTTTAATTTGTTGTAAAAGAAATACATGTAATTTCAGAAATGAAAAGATTCGCATTTTTTCATTTACGTATGTGTTTCTCCTTGTCTACTGGTATGTTCAAATTAATCAACAATTCTTCAACTCAACTGATCTCCTGGTTATGCTAGTTGTTTTATCAGGTCGATTTGATGCAACACGATGTCACTTTTCATTTACTTTTGTTTGTTTAACCAAAATCTCAATGGGAAACCCTGTTTTCTGCTGTTGTTTTTCCCCCCACTAAATCACCAATTCTTTGAATGTTATGGTAATGCTATTCTTTGAATCTGCGCGTGCCTTTCGGAGAGTTTTACGATGAATCTTATTATTTTTTAACTTCGCTGTCTGGAGTTGGATCTTTCTCTATTGGTACCAGAACAGGATTCCAGTTTCTTGTCTCTTTGAGCATCTGATCTATTCTGCAGAAGTCTGAATTTGACGACTTGATGACATTAATTTAGTCTTCTTTTCTTTATAGTCTTCATAGGAAACATTGCAAAAAGAGAATGCTTTCTGTAGATACTTTACAAGTTATCTTTTGATAAGTAATGGACATGCTTTTTCTTTGTTTTTGTTTTTTTCGGGTTTTTTAAATTTAATGTCTTATGTTTAACTCCTTGTTTACGGTTATTTCAAATGCGTCACAATAGTATTTACAACATGTTCAAAGAATAGTGTTGGTTTACTTTCTTTCAATGACGGTGTTTCAATGTATGTTGTGTCTTAAATGTATTGTGTGACCCCTTTCCACGTTCATGCCTGCCTTTCTACCCCTTTCCCATGTCCCCATCCGTCTCCCCCCTTCTTCCCCCCACCCATATCAATCCTGCTCTATATGTTCACATCATAGGCGCCTGTTCACAAAACTGTTGGTACCGTCACGTTTTCTCCGGATTCATGCCATGTGGATCTGCTTCCTCAACTAGGCATTCCCTCATAGTAAATGTTCCGTTGTTCTCCGTGTGGAATATATCCACAGACTTCTCCACAACATACCGTATTTAGTGTAATGGTATGACACATAAATAACATAACTTTAACAAATACAAATATGTCGCTTCATAATGAATATGCCAGAACAAAGCACGAAATCTATCATGACACATAGCATTATCTCACAGACATGGCACAACAGAGTGAACCATTAACTTGAAGCAAGACCTCATGAGGTGCAAAGAAACTCTTCTTCGGTGACCTGGAGAAGAAGCCCATCTTAACTGAGAATGGGCAAAGACTCTAAAAGGGTAAGATGGACTACTTAAGAGTTACGGCGAGCCGGGCTGATAGAGTTATCGTTAGTGGGGTAGTTACACCATTCACAGTGGCGGCTATTCTGATAGAGTTATCGTTAGTGGGGTAGTTACACCATTCACAGTGGCGGCTATCCAAAAACTCAGACTGGAATTTGAACGGAGAATTCAACTGGCCTATCGACGTGTAAATGTGGCACGTTTAAAAGGGACATAACCAGTGTTTCTGTCCTCACTACTCATATAGGGAAAAGGGACCGGATGTTAGTCTTTTCTTTTCAATGTCTTTGGTATGGGTACGGGGATGGGTAGGGTTGATTTCAGCAAGGAGGAGGTCGAGGACGGGGGGCTTCTTCTCTGGAGATCCTTTGAGGCGATGTGATTATAGCCTAAATGTGTGAACGTGAATTAGGGATAATTAAAACGGGCCCAGGAAATAAAAGACCCACCATTTTGTTAAGGATCATGGATAATGTAGGGAACTGTGTGATTTGAGTACTAGCTCACGTCCTTTTGGAGATACAGACTTGGCAAGGTCCTTTTAGAGATGCATCCTTGGCAAGGTCCTTTTGGAGATGCATTCTTGGCAAGGTCCTTTTGGAGGTGCATACTTGGCAAGGTCCTTTTGGAGATGCATCCTTGGCAAGGTCCTTTTGGAGATGTATCCTGGTCCTTTTGGAATTGCAACATTGGCAAGGTCCTTTTGGAGATGCATACTTGGCAAGGTCTTTTTGGAGATGCATCCTTGGCAAGGTCCTTTTGGAGATGCATACTTGGCAAGGTCCTTTTGGAGATGTATCATTGGCAAGGTCCTTTTGGAGATGCATACTTGGCAAGGTCCTTTTGGAGATGTATCATTGGCAAGGTCCTTTTGGAGATGCATCCTTGGTAAGGTCCTTTTGGAGATGCTTCCTTGGCATGGTCCTTTTGGAGATGCATCCTTGGCAAGGTCCTTTTGGAGATGCTTCCTTGGCATGGTCCTTTTGGAGATGCATCATTGGCAAGGTCCCTTTGGAGATATATCCTTGGCATGGTAGCTCCACTAAATGAGCTCAGCCATCCAGAAAAGCAGCTGCCACCTCTACTACCTTGAAGTCAGTCAAAAAACGACAGAATGGCTTAGATAGCATGAGCTATACACCATTCCCTGTCCAGCACTTCCTCACCACCAAAGATCACCACAACATCCCACCTGTTGATTCTGTGTTAGCTATCATTGAACACATCTTACAGAATAACTATTTCACTTTTGAAGATCAGACGTACCACCAAATTTCTGGAACAGCCATGAGTACTCCCATGGCTCCGGTAGTTGCAAACCTTTTTATGGGCAGACTTGAAGACAACATTATAGCTAACAGTCCTGTACCTGTATCAGATGAGTTCTGGAAGAGGTTTATAGATGATATATTATTACTGTGGACAGGCTCTCAACATGCTTTGCAACGGTTTCTAGACTACATAAATTCCATCCATCCCACCATCAAATTTACACACGAGTCTTCAACTGAACAACTGTCCTTCCTTGATGTCCGCCTTTATTTAGAAGATGGATTCATTCAAACGGACTTACATACTAAACCCACACACTCACACGCTTACCTACATCATTCGTCCAGCCACCCTCTCCACCTCAAAGACAACTTGCCTTACAGCCAGTTTCTCAGGATAAAGCGCATTTGTTCCAAACCAGAAGATTTTCAAACCCAGTCCCTTAAGATGGTAGAACACTTTGTTAACAGAGGCCACAGAAGGCAATCGGTTGAAAAGGCACTAGAACGTGCAAAGCAAACCTCAAGGTCAGACATCTTGTCCTACCAACCCAAAGTGTCCAATTCAAGAACACCATTCATAGTCACTCATCACCCTAGCAACCCACCTCTAAGATCATGGTTTAGGGAACTACAAGTCACACTACACACCAGTGACAGGCTCCAGAAAGCCATCCCAGACCCCCCAGTACTTGGGGAAAGAAACAGCAGGTCATTGAAAAACCTACTAATGCCTTCAGCTCTCCCAGTAGAACCGGACCAAACCCCCACTGGCTTCTATAAATGTACAAACAAATGCATCATGTGCAAAGAACACTGCTTAGAAACCAAAACATTTTCCAGTCAGCAGACTCGCGAACGGTTCACCATACGTCACAACACCAATTGCCAAACTCAAAACATCATCTACCTTCTATATTGCGAGATGTGTAACAACTCGCAGTATGTGGGTGAAACAAAAAAATCCCTGAAAAACACGGGAACTCTCATCACCAAGCATTTCAACTTGCCGAATCATTCGGTAAGCAACATGAAATGCACTATCATAGAAAAGATGCTGTCTGACAAATACACTTACAGACTTACAAGAGAGAAATTCTGGATAAAGAAACTTCAGACTCTCCATCCTTGTGGCCTCAACACTCTAGAATAGAGTTACATTCTGTTCCCTTCACGAGTCCGTGGTACCTTTCAGTAACTTTACACCACACACACACACACACACACACACACACACACACACACACACACACACACACACACACACACACACACACACACACACACACACACACACACACACACACACACACACGCACGCACACACACACACACACACACGCACACACACACGCACACATATGCACACTCACTCGCACACTTACGCACACTCACATACACTTAGTTCTTCCCTCACCTTTATCACATATCTCTACCTATTTTGAAAGCTTAGCTGATGTTTTTTAAATAAGCCAATGGAAGGGTATTACTCTGAATTGGTCTGATCATCTATATACTTTCAAATGCGGAAGATAAAGTCTTGCATGAATATGATTTTTGCTCAGTCGATTCCATAATATTTGTTTGCTAATTATGTTTCATTACTTTCAAATGCGGAAGTAAAAAAGCGCCTGATTATCATTATAGTTCAGGCGATTCCATAAGGATTTTTTGACAATGATGTTAAAATGCTTCCAGATGCAGAACTAAGAAAGGGCTTTATTATTATTTTGATTAAGACAATCCCATAACAGTTTTTGATAATTATGTTCCAATGCTTTAACATTTGGAAGTTAGAAAGTACTATACTATATTTGGGTTTAGGTGATCCCATAATAATTTTGGCTAATTATGTTTCAAGGTTTCGATAGGCAGAAGTAGGAAAATGCTTGATTATGTTTCTTGTACAAGCGATTCCTTAATATATTTTTTTCTTAATTACGTTTTAATTCTTCTAAATGTGGAAGTCTTCAATTGTTGTACAAGCAATTCCACAATATAATATATATTTGTTGCTGATGAAGTTACAACGTTTAAAATGCGGAAGTAAGATAGAGCTTGATTATGGGTTTTTTTTACAGGTGATTCCTTAATATGTTTCAATGCCTGAGAAATCGAAAGTCTTTATTGTGATTTTGTACAGGCGATCCCATAATATTTTTTGCTACTGATGTCACAATGGAATGCCAATTGCTATTCCCCATTGTTATCACTTACATTTTTCACCCCCACCCCCCACTCCCCACATACACACACACACACACACACACACACACACACACACACACACTCCCTTACAGACAGACTTACTCTCCCTATTTACCCCCTTCTCTCTCTCTCTCTCTCTCTCTCTCTCTCTCTCTCTCTCTCTCTCTCTCTCTCTGTTCTCCCTCTTCCCCTTCTTCTCCTTCCACCATGTCTAAACAGAAGCTGTCCCTTCCTAACTATTCTCCCATTTCATATTTATCAATCATGAAAGCTGAAAGGTGTTTTTTTAATGGAAGTAGAAATGGACACCATTCCCTGCACAAACAAAATTGTAACTCAATATCAATTATGAAAGCTGAAAGGGGTTTTAAATGGAAGTAGACATGGACACCATTCCCTGCACAAACAGAACTATCACTATATATATCAATTATGAAAGCTGAAAGGGGTTTTAAATGGAAGTAGAAATGACACCACTCCCATGCACAAACAAAACAAACTATAACTATATATATCAATTATGAAAGCTGAAAGGGGTTTTAAATGGAAGTAGACATGGACACCATTCCCTGCACAAACAAAACTATAACTATATATATCAATTATGAAAGCTGAAAGGGGTTTTAAATGGAAGTAGAAATGACACCACTCCCATGCAGAAACAAAACAAAACTATAACTATATATATCAATTATGAAAGCTGAAAGGGATTTTAAATGAAAGTAGAAATGGACACCATTCCCTGCACAAACAAAACTATAACTATATATATCAATTATGAAAGCTGAAAGGGGTTTTAAATGGAAGTAGAAATGACACCACTCCCATGCACAAACAAAACAAAACTATAACTATATATATGAATTATGAAAGCTGAAAGGGGTTTAAATGAAAGTAGAAATGGACACCGCTCCCATGCGCAATCCAAACTATAACTCAATATCAATTATGAAAGCTGAAAGGGGTTTTAAATGGAAGTAGAAACGGAGCAGCAATTGTGAAGGGATAAATAAAAATGTCGGTGCATACAGGAGACCCAAATAATATTCGGAAAACCCCGTTTGTTTGTTTTTTAACATGTAGGTTTGCAATGGGGGGGAGGGGGGTTATTATATGACACAGAAAGACGAGTCCTAACTAGACACAGATCTGTTGTAGTTTCAAAAGTATGTTCGCATTCTATACTAGATTCAATTTAATTGATAAGGAATCTTCTAAGGCATGTAGAAAAGAATGTCCGTTTTTCTTTTCAAAACGATGTTAAGAACATATACAAAACAATGCCACATTTATTCCTTGGGGAAAATTGTCACTTCAATCGAAGGATTGTCCTGTAACAAGTTTGATTCATTGTCCTTTGAACAATACGTTCACGATATCAATAGGATATAGTTAGCAGATTTTATTTCAAAGGGGAACAGAAATAATATTTTATCCATAAAAGAGAATTAAATATTATAGTTAATCTGCCACTATGCTAATTTTTCAGCTTTGGAAAGTTTTGTTTACACTGTCTTGAAACTGTGACTTTTTCTTAAGTGTATGTAAATCAAGGTTATAATTTGCGTTAACCATTATGCTTACCTGTATATTATTCGCCATGCATTGCGTGTCTGTGCGTAACCAGTTTAACTTTGAAATCTTATTAATCATATTTATATGTTTTTCCAATCCTTGTGAAAACTTTGATGCCAATTACTATTCTGTTGTTGAGTTGGAGTGCTATGAAATTTTTTCAGATTGCTAACACGGAGAGAGCTATACAATTCTTACTGTATAACAGGTGCGTGGTACGTTTTCCGAGTGCGATCCTTCCATTCCAAAGTCTATATTAAAGTGCGCTACATTGTTTTTCACTCTCTATTTTTCTGGGTATAATGTTCTTTTGGTATGTGATTTTATTGATCGTCCATTTAAATGTTCTTTGGATTTGTTTTCTTCACATTTTGATCATGCTTATACGGTGTGTGTTTTCTTTATAAAAAAAACAACCACACAACATTTTTCGTGGTTTTTGGTGTGTGGTTTTTGTTGCGAAAATAAACTTTTCTACATCTAAGCTCAGTGTGTGGTGTATGTATACATGACTGTCTTTACTCGGTGCTAAGTGATTTCCGTGTGATTGGGAGAGACTGATGAATAGGGGATGAAAGATAAAGAGAGCAATCACCAATGAGAGAATGGAAACCATTCACGAGAGCAAACACATTCATACAGTTGTCCGCTTTGTCGGTTTGCTTAACCCTTTCACCGCCAGACATATTTCAGCCAAAGATTGCCATTACATTTACCTGGGTAGAGAACAAAATCTGTCTGCAGTATTGGGTATTGTTCTGTGACATATATAAAATAAGGTCTATCCTTACTTCCCAAAACTAAGACAATAGGGTCTTTGGATAATAGACCCCAATTTGATGCCTTTTAGTGACATAGGTGTCAAATCACTGTGGTGCTAAAATGCGACTTTGGCGGTGAAAGGGTTAAAGTCTGGCATAATAATTATCATAACTAATTATCTGAATCTGAAGGACTGTTGCTGTTGTTGTTGTCGTACCCTGGCTTAAAGACTCCAGGGATCATCCCAACACTCGAAGCACTTGAGAATCATGGTACAAATGCACCAGCTAGGGACGAGAACATTGCGTGTGTTACCGTTTTTTATTACCCCGCCACGTGTGCAGCCACACTCCGACGTCAGAGGATTTTGGACTGATGATGTTATGCTAGGAGCTTGCCATGGCTAAAGACAACCACCCGCATAACTATGTAGAACATAACAACATTTTGATGTAGCCTTGGAGTTCTAGCCTATGTTAATTGGTCTGACACAGCCTTATGCCAAGGCTGCGAAGGACTGTTATTTCGAAACATTCTGGACCTGGATCTGGAATGTTTATGTTGTAGGAGCCTATGTACACAACAGAATTAGAGGGCACGTTGAGTTAAAATTTGTCTTGATGATAATGACAGTCTGCCTGGATTTAACGGGTGCTTGTTCGCCAGTCTACTCCTCATCCCCCCCCCCCCCCCTCCCTTCTCTCTTTTTACCTATCCTCAACTAAACCCTCAAAAACACCAACAAAAATCTTTGTTGGGATTCAAGGGATACAACTTCAGCATAATAGATAAATAAAACAGCAATGAATTGCTGCCCTTGGAGCAATGCACAATGCTCGAAAAACGTGATCGATGGTACTTTGCATTATTAAGCAGCCTCGTCGCGAAAGTTGTTTAATGTTTTAACACGCACACGCACACACACACACGCACACGCACGCACACACACATACATACACACACACACACACACACACACACACACACACACACACACACACACACACACACACACACACACACACACACACACACACACACACACACACACACACACACACACACACACACACACACGCGCGCGCGCGCGCGCGCGCGTGCACGCACACACACTTGAAAATTTATGTTCAACATTTATTTGCAGGAATAAGCACGTCTCAATTCCAACCAACAAAATTGTTTATCAAACTTTGATGATATTTTGTGATAGTCAGTCGCCACTGTAGAATTGTTCTTAAACATTTTGACTAAATGAAAGTTCATAACAATAATTATATTTCAGTAGAGTGAGCATTACGTTGTTTACTTGCTTTGGTCCCTTTTTTCAAAGACTGATAGACAAAAAGCATTACAATTGAATAGAAGATCCTGGGTATCGCCTTCATTATTCCGGCTTGATGCAGTATTCACAACTCCTTCCTGCAAGGTTAGGTCCACGTTGTCACTTTTTTCTGGCTCTCAGACGTTGCAGCAGTCTCTGGCGGGAGACAGATCTTCTCCGATCCATAGCAATACCTCTGGCATACAGGTAAGGGTTCATTAGAGATGGCAGAGGCATCAAAAACAGCATCACCGTAACAACGACATTATCTTCCACGTGCACACTCTTTGTGGATATTAGGCGAACCAGGCTCACAACTATCCGGCACAACATGTTGGTGATGCACAACAGTACCAACCGTCGAGCGATGTCCAGCTCTGCTGACTTTGAACTGGATTCCAGAAAGGAGTACGGGTCAGTTTTGATTTTGAAATACACATACGATTGTCCACATCCCACCACGACAAAGATAATTAAGTACAAAACGCCATCCGTGGCAGTGACATAGGAAGAATATGAAATCAGAGCGTCTTTGGAATATGGTTGAAGCGTACAGATTCCCAGAACTGAATAGCTGGCTGACACAGACATTGGAGAAATCCATGGCACCGCTGCAAGCAGTAGACCAAATATCCAGGCCACGGCACACGCAAGATGAACCGCTGCTGAAGACAAAGTCGTGCTGAGGTTAGGAAAGCGAAGAACCCAGACCCTTTCCAGCGTCAGAAGAACCACGAAGAAGGTGGACACCTGACGAGACAGAGTGGACAGCACTCCGGCCAGCTGACAGCCCGCACTGTGTCTCCAGTTGGTGTCCTCCCACACGTAGTGACCATGGTACAGTCTGTCCGCCATCAGGACGATCACCAGGTGAAGGCCAGAAACGAAGTCTGACGCTGACAGGTGAGTCACCACGATGCCATAACCAGCTAGACGACCCGACTTTTTCATCAACACGCGAAACACAAAACTGGACATATTGCCAATGAATGTCAGTAAAACGTAAACAACCAGAACATAGAAATAAGCGTCTTTGCCAAGCAGGGAATTACACGTGGACAGTTTGTCTGGGGGAGCAAGGCAATTCTTAGGGTTAAATCCCTCGGGTAAAACGGATCCACAACACACTCTATATGTATCACCCAGAACACGTTCCAAACTCATGGAAGGTTTAAGCAAAAACTTTGGAAAGTTTAACATTGGACACCCACTGAAATCGACTTCTCTTAACTGTCTTAGGAAATAAAAAATCTCGAGGTATGTGGTTAATGCCACAGTAAGATAGATTCAAATACCGCACATTAGAAAACGGTGACAAAATATTTGAGTCAAATTCATGTATTTGAATATGTGATATGTCTAGCACAAAAAGATTAAGAAAGGAGTTGGACACGTTAGAGCTTTCTGAGAAAAGTGACGGTGCCAAAGGGTTATCAGCAAAAAAGAAGGCAGACAACTGTAAGTTTGACAAGTCTGACAAACGTATTGTTTTTATAAAATTGCTGCTGATGTCCAGGCTTCGTAAATTATGAAAACGTAGGTTCCCCAGATTCGTTAGACTACAATTGGCCAAGCTCAGGTGAATGAGGAATGTGTTATTGGTTAACATGTCCGGTGTCATGCCACTGCCCGCAGCATTCAGATATCGAAGCTGGGGATACGAGTGGGCATTAAATGGAGCGGTACAGGCGAATGCATGTCCATAGCACGTGCAGTTGGTATGAGGACAGTCAAGATGACAGAACACTTCGTCGTCAAATTGTGGACATTGGGGTGTACCATCACACAAATTACTGGCATGAACACAAACCTTGGACCCCCTACAACGGTAATAACCCGGGCAAAAGTAATTGTTACAGTCTTCCTCATCTTCATGTCCAGGACAGTCGAACACTCCATTGCAGAGAAAGTACACAGCCAGGGTAAAATGGGTGCCCGGACAAACGAAATGGGTTTCAGACACCTTCTGTCTCGAATCCACCAGCATTGCTTGATTAAGTGAAACGAATTCCACTGTTTGTCGCCAGTTGCCAAAGACCTCTCCCTGTTGTAAGAGCGTGTGCTTGGAGTAATCACACATTTCTTCATCACTCCTATCAAAACAGTTGAAGGTTCCATCACACGTGTCGTTCTTGCTTACGCACTGGGGACAAAACGTTTCATATGATAATGGTTGTGTCAGAACATTGCATATGTATATTATTTAAGCTTCCAGAATGTATCGCACTTCTCTTAACAACCATTTTCTCTTAGAATCAAACTGAAAAGAGGTGGGGGGTTTTAGTGTGTGCGTCTTCTGATCTAACTGATCTTCTGATGCCTCTAGTTATTACCAAAACTCACAACCACCAACACAAACATTTCTTTAACTTTCAGATTTTAAATAATACACGTTATTGTTCTATTTTACCCACCTGTTTGTTTTGACACTGCCTGCTGGTGAGTTGGGGGCAGGGTGGAAACTGACAGAAGTCCTCATCACTTGTCCTGACAGTCCTGACGATGGTCACACACCAGACTGTACGGCACGCGCTGCTCACCCCGCAGACATGCAAATGAGGGTGGAAGGGACGTCACGTCCCACGTGCAGGCAGAGGACGACGGGATGTCCCAGCTGTGCCTGTCCGTTCCGTACCGTTGGATGACGGTCGCAAAACACTGGGTTTGGATGTCACAAGCGAGGAATGGATGCGTCATGTGTTTGTTGGGGCATGTGACCAGATGGGTGCTGGTGTTTACTGAGCTCTTGATTTCAGGTCTGGAGAAGACGTCTTGTTGAGAACGATGAAGTTCACACAACGGTGAAACTTGTCGTTTGTTTTCTGAGCAGTCGCTGCTGGCTACGATAACGTGGGTGTTTTCGGCATCTAACTTTCCCCAAGCGCATGTCCTCGCCGCCTGATACTCGCCAGGCTTCAGAGAGGCACTGGCTTTGTTTGAGATGGAAGAGAAACACATTGTGCCGTCTGACCATTGGTGAACAGATGTGTACCTGGTGAGGACAATAGGAGAGCTGTTTGTTTTTTGTTTGTTCCCTTGATTTTCTTATTGTTTGTTTGATGTGTTTTGTTGCATTTTTCATGAAGGTTGAATGAAGTGAACTGATAAAAAGTTAGTCGGGTTCACCATGCTAATAGTATGGCATCGAACACTCAACATGTACCTTTTGATATAATATTATTATTCTTCAGCGTTCGATGTAGCTGGCAGCATCAGACTTTCAAATTGGTCGCCATGACAAAGTCCACTGTCTTCTCCAGGTCGGTGCGGCTGCCCCAAAGCTGCAACTGCAGCTCCACCCCCCCCCCCCCCCCTGGCCAGGTTTGGCGTCGTAGAGCATCATGTGTTGGGCAGTGTTGTAGTATGTGTTCAGGGGTCTGGGATCCTGAGCCACATGGACATTCATCGGTATGGATGATTTTGAGTCGATTGAGGTGGCTCAGCAGTCTGCAGTGGCCAGTCCTCAGCCGGAAGAGGGTTGTTTGCTGGTGTCTGTTGAGCTGGTGGATTGTGTCAACACCACTATCTTCACCCTGCCTTCTCTTCCACTGGGACCGGTAGTGGTTGTGGATGATTGTTTTTGCTTCTCTGTAGGTCACTGGATGGCTGAACTGCTCCATTCTGCTGCCTGCTTTGGAGAGAATGTCAGCCTTCTCGTTTTTAGTGATCCCACAGTGAGATGGTACCCATTGAAGTGTGACGGAGGACTGTTTTTGATATAATATAAAAAGTTTAAGAGCCTAGACAAAAGTGTAGAATTGGTTTTTTTAAATAAACAGACAAATTGCACTCGTGGCAGTAAGCGCATGTATAGTGGTACTGGTACAGAGACAGCAGGCACACATGCATGAACACAAAAAACACGCATATTTGTACATGTACACAGTACGCACTAACAGAGACTAAAAACTTTTTTTTCACAAGACCAAAGTATTAACATAAAGAAACAGAAAGCCCTTACATGGTGCAAATATGTGCCTACAGCAGGCCTATGTACCGCTTTTTGAGGAACAGTGGCCTATTCCTGTACAATCTCTCTCTCTCTCTCTCTCTCTCTCTCTCTCTCTCTCTCTCTCTCTCTCTCTCTCTCTCTCTCTCTCTCTCTCTCTTTCTCTCTCTCTCTCTCTATCTCTCTCTCTCTTTTTCTCTCTCTCTCTCTCTCTCTGTTTATATAGTTTGCTTTGTGTTTAATGTACTATTTGTATGGTTTCCCTTTATGCCCCTTATTATCTAAATATTCTATCCAAATGTTAATCTGCCCCTTATTTTATTGTATTTGTTAGGATTGGGCCGGAGGCCAGTGTTATTATGTGCATGCATTTGTGCTTTTCGTGACTGTGGTGATATGAGCTTGTTTGGCTTTCTCATTAAAACCTTCCCCGACGACTGTGGGTGTAAAAACACCCTGGGGGTCATACAATCGTTAATAATTTTGTATCTAATTAAGACATTTACCCAAAATTTTCAATAGCTGTCACGTTTTTTATTTCACACGACATGAACCAAACAGAATCTTAATAACTTTGAAAATAAATAAATAATTAAACAATTAAATTGATACACCCTTATTAGTTGACTGTGGGTGTTTAAGGCACCCTTACCTTTATAGAAGAAAAACCCTTATTAGTCGACTGTGGGTGTTTTTGACACCCTTACATTTTAGACTGAAAAACCAACAGAGCCCTATCCGTTGACTGTGGGTGGTTCAGACACCCTTCCTTCCATATAAAAGTAGGCTGTTGTTACTATGGCAACATTCATAGGTACATAGGTACCAATCTCAGACTGTGAGATGCTGAGTCCAGAGGTCCCACATTCCTTACCAGTAACATGATACCACTGCAGTAACATGATACCACCTACCAGTAACATGATACCACCTAGCACTCAACCGCTGAATACGTCTGACATCAAAACACCCATGGATGCTTTCCCTCTGTTTATTTCAGACAAAGGGATCATTGACAAGATAATGGAAAACACAAACAAAGAAGCACACCGAGTCCACAAAAAGCATTGGAAGAACACAGACACCTGTGAGATTGGAGCTATCATTGGCTGCTGGATGCTTCTTGGTGCCGAAAGGCAAAACATGCTGGGCACAGAAAGAATATGGGATTCCTACTATGGGAACCCTATGGTCAAAGCCACAATGGGTCGTCAACGATTCATAGATCTACTGACATACATGAGGCTTGATGACAAGGAGACCTGCTCACACAGGCGAGCCCGAGACGTCTTTGCCCCATTCAGAGATGTTTGGGATACCTTCCAGCGCAATCTGCGCAATCACTACATGCCAGGTCCTCTCTTGACAGTTGATGAACAACGGCTACCATCAAAGCCAGATCGTTATGGCATAAAGATCTTCATGCCCTTTGAATATGGCCACCTGCAGCAACTTGAAGCAGGTAGTTGGGATTTAGTTTTGTAACAGACTTTATTCTTTTCTCCAATATCATTGTGTGTTGCTATGTGAATGCTATCTAAATAGAATAATTAAATGTAGTATTTAGGCATCACTGAACGAGGCAATGGTAAGGTGATGTTCCCTGAGCAAATGCACTCACCTCGCAAGCAAGTGTCCTATAGGTAAGATTCTACACAACTGAAGAGTGTTCTTGAGACAAATGTCCCATTCTCTGCTAAACTGAGTGGTCTTGGGGCCTAGCCTACTTAGTTTAGACAAATATGAAAGTATCCGTTGTTTGCATTCATATCACGGAGTAGAAGTCACGGGCAACAAATGATTTGACAATAGTATAAAAAAAAGTGTTAAAGACATGCACAAAAGCTTAATTTGGACATTGAATGAAACCTTACAAGACACATGACATGCATGACAGATGCATAGAATACATTGCACGAAAACGCATAAAAAGCATCAAATATGCTGAACATGAACACAAACCGTGAACACAATTTATGAAAAATGTCTATCCGTTGTATGGACGATTTTATATAGAATATAATAGTATAGATATTTAAGTATATCAGATTGAAAACGAATTGTAAAAGCATTGTCATGATATTTTCTTCCAAATACGATGGCATTGTTCTGCCCTACTATAGTGCTGGGTGTGGATCAATTAATAATGTATTCCCTACCATTGTACGTTTAGAAAACTATTTCCTTTTCTATTTGTTTTTTTTTCCTGTAGTGCTACCATCAAACAGCAGAATGCAACGGAGTAAGAGACTGTCTAAACGGTGCTGACGAGATGCAGTGTAAAGATGGCCAGCTAGACCCTCACTGCAGGCAGCTCTGCCCATTGTTCAGCCACCTCCCCCTTTCATGGTGACCATGGATGGAAAAGGCAAGCACAAGGTGGAGTCTCTCCATGGTCAACCCTGTCCGCACACCCATTTCTGGTGCCTCAGCGATGACTACTGCCTACCTGTGTACTTGCGCTGTAACGGAATTGACTGTCTTGAGCGGGAGGACGAAACTGACTGTGATCTCAGTGACTTGTGTCCTGGTTTCTACCAATGTCGGAGTTCTTCAGTATGCCTTCATCCCAGCCATGTGTGTGACGGTGTGGCCCACTGTCCACAGCGGGATGATGAAGTGTGGTGTCAACTGGCCTGCCCACAGCAATGTACGTGCTTGGGACTGGCCTTTATGTGTAAGCAGAGATTTTCACTCCGTTCTTTTTCTCATTTGCGTTATGTGGATGCCCGTGGCAGTGGCATGACCTTGAGAGAATTTGTAGACCAGGTCTTGTTGATTCATCTCAGTCTAGCCTATTGCAAGCTATTAGCTATT